>OX638107.1:9829929-10237429 GCA_951804965.1 Horisme vitalbata
CACGTCTAACTACTGAACCGTTCATCATAATTGATGACATCTGTGGCGCAGTGGCTCAAGGTTGTGGGTTCATTCCCGTCGCAGAACACATGCTTGCATTATCTGCAGATAATTCTGGGTGTCTCAGGATGGGTGTTTTCTATGTACAATTATGTATTGGCAAAAATGTATATGTGTAGTATATCAGAGATGTGGTTCCCATAATAAACTCTGCTTAGTTTGGGGCTACATGCATTTCATGTATAATAACTTTTCATGTATAATAACATTTCATGTATAATAACTTTTTATACTTGTACTGGCGACCTACGCCGGCTTCGTACGGGTGCAAGCTATGCTATAATCCTTTCTCTTGGATCAATCTATCTATTTAAGAAAACCGCATCGAAGTCCGTTGCGTAGTTTTAAAGTACAGAGAGCGGGAGTGACTTTGGTTTGTACCATGTAGTGATTAGTATTTAGTAACAGTAGGTCTTTGTGGAGGGCTCGTCCGGGTGCGTACGGGCACCATGTCTATTTCTACGTGAAGCAGCTGTGCTGTTTCGGTTTGAAGGGTGTGTGCTGTGACATTACAGGCACATGAGGCTAAATACTTTCAAGCCTCAAGTTGATGGACGCGAGTTTCATCGTAGTGGTCATTCCAAACAAGCCGGACCTGCGAAGCAATACTTTGTTATAAGTAATAGCTACCACTTAACATCAGGCGGACCAAGTGCTAGTTCCATTCTTCAGATATTTAAAAAAGTATGTTGAATATAATGTTTGTTGGTTACAGAATGCCTGCGATATCACCGAAACGGTCACCCGCCCCTCAGCCGCCCAGCCCGGCCGTTCACTCGGAGAGGTAAATTTATTCTTATGTTTTATTTAACCATAGTAAAAATAGTGTTTTCTCCATTAACTTTTTATTATTATCATCACTAGAAGCCGTTTCCGACCCACTGCTGAACATAGATCATTTTTTTATTATGCCACTTGACCCTGCGCTGGTCTAAAGCTGCGTACGGAGAGCGCGTACATTGGTACGCGTAGTCGGTTACGCGATGTCCATAGTTGCAGCTCCGCGTACACTCTCGGGGTACGCGTCTGGCGCGAGCCGCCGTCACTCGGTCTGTGGGAACGCACACGTCTGGCCTGCTTATATTTAGACGGCAAAATTAATGTTCATCGTGTTACTATAATGAAAATATTATGAGATTGATTCAACTTTATGAATTTCACCGGCTTTTGTGGGATAGCGCACTAATTAACAATCGAAATAACGATTTACTCGAAGATGCATTTTCAATTTCAAATGAATTCTCTTTATACAAAATGTGTATTTATGCTCTTATGCGGATGACTGTCAGGGCTCAAGTAGCGCTATGGTTGGATGGAGCTCGCGTTCAGGTTCGCGGCGGTCCGCACGTAACTGTACGCGTACTGACAGCGTACACCGACTACGCGTAAACAGGAACGAGCTATCATTTAAATAAAAATTAAACTATGTTAATAAGCGCATCACATGCGATTTGGCTATATTTTAGGAAATGCCGATCGAATAAAGTATTAAAATTAAGAATTGGAAGTGTTGTTTTCTCTCAGTGAAATAATTTTTCGGTTTAAAAATTATTTATTCTCAAAAGAATACATATATTTGCTGCAATAACGACGCATTTAACATTTTTGACAAAATTTAGGTATGCTCTGTTGACCATATTCTGACTCTTGCAATCTTTGATTGCCTCTCATGTAAAATCGTGTTTACTGTAATTGCGTCTTTATTGCACTGGATGAGCGATATATGTTCACTTAAATGAGATTTAAATAGACTTAGTGTACTTAAGTATTAAGCTTAAACAATCTAAGCATAAGGGTGCTCGTCTAATAGCTGGGTAGGTATGTATTGACACATAAGATTAAAGAAAACAAAACAAAAATATTTAGTTTATTCGAAGATAGATAAATGATGTAGGTAGGTAGGTACTGATCTGTGCAAAAAACCCCTAATCTACACATACTTATGTGAGTGTACAGCATAAACAACTTTTTAATATCTGTTCAGTAGTTTTTAAGATTAACGCACGTACAAACTTTTCTTTTAATTTTAAGATATATGCAGTGTAGGAATGACGAATCAAAAATTATAATTACTCCGTCTTTTACATTATCAAAAAATATTGGACACGTATTTTTTTCTTATGTCAAATAAACAAAAAATTACAAAGATAGTGCGTTGAAGTTCCGCGTGACGTCACGGCTTAGTACACTTTTTACATAGCCGTGACGTCACGAGTCTCCACTCCCGAACTTTGACGCTCTTTATCCCGGTAAATTTTTATTTATTTCATAAATAAAAAAAATACGTGTAACTTATATGTATTTTTTGTTGATCTATCTGACGGACTAATTAGAATTATTATTTTTTACCCAGTCGTCATCTCTATTGTTGATGTCTAATGTAAAGTAAGATTGTCTGTTTGTAACGCTACAAATCGGTATGTGCAGGTCCCCCGCGTTCAGTTTCCCGGCGCGCGCCGCCCCTTCGCCGTCTCCTCCCGCGCCGCATCGTGAGTATATACATATATATTATAGTTATATCGAACTGTTTCACTGTCATGCTCACCCAGGAAAATATGTTACCATGAGAAAGTCTTCGCATTTTGAACATTTCTCTTCACATTTTGTTTCAAAAGTATGTTAAAAAACACATAGTTTACTCTAAGCTTAATTGAAACATTAATCAACTATGTACAAAAATAATTCAAAAACAGCTCAATAAAAATGTATAAAAACGAGAAACCATCGACCGCGGGGCAGGGCTCAAACGGTCGGTGGCTGCAGAGAGAGGAACCTCCGCACAATGCGTGCCGAGGCGAGGAGATCCGCCGCCTCTATCTGATACTGATAGTGACTTAATATTAATGAACCTGTCTGAATGATTTACTGTTACTTACTTATATGTACAGCGAGTGCAGTATGTGGCACGCCTCCCCCCCTGCCGCCGCGAAGGAGGCGAGACTCCGCCGCGCCTCAGACGCCGCTACACCTGGTAACTATCGCACACAAATACCTACTCATTTATTATTGTAGGAACGGAACGTAAGGGAACCGAGTGAAAGGCATAGAGCGAGAAGTCAACAAGATGGCGGAATGTGGATTGTGCTCAGAATAAGAAAATAATAGAAGAAATCTTAAAATTAATGCATGTTCTGAACATCGACTCATACGTCTGATCTCTACTTTGTTATGTCCATATATCATTTTCTAGAAAGGGATGCATTCTCTCAATGCGACTTCAAATGAGTTCGAAAAGAAAATCGTACCAGGGCGCTCGAATCTAGTGCTATGCACTTCGATCAACTATACAAAGGATGTTGCACTATCCGTCCGAAAACGGCTTGACTAAAACTCCGCCAAAACGCATCGGAGCAGCAGTTTTCATGTAGTCAGCTTACTTAGATTTTCTGTCTTATTCTCTTTATTATAGAGGTGATATTTGTATGACGTGCTTATCACACACACACCAGCCTATTTTAGTCCACTGCTGGACATAGGCCTCCCCTAATAAAGGGGGATATGCCCGTAATCCCCACGCTGGTTGGGGATCGCAGGGCACAGCTTCTCGCACCACCGACGCTGCTGCCCGTCAGTGGCCAGGGGATTTAGCTGTGCCGATATTGGCTGTGCTATGCCGCAATCAGCCGCCAGAGCCCCGTTCGTTGTTTAGCAGGGTATACCACGTGCAGGTGAGGTTGGCTTGGGTTCCGAAGACAGAGGTTGGAACCCCGTACACCCCCGTGCTTATCGGAGCAGCAGTTTTCATTTAGTCGACTTACTTAGATTTTCTGTGTTATCTTCTTTAATGAAGATGCGATATTTGTATGACGTGCTTCTGACAAGTGATAGCTAGCAATATATGCCACTTTTTTTTCACAGTACATAGTACGGCGCGCGATATCCTTTGTATAGTTGATCGAAGGCTAAGCAGTTTCATTAAAATGCCACGTTACGAAATCGCAGCAATCGCATTGAGATAAAGTATGCGTCCCTTTCTATCTGATGATATTGGACATAAGAAAGTAGAGATCAGCCGTATGAGTTGATGTTCAGAACATAGTGAATTTTAAGGCTTTATCTAGTTTTCTTCTATATCTGTGCCCCAACCTAACTGGAGACGTGCCTCGTGTACCTAGAATCATATATAAACATACCTATATATAAAATAAACACAAATCATTTAAAATATAATAAACTCAAATATTGAGGTAGGTTTTTAAAGAAACGTGTACTTACCAAATGGTTTTAATAATAAACTGAGATCTACCCTCCGCTTGTGCGTAGACGGGCAAAAGTAGTCGGCTCCGTGATCGCGAGGGGAACGGTCACCGTCTACGCGCAACACTAGGTATTTCTTTTAAAAGCTTAAAACTGTGTTTAAAATACGACCTTACACCTCTCCACGCTTGTATCACCTACATTAACCTTTAATGGATCGAGCGCCGTCTGCGCTCGCCGCTAGTCCGGTACGTCGTCACGGCCATCAGACAGACGGCCGACAACATTACAACATGGCCATTTGAAAAAAAAGCGCATTCCTCAGTGCTTGTTCATCTGCTGCGGTCGACCGATGTCTGCGGATGTCCCCACAGTATTACTTTGCTCATATTATTATTTAATTGAAGTCTGGGGTAGTGCCGCTAAAACAAAACTAGCCAAATTACAAGTCGTACAAAATAAAATCGTCACTATTTAATTATCACTAACTAACACATTCAGATAAAATCTATAGAGAAACTAATGTAATGAATCTAAAACAATAACATTACTGACTATGTTCACTAGTCCGCAAAATACTCAAACCACAAATCCACACTAACCTAGCCTTTACTACACGGCAAGTAACCAAACTGAGTACCCGCCGATACAGTTTACCGTGCTACCCAAAGTGCGAACTAGCTACGGAAAGAAAGTAGTTCTTATTATGAAGGTGCACAATGCTATAATTAATTACCCTTGAATATAAATAAAATAGTCGCTCAGCGAGCTATGGAACGAGCTTTGCTCAGAGTTTCTCTGAAGGATAAAATCCGTAACGAGTTTATCCGACATATAACTAAAGTTGTCGACATAGCTCAGAGAATTAACAAGCTGAAGTGGCAGTGGGCTGGACATATCTGCCGAAGAACCGATAACCGTTGGGGTAAACGAGTTCTTGAGTGGAGACCGCGGCTCGGCAAACGTAGTGTAGGACGCCCTCCGGCCAGGTGGGGTGACGATCTGGTGTCGGCTGCTGGTAGAAGCTGGATGCGTCGAGCTCAGGACAGGGTGCAATGGCGCTCATTAGGCCTATGTCCAGCAGTGGACTGCTATAGGCTGATGATGATGATGATGATAAATGTAAACTCATTTAAAATTAGACTCGCCCAACATATTATCCTAAACCACTAAGTTATCTGATAAGAGAATGCGTTAGATGGGTAATATACAAGTGCCTCCTACCTACCCGACTACCTGTCTTCTATAACCAAGCCAGTCTCACTCCGCACGTTAGGTAGGAAGCTATAAGTACATTTCAATTTCAATTTATTTATATTACATATAACATTACAGAAAATATCCAAGGCGTTAGACATAAAAAAATAGCTTAATTAAAAGAGGCATGTTTGTGCCCCGAGTGCGGGGCTCGCTCCGTACGTTAGTACGCGGCGGAAGATATAACAGTTACCTATAGCAAGGGATGCAAGGTGTAGGCGAATATAAAATGTTAGGTACGAGCTCAATAACACTTTATTGGCGTCGCAATTAAAGTAGCTATTTGTTTAATCGTTTTTTCTGAGTGAAAATTCTGTTCCTTTTTCTATTCTGTGCTATAACTTTAATGATATTACGTAAGAACGACATACTTTTTAATAATTCGCATAAGTTATTATAGTTCTTATGTAAGTGACTTGCATGTCTTGAGAATAAACTTATTTAAACCTTATATTGTGATACTTGTACCCTTCCAGCCATCGTCAACGTTACCCAACACGAGCGGCGCTTCCCCTATCTACGGATCCACCGTCACCACCCCCCTGCCCGCCAACTGTGGGGGGGGCTCCAGTAGCAGTGGGGGCGGGGGCGGGGGCGGTCTGCCTCCCCCCCTGCCCCCGCGGCCGGCCCCCGCGCCCGCGCTGCTCTGGCCGGCGCACTCCGCCATCTTGCAGCGCCGCCAGCACACTAATAATAATACGTGAGTTAATTTGAAATTATATTTTTGGAAGTAATCGATATCTTGGTAGCTTTTACATTGTGCTTACATTCTAGGCTGACTGTACATTTTTCAAAAAATCCAAAAATGTATTTGTTTTTTCATTCAAAATAAACCTTTAGTCTCATCAGAACAAAACCTTCTAAATAGAAAAGAAAACGAAGCTGCCATCAATGAGGTTAAATTTTACCCCAGCCTGTAGGGTTATATCGCTATGATCATCGCGTCTATTTCTTAACTAATGAGTTGTTTCGTCCCGCAGGTCTGTGGCCCCCCGCCTGCCCCCCAAGCCGCCCCCCCCCGCCCGCCCATAGCCCCCGCCCTCGCACCCGCCCCCGCCCCGCCTGCGAACCACGCGCATGCCGGACGGCTCCATACATATATACTACACGTGCGATATATGAATACATTATGTGCTGTGCCCTCGCGTACTGAACACATTATCTATACTGTGACTAACTGTACCTACTGGTTATACGTTATACTGTGTACTGTGATCGTATTATACAAGATTAAACTCCTATGTTATCTCGAAAAGGTAGATCTACTCTCGAAAATCAACAACATTTTATCAAAGACTTATTGTTCTATTCATAACAGTTCTGTGCGGTATCTCGTTGAACAGTACAACTAGATTGTTAAATGATAATACTTTTGTATGTCAATAACTTATTATATTGTTCAAACTGTTGATTAGTGAACTGTAAACTGATGATGATAATGATAGCGAGAACGCGCGCCTTTGGTGCCTGAATACAGACTGATTGATTATGTCAATAATTTTAATAAATTGAAATGTTGTAATCATTAAACTGGGTCGCTCAGCGAGCTATGGAATGAGCTATGCTCGGAGTTTCTCTGAAGGATAGAATCCGCAACGAGAATATCCGACATAGAACCAAAGTTGTCGACATAGCTCAGAGAATTAGCAAGCTGAAGTGGCAGTGGGCTGGAAATAGCTGCCGAAGAACCGATAACCGGTGGGGTAAACGAGCGACTGCAAACGTAGTGTAGGACGCGCTCCGGGCAGGTGGAGTTGATCTGGTGTCGGCTGCTGGTAGAAGCTGGATGTGGAGCTGAGGACAGGCCGCAATGACGCTCATTAGGGCCGACGTCCAGCAGTGGACTAATATAGGCTGATGATGATTTATGACTGAAGTTCTCACAACATGTGGACAAGTAGGGTCAGACAACTCTTACCCTTTCGAGATAACATACCGATTCGAACTTGTATTAAGGCAAAAACAAACATTTCACATGTGAAATGTCTAATCGTCCTTCACGCTCAAATTACTCAACTGATTGAGCTGATATTTCGCACAAATGTAGTTGTAGACCTGGAATAACGTTTATTTTGATTAGGATTGAGATATATATACATACACGCCACACGCGTGGAAAAAAAGTGTCTGTCTGTAAAGCTAGTACGTAAGATGAACATTTATGAATAGGGATGATGCCTGGGTCAAAAATAATAATTCTAATTCGTCAGTCAGTTAGATCAACAAAAAATACTGGACATTTATTATTTATTTATCAAATAAATAGAAATTGATGGAGATAATGAGCGTCAAAGTTCGGGAGTGGGGGCTCGTGACGTCACGGCTAGGTAAAAAGTGTACTAAGCCGTGGCGTCACGCGGAACTTCAACTCACTATATCTTTGTCATTTTTCGTTTAATTGACAAAAAAAAAATACGTGTTCAATATTTATTGATAATGTAAATGACGGACTAATCAGATTTTTTTGCTAAGGCATGTTTGTGTTAACTAAGGCATGTGACAAACTAAATATATTACCCATTTATTAGTCTTATTATATTGTATACTTGTGAATAATGTAACCATAAACTGTAAATACAATAATAGTAATTTAATACAGTATACATACTGTTTGTGATACTCTCAATCCATACATGGAATATTTGTACATAAATGACAATCAAATACAACTACCCTAAAATACATAACACTATCTAATTACAGTTTGTTATATAAAGGGTTAATACGAGGGACAGTGACCTTGACATTGGCATACACGTAATGATGTCGATGACCTATAAGAATGAGGACGAAAACCAAAATGGATATTCATTGGTTTGACATCATTTTGACAAATCAAATTGGTTTCAAAGATCCGTGAGGCGATCGAGATGGAACGTGTACCGAATAGGCTATTTGACTGATTTTGTTAGTGGATTTTTTATATGATTCTTTGTGACATAACAAATACGCTCCATTAATATTTCCAGCCAATATGCAGTATTTTCACTATAAAATAATGTTAAAGTTTAAATTGTAAAAGTGGCGCCTAAACGTTGTCTCTGTAATGTGTGAGTCGATACGATTAGAGTGACGTCACACGCAAGTGAACACACTCACAGTACTCACTACGGAGCTCGGCGAGACACTTGTGTACTGTCGAATGACGTCACGTGAGAACGAACCAATCACAGACTGTTTCTTTCGAACACAAATGTTCATCAATAATTGGGATTTTTTTACGCGAAATAAGCGAAAAATAGAGCACTTTTCTTTATAAATATAGTGAAATACCATTTATTTCATTAACATCTATTAAGATGACCACAATTCGTTGCATATTTTCACTAGTGTCAATTAGTCTATTATAAAAGGGACCGCGGATGGGCTTTACCACCTACCTGCAAGTCGTGTCGAAATGTACCCAAGACGGCACGAGGACGGAGACTGGTAGCGATACACACAGCGTGGTCTGTCTGCCCGCTACAAGAGGAGATGGAGACGAGAGTAGTGGTGAAGATGGTAGATCAACGCTAGACTAGACCTAGCTAGACGAGACGCGGAGGGAGAGCGTCGCGTTCACTCACCCTGATGAAGACTCTCTTAACGAGTCGAAACGTCGTCGGTGCCTTCGCCGACGTAACAATACGTGAAAATTCCCGTTTTTCAATATGAATGAGTTAATCCACGCTAGTTTCAGTAAAATAACCAAATTGATTTTCTTCATCTTCATTAACTCGTGTATGTCAATGTCAATGTCAGTGTCCCACCTATCAACATATATTTGACTAAGTGTAAATAGATAATTGACAGTACATAACTGAATACATAGTGCTGTTCCAATTGATATAACTTTTGAACATAATGTATTTAAATTCAAAACAATAACAATTACAAATATTATTCTGACAGAAAGAAAAAAATCATATGAAATCCCGATCTCAAGCTAGCTCAGACGTAAGAGGTAGCGGGTTCAATTCCCGATGCGGGACAAATGTTAGCATGATCTGTAGATATTAGTTGTGGTTTTGTGTATTGTACCAAGGAGAATACTAGTGGGGGGATGGGGGCGAGGTATATGACTTGTTATGTTCTAAGCTGTTAAAACAATGTGAATATAATGTAAATAAAATATGTATAATTGTATATAAAAATGAATGTGAAAATTGTTAGACATTCCAATGTTTCGAGTTTGTTTGTTAGTTAAATGTTAGCTCTGCGATGTAACTTTAGAAAATATATTTGTCGATGGCTCGTGTAGCTCGCTTTGTTTTTGGATCAGCCAAGTAAAGCTACCGCCGGTCACCACTCACTACTTGGATGGGTGACCAGTGGAGTTTAAGGGCCTATTAGAGCACGCATTCAGTCTGCCTCAGTAAGACTGTGTTACACTTAGCGTAGTATAATAAGAGTAAGCCACTAAGACGGTCTTAGACTTGACTAATTAGTCAGTAAGACAGTCTTACTCAGACAGACTGACCGCGTGCTCTAATAAGCCCTAGTATCGAGCGCTTCCGTGCTTCGGAAGGCACGTTAAGCTGTTCCCGGCCATGTAAGAGGCCTTCGGGCGGACGCTAAAGAACTACGAATGAACTATTTCGATATTTAATTGAAAGCTATGAAAAATATATTGGAATTAACATTAAAATTGCGGGGGATAAGTTAGTTGCTTCAAGTTGTCGCGGGTTCGAATCCCTTTGGACTTTGCGTGTTGCAAGTTTTTCGGTGTCTATATGTTGTAGCTTGGTACTGGCTTGTGCTGCCCACGGGGAATCCCACTGTGGGGATAATAATTAGTATGTGTCTGTGGGTGTTATTTATTATTATAATAAAAGATTCCACTGATAATAAAAAATGAAATTATTATAAAACAATTACAAATCAAATTATTTTGTATGACTTCCCAATATTATTGGTTTTATAAACTGTTTGTAAATGGAATCACTTATATACATGTTGTTAATAACATTATTATTTTATATAAATAATTTTGTAAATAAAATGTGCGGTGCCAATAATGTTTGTAATTTGATTACGCTGTTAGAAATATTAATATTAATGAATATAAATATCTGTAAATAAGTAGGTTTAATAGAAATAATTGCATTTAATGTGAGAATATAAGAATAAATAAAATCCCCGATCGTACAAAGTTATATGTACAGTGTAGAATTTATTTTTTAGTAAAACTGGGGTCTGTTTTAATAATCAAATAGTTAATGGTGGATCCACATAGCCCGGCGGCACTGCGAGCGCGGCTCCAAATCGATACTCGTAGTTATCGTAGTGCTATGACTTCCGGTGAGTTTGGACGCATATATGTTCAATCAATAAAAAGACGGCACTGTCGTCCCAATGAAAATCAGTCATTTTGCTCTACAAAAACGAACGGCACGAGCACTCGCATTGAAAGTCGTAAACAAACTGGGTGCCTAGTGCGAGTTTTTTTACCAGCTCGATCGCGTTTGCGTTTACAGAACTTTGTATGGAAAGGAGTCAGTGCCACGCGTTTTTCACTAGATGGCGCTACCTCGATTCTATGTAAATGGCCGTGTGGATCCACTGTTAGATATAAACTGTTATCTTCTTCGTTAAGGCTGTATCTCATGAACCGTGATAGTTAGACAGTTGAAATTTTCACAGATGATGTATTTCTGTTGCCGCTATAACAACAAATACTGTGAACAGAATAAAATAAATATTCAAGGTGGGCTCTCTTGAATATTTATTTTATATGTTGTGTATATATATGTATTTGTATGTCCTATGAAACAAACATGATTTTTTTTGCTCGATATTAAAAACGGCAACAGGTAGATGCTTGAAATTTCATATAATATTTAGTTACATATTCACTTCAAAAATAAATAATTAAATTAAAATAAAACCAATTATGGAGGGCTCCCCATGGGCTCCCATACATGTATAGATGTACGAAACCCTTCGTGCGCGAGTTCGATTCTGACTTGGCCGGTTATTTAAAACAATAATTTGATAAGTTTTGAGAAAATTTGTGATTTCTCTCAAATAGAGTGATATTTTGAGAAACAGACCCCGTTTCGGCCTATAAAATAATTTATTGCATAAAAATGTATTAAAATAGATAGTTTAAAATGTATATATGACACAAAATATAAGCTAAATTTTCATTTGTTTAATGAAGTTTGTTAAACTTTAAACATATCTCATTTTTGTAAACATAATCCACTAATATATATTAGTTCTATGAGAAAATGATATATTTGTTTACAAAATAGTTGAAACCAATAATTCCTATAAGATGCCATAAACTTGCAGTTTTATAAATACCAAGGAGTAAACAGAAATAGTTATTTTTTTTACAACAGGTGCTGAAATTATTATCAATGTTAGAAATGTTACTATAAATATAATCATTAATTAGTTTGTAATGTTCTGTGTATAAGTATTTCTGTAAATATAATGTGTAACGAAAAGTACAAGTTAGTAGGAAAGTTTTAACTGCGGCAACACTATTACTTTAGCTGTCTGTATATTTGTTGGTAACACAGTCACTCCTGCACGGCTGTACCAGTTGTTATGAAGTTTAGTAGGATAGGGCTTTGTCTAAGACATGGGGTACCATAATTTCAGTGGGAATTATGAAGCAAATCAAAAGGTTCATAATCCCCGTAACATAATTTTACTAGTAATTATGATACAAATCAAAAAGATCATGATCCCCGTACCATAATTTCAGTGGTAATTATAAAACAAATAATAAAGTTGATAATCCCCGTATTTTAATTTCAGTGGTAATTAAAATACAAATAAAAAAGTGAAGTATCCCAGTCGGGGATCGAACCCGCGATAATCGCGTTTTAAGTAGAAAATTATTGATGTACAAGCAAGTACCGGAGTAGTTGACGGTAACAGATCTCTAAGTAATGTACGTACGTGTTGATATATTACATAAGTTTATATTGTTAAAGAATTTCAAGAATCTGTCAAAATGTTTGTTAATGGCAATAGTTGAAGGCCTACTCACCAAATTGTTTTGTATAATTGTCGTATTATAAAAGAATGGTAGTGATTCTGAAAGATTTTCACTAAACTTATCATTAAATTTAAAGTTGTCCTTGTGGAGGTAATACGAGACGAAATGAGTTTTAGTTAGTTATAACTAGTTTTAGCTATAAATATACCTACTCAGAATCTACCACAATGCTCAAGTAGGTAAAGAATTAGTCAAAAAAAACTCTGACACCAACAAACTACTAAAGGAAAGAAGATAACTATTCATGAACAGTTATGTTTTGTCGTGTTTTGACACTTGGTTTTTGTTTGACAGATTCTTGAAATGTCACACGGCCATATTGTAAATGCGTAGACCATAGACATTATTGTCTGTGGTCAACTAAACTGTCGTATAGCTTGTAAGACATGACCACCTGTGTATATTAGTTGTAATTGTAAATATATTGCGCGAAATATAACGATATTCATATTATATACTGAGTTTTGTTGTTTTATTATAAGCCTGCGGCCTCTACTTATTGTTAATATCTCAGCATACACAAAGAGAAAGGAGAATGCCGATAACTCGTACCAATTGCGTCAAAACCAAACGTATCCCATAAAATGCCTATATTTTATAAATACATTTTTTTTAGTCTTACAGACCGACTCGATTATTATTGATCCGTCTGTATATCCGGAATCCATCTTGAGTAGAAGCTCTCATCCTTTTCGCGTTTTGCGACCTAGCAACTTCCTTCATAATCTAATTCTGCCTCTGTGTGTGTCCGGTTATGTATGTGTGAGGCAGTCTACCGTAGGTACGCTTGGTCGAGCGGTAGTTACGTCATTATAGCGTCGTCTTTCGCACAGTGCGCACACGACCTAGCAGTGGGTATCGGTTATCTATTTTATATTCCGGTACTTACGAGAATCTTCCTTAAAGTAAAAAGTGTGTTCGAAATGGAGAACAGTGACGAAAATAACAGTTCGGGATCGAGAAAAAGGAATCTGTCATCATCGTCGTCGGATACGTCGGGCAGCTCTAGCCAAGCTAGCCTCGATTCACCGAAGAAATTCAGGAGAAGGGATGAACAGATCAGTATATTGTCGCAGCAGGTATCGTACTTAGCTGGCTTATTAACCTCGAAGGGCATCATGCCACCACCGGTAGGTTCATCAACATCAAACCAAGTTGAGGGTAGTGCTCCCAGCCCAAAAAATAACGGGAATTCGGACGCTGTTTCCATCGATAACAACAGCCTTCTAGGTGAAATTGTTCTCAACCTACCCAATGCCAATAGTAAAGAACCCCGGACAAAATTACAGTTGTCCGAATTTTCAACTACCCTCAAGGAACCGGTTTTTCCGGCGTCTGATGAAAATCGAGTTAAATGCCTTGCAGAATTACAGCGTTTTCAAAGCAAAGAATGGAATTTAGTGCGTTTTTACGATACTCAGAAAAAATATGCAACCACCCCTGGTTTTGTCGAACTTAAAACTAATGACGAACTTCGCAGATTTGACCCTTCGGGTATTGAGGACGTCAGGTTACATTTGGTTGAACGATCTTTTGCTGCCCTATCTAATGCAATGCTCCTGCAAAAAGATGAGTTTAGATCTACCTTACAAAGTCTTGTCGACTGGTCTATTGAGAACGAATCTTTACTCACTCCTGCTCTGCTTTGTGAAAAAGTTCAAAGTCTTTTCAACAAAGAATCGAAGTACGCGACTGTTACAGGTGACATTCTGCAAATTATTTGCGGTAGGAGAGCTGAGTATATACAGCTACGAAGAGATGCCTTGCTTCAAAAAATACCCGATTCCTTCCATAGTGAAGCGATCCAAGCTATTCCCCCCAGCACTGAGAATTTATTCGATGAGAAAACTCTCTCGACCTACCTTACGAAAGTTGGTGGTGCGGAAAAACTTTTAATGTCATCTCAAATTGCAGAAGCCGGTTCATCCACAGCTAAATATGGGAATTATAACAGAAACCAACAGAAACCATCCACGAGCACTGGGAAACATACGAATGAATCGTTTCGCCAGTGTGGACCGGCGAAAAAGAGTCAACATTCAACTCGGCCTCCGAAGCGACCTACTGGATCATTCAAGTCGGCAAGTACCAAAAACCAACAAAATTTCAGAAATAAGAAGCAGTACGTTGATTCTCACCCCACTAAATATAACAAGAACCGCGCGCATGACTCGCGGAAATTTCGGGGGGGCTGTCTCAAATCATATCTGGATGTGTGGACAAATTTAGGTGCCCCAGTAAAAATATGCAAAATGTTGCGTGGCCTCAAAATACCTTTTGCAATGAAGCCGCCCCTAATTTTTCCCACTCAAAATATAATGAAAAATTTTCGAACAAAGAGCAGTTATCAAATGGATCAACAAATGAAAGGTATGTTGGATTCCGGAGTTCTGGAGAAAGCCGAATATACGGCGAGTTACCTGTCAACCTTTTTCCTTACTCCCAAGACAGATGGATCATTTCGACCGATTTTCAACCTGAAAGAGCTGAACAGGTTCGTGAAGACAAAGGTTTTTCAGCTCTTCAATCATTACCGCGTCCCAAGCTTCCTACAGAGCAACGACTGGATGGCAAAACTAGACCTGAGCCAAGCCTATTTTCATGTACCGATTGCCCAGCAACATCGCAGGTTCCTGAGACTAAGTTACAAAGGCCAATTACTACAGATGACCAGCCTACCTTTCGGACTATCGTCAGCGCCGCAAACATTTTCTTGCCTGACCAATTGGGTGGCCGAACATTTGAGGACTCACAACATAAGGTGCGTAGTTTATCTCGACGATTTTCTTCTAGCGAATCAGTCACGAGAACTTCTAGAACATCAGATCGCATTTACTACGCACCTGATACAGAAACTAGGTTGGACAATCAATTTCGAAAAATCGGTATTATATCTGAGTCAGCGTCTAGAATTTCTCGGAATCGTGTGGGACACTCATCTGAATACCAGATCCCTAACAGAGCGGAAGTGCACCGCACTACAAATGGCACTCCAGCACCGTGTGGCTCAAGGCCGTTGGTCACTCAAACAGGCCCAGATCCTTTTGGGGAGACTCAACTTTGCCAACTTCGTGACACCCCGAGGTCGGCTACACTGTCGAACTATGCAATACTACAGTCGACACCTTCCCAAAAAACATCCATACGGAACATTTCCAATACCCGACGATGTTACGCAGGACTTAAAGTGGTGGCAAAACGCGATAGGCAACACCCTACCGATTCATTCGAGCCAAATATCGCATGTCTTGACCACGGACGCTTCAGACATAGGATGGGGAGCCCAGTTGGGACAAGTTCAAATGTCAGGACAATGGACACACGAGCAGCAACCATGGCATGTCAACCTGAAAGAACTATATGCAGTCTATGCGGTGATGTTACAAACACATCTCGAATTAGAAAATGCCCATGTTCTAGTACAGACGGACAATCGAACTGTGGTAGCCTACATCAACAAAGAGGGTGGCACAAAGTCAAAAGAACTTTTAGAATTAACAATAAAACTAGTGACATTAATGGACAATTTCAACATTTGTTTGACAGCTCAGTACTTCCCAGGGCGCTTCAACAGCCAAGTGGACGCTCTTTCTCGAGGGAAACACAGCCCAGAATGGCATTTGAAGAGGCAAGCGACTCGGCTCATCTTCAAGATGTGGGGCGAACCTCAAGTGGACCTGTTCGCCTCGGAAACAGCTCATGTAGTAAACAGGTATGTGTCATTGGACCAGCAAGACCTACAGGCAGTTCACCACAACGCATTTGCCCTACAATGGAATTTCAGCCTAGCCTGGATATTTCCTCCTCCGAACCTGATTCCGCAAGTATTGTCTTACCTGAATACGGCGCGGGGTCGATTCATACTCATAGCACCGAAATGGCACAAAGTGTTTTGGAAAGCAGACTTAGAACGACGCGCACTAGCCAACCCTTATCGCATTCCGAACCTTCCACAAGTGCTGGTGGACACTCGAACAGGGCAGCATCCGCCACAGATCCAGGACATACATCTACAGGCATGGCTGATTTCGGGTGGAATGAGGTAATAAAAGATTGGTCTGAACAAGAAAAATCACTATTATTTTCAAGCTGGAGAAAGTCTACACTAAATACTTATTTGCCTGCCTGGAGAAAATGGGTCAAATGGTGTACTTCAAATTCAATAAATCACAAAGATCCTGATCCAGTTCAAGTAGCTCGCTTTCTGGCCTACTTACATAACGGAGAGAAACTGGCTTACAGAACGATACTAGTACACAAATCAGTAATATCAACATTCACAAATATAACATCTAATTCAGATCTGTCTTCTAACTTTTTTATAAGACATATTTTGAAAGCAATTTCAGTCTCGAAAGAAAAGGTAGCAAAGCCTCCTTCGTGGGACCCAAGAATATTACTGCATTACCTGAAGATGAACTGTCCAGATGTTGACAACATGTATCAAGTCTCTAGGCGTGCAGCTATCCTACTGTTACTTACGTCTGGACGCCGTGTACATGATCTTACTCTGTTATGTGTAAACCCTGAATGTTTCATAGATGAAGGAGATTCCATGGTATTGTGGCCTAAGTTCGGCTCCAAGACAGACAGTGCAAACTATAGACAATCTGGCTGGAGACTCAAGAAGCACCCTAACCGCAACCTGGACTGCTTGTACTGGATTCGTCGGCTGCTAGAGGTATCAGGTGAACGCCGGGAAACATGTAAGTGTCAAGAATTGTTTATTACCACTAGAGGTGATCCTCGACCGGCTACCAGGACTATGATAGCAAATTGGATAAAATCTGTTTTATCGGATGCTGATGTAAATGCTACCCCGGGCTCTGTCCGTTCAGCTGTTGCATCCCTAAATTGGCTTGAAAGTTTTCCTGTTGAAAAGATTTTGGAAACAGGCAATTGGAAAAGTGAGCATACATTTCATAATTTTTATCACAAAGAAATTCGTGGAGCAAATCAAAGTCAAACCACATCATTATCAAAGTTTTTCAGTGCTGAACGATAATTTTGATTGTTATTTTTATTATTTTTCTGAGTGGGATTGTTTTTGTTATATTTTCAAGGATAACCCTTAATAATTATCACTTAATAACATACTTTTGATCATTATTTACTTGCCTATCTTCTGCTACTCCCATAGGTAAAAACTACTCAGGACAGTTCCTATGCTTAGCTGCTTTAGAAGTAAATTTTATAGCCACACATAGGTGATATTATATATATATATACAATAGGTAATATTTCATTAATATTTTACTCTGATAGTAGGTAAGTACCTTCCTACTTGAACACATTATAGCATCATCAATCATAAAAAACTAAATTAATAAATGGATTACCAGGAGATAACAAACACATCACTCAAGATGGATTCCGGATATACAGACGGATCAATAATAGAGAGTTTTACCTAAAAATAAAACTTACCTATTATTTCTCCTAGTATATCCGGAATCCAGGTAATCCCTACCTGGTACATCATGAGTATAATGACGTAACTACCGCTCGACCAAGCGTACCTACGGTAGACTGCCTCACACATACATAACCGGACACACACAGAGGCAGAATTAGATTATGAAGGAAGTTGCTAGGTCGCAAAACGCGAAAAGGATGAGAGCTTCTACTCAAGATGGATTCCGGATATACTAGGAGAAATAATAGGTAAGTTTTATTTTTAGGTAAAACTCTCTAATAATCACATAAAAAATTCTTTCGTTTCTTTGGTGTCCGGCGCACGGTGCCATGACATTGCAACCACCCTCACTTTTAATTTTAGACAGAACTTACTGAAAACATTGGAGGTTTTTTCACTTTGTATAATAAAAGAGGTTGGATCAGAAACTTTTTTGTGTGGAAAAAACTATCTCCTATCTTTATGTATTACTAGAGTGTTCTGTGGCATTGTGTAGCAGTGTTTATTCTG
Source organism: Horisme vitalbata (assembly GCA_951804965.1). NCBI lineage: Eukaryota > Metazoa > Arthropoda > Insecta > Lepidoptera > Geometridae > Horisme > Horisme vitalbata. The sequence continues at coordinate 9,848,364 of OX638107.1, forward strand.
TAAATAGATATTTTATTAGACATCATCACAATAATGAACGATAAACAATCGTGGCATCAACCGGTGACGCGAAACCAGCATAGTTTGGAAGAGGCATCCATGGCCTTTTCGTGGTTGTGATGAATGTGTTAAGATCTTGGATGTTAGCTTGGATTTCACCTTCACCAGTAAGTACTAATACCTATTATAATGATGTAAATGCCTATCTACTTTCTCGTCACTATCATTATTTAAAAATAATATAAAGTAGAACACAGTAGTAATGTATGTAATGTCCTACCAGCGAAGTAGAAGTAAAAACACCCTTTTACCTGTCTGTGTGAGGTATATAAACCTTTTCTTATAGATATAGTACCATATTTAAATGTTTATAGTGTAATCCTTATAATTATGTAGACAAAACTGAACACACAAGCTCTCGGGAAAGCATTTTTTCAAAAACAAACTAAAACTAATATCAAATAAAAACAATTTGTTTACGTTTATCTTAAAAAATACTTAGTATTCCAAGAAAAACAGTATAATATCTTTCAAAAAAATTAGGTTTCGTTTTGACGCAATCACTTTAGCATTGGTACCGAGCGCCATACATAAGACGGCATTCTCCTTTAGTGCCAAACAAAACGCCAAGTTACAGGTTTACGTTGATATCTGTGGTTATAATAATAATAATATAATATAAATTTTATTTCGGGCAACAAAGACGTGAGATCAGTTTCATAATCCCCACTAATGGCCGATTCCTATAATACACCGTAACCGATGACGCTTAGCTTTCCCTTAAAAAACTAACAATTTTTCAAAAGAAAATTATTGGACAGTTGTTCAGGGGAAAGCGAAGTGTTATCTGATAAGGTAGGTAGGAATCGAAATGTACCTAACTAAACCAAGGGGCTATTCAGAGGTAACTCCGTCAATCAAAATAACCAGATAAATTCATAATCATTTTATTTCATCAATTACTTTAGTTAAACTTAACAAATTATTCTAAGAAATTAAAACTAGCTAGCTAGTACAAAAGACGCATTCTATGATATAGTTATAATATTATGAACATTTTATACGCAAAATGCGAGTATTCCTCATTTTTGACGTCAGGCGAGGTTTAATGTACGATTTAAAAAACATGTTTGTAAAATGCGCTTCAATGCTCTCCGATGCGCGCCGGTAGGTGTAAATCGTACATTAAACGTAATCGTATTATTAATTACTAGCGAAAAAGTACACGTACCGAAGACGTAAAATTCTAGCCAATGAGAAAGCGTCGATTCAAAAGACAGCTTTGTCATTGGCCAAAACTTTTCGGTACACTTTGGAAACCTCAGGTTAAACTCGTGATCAATAAATAGATCTCAACACTTTTCTACTTACAGTCAAAACGTGACATGAACATGAAATAGCATCCGTAATTAATCTAGATTAGATACAAAGGCTAGTTTTTAACCGTATCTATACAGAATGGGGCAAACATTTTCCTCATTAAAGGCAGCTACCTTTTCTTAGGTAGTTTGTATGAAAGTAACATTTATAATAAAAATCAAATTGGTCTCAATCGACCCTATTCCCCAATAGGAACCCTTTTCCCATAATAACTTAATCAAATCGTAATGGACGTTTCATAGTAATTGTATGGAAAACTGTTTTTTTTTTACTGTCGCAAGATCTTACGATTTGATTGGCAAGTTACTTTGGGGAAAGTGTTTCTGTTGGGAAATAGAGTCGATTGAACTACTTTTTTTTTGACAAATGTAATTTTCTAGGCTTACTGTACATTTTCTCAAAAATGCAATTGTTTTTTCATCAAGATAAACCTATAGTTTCCTCAGAACTAAACTTTCTAATTAATAGAGATATTTATACTCTAGAGTGGAAAACGTGGGGAAAAAAAATGTCTGCACCAAAACTCCGTGCACGCTGTCAATTGCGCGGTTTTTGAACACTTTTCAAGCGACATAAGGTCTAAATTAGTGCAAAGGCATTTTGAAGTTTATTTATGTCAAACACGCTTGGACGATCTTTGTTAAATTTCACTTGAAGACTGTCACTCTATAGTGTTTTATATAATTAGCTCGATGTTCTAGCTAAAAAAAAGGTAGCTACCCTCGATGAGGTAAAATTTTGCCCCTACCTGTATGTTAGTGTACATCATACATTGAACCTGCCATCCATTTTTGTGATCCTGGTTCTAATGTCTTCTAAGTTTCTTCTTAAAGAAAGGGTTGATGGGGGATGGAGTGGAGGGCTTCAAGTTAGTCTTGACTGGTTGCTTGGTCCCGTCGTAAGGGATGCTAGGGCTCTGGCGGACACTCTTGTAGTAATCCACGGGTTTCTGCATAGAATTGTTTTTTAACACGAATTTCACCTTCTTAGGAGTCTCAAATACGAGCATGTTTTTATCTATCTTATTATCCTTCTGTTTGAGATTTTTTTCGAAGCTTCTGTCATCTTTTTTGAGTTTTTTTGTGAAGCTTCTGTCGTCTTTTTTGTCGTTTTTGAGTTGTTTCGAGAAGTTTCTCAGTTTGTTGATTAGTACTTTCGGTGGTTCGACTTGAGCTTTCTTAGTTTCCACTTTATCTACAACTTTTTTATCTTTCGCTTTATTCGTCTGTTTGTTTGTATCTTTATCTAATATCCTCTTCTCCTTAACTTCTTGTACTTCTAATATCTTCTTCTTAACTTCTTGTACTTTCTTAGAACTATCTTTTACATTAACTTTTACTTTTTTCTCGTCAAGTTTCTGCTTTTTAGCGACGTCGCCGTTTGGTGCGTCTAGTTTTCGTTTCTGCGGTTTGTCTTTAGGAGATTTGTTCTTTTTGTTTTGATTCTCTTTGTTAGACGTTTCCTTTTCTAAGTCAGTTTCTGTTTTTGTGGATTCAACGAGCCACTCGCCATTCTGTCAACAATACAATAATACATTAAGTATTATCTTTAATACAGTAAACAAATAAATTATACCTTTTCATTTATTTGCTTCAAGCACACAATTTTAAAACTAAGATAGTACGTAGCTTGGTAACAAATAATAATAAAGGCAAAGCCAAAATTTATTTAAATAAATAATGCTGGACGCTATCACACAACATCATGCAGCCCCAAACTAAGGAGAGAAGACACCCATAGAAAACAGTAGAGAGACATACATAGAAAACAACCAGACCCGATATTTTATTATTATTCCATACAGTTCTTATGTACACTTCGTATAGTATTTTTTTTAATCTACACCAATTCGTAACGCGACCTAACTGAGAAGAATTGGCAAGAAACTCTGCTAGGCTTATATTTTTTTAAAGAAAAGTTGACTGCCTCAATGAGATAAAAAATGTTGCCCCACCCCTGTATAGTTACTAGTTATAGTACGTTAATCGTGTCCAAAGTGAGCAGGGCCTTGTAGTGTTAAGTGATCGGCTAAGTCTGTTGCAAACAGAAATGATTGGACACCGATCCTGTTTTTACAAACTTTGACATTTCATCTGTCGAAATTCAGTGAACGTCTTTTGACAAACTGCCACAGTTTGTAAAAGCAGGACCGGTTTCAATCATTTCTGTTTGCCGATCACCCCGCTATACTGTTATTTTATTATTTCTACATTTTCTCATTAGATCTTATTATTTTCTTAACACAGTTGTTTTGCAACTCATGTAACATTATGCCTATTTACACTTTCGATGAGAACAAACAATATTAGCCTATTATCAGTCTACTGCTGGACATAGGCCTCTCTAATAAATGCCCATAATCCCTACGCTGGGCATGCGGGTTGGGGATCGCAGGGCACAACTAATCGCACCACCGACGCTGCTGCCCGCCTGCGTTATGTACAGTTAGTATCCTCACGTGGTGCTTGGTCCGGCTGGCTCGGGCCGCGACCTGCAGCTCCTCCACGATGCTCTGGCCGAGGCGCGTCTTCTTGAGGAGTCGTTTGCGATGCTTCCGACTCAGCCCTGCAAAATTATTGTATTATTTAAAACGATAAGTTATATAAACTCTGATTGAAAATCTCACTCTAAAAATAATAATGTTGGATCACACGCATTTCGTAGCTCCAAATTAAGCAGAGCTTGTACTATGGGAACCACATCACTGATACATTTTTTACTTTGACTACATACTTAATTTTTTTTTTTGTGAATACATGCGACTACCATCTGATATAGAGCTCTGGGGTATTCCAGCCCTGCGTAGACCGTGTTATGCACAGATTAGTGCTGAGTAAACTACCTAAAGCACACTAAAACTCTTTGAGTTCTATTCTTTTGTTATTTTATGTTTGGCAATGAATATATTTGTATTTGTACATTAATCATTCATAGAAAACACCTAGACCCGAGACAAATATCTGCCAAACCCGCAACCTTCTGCGTCTGAGGCGGACTTTCGCCCACTGCGCCACAGGGACCGTCCGGCCGTAGTACTGACCTCTGAGCTTGAGTTCGTCCGCGTCCGACTTGAGCTTGGCTTCGAGCGCCCTCAGAGCCCTTGCCGCTCGGCGACCCCCCCGGGGGGCGGGGGCGGGGGCGGGGGCGGGGGGAACACACACCCGCAGGGGGTACTCGCCCTCTGCCAGCTGCTCCAGTCTACAACACGACACATTCTATAAATGCACACAGTCGTTCAACGGAGGCGTCTCGTGCGAGCAAGCGCGCGAGGAGTCCCGGATCAAGTCAGCGCGGGGCTTTCAGCAAATTCTATGAAAGGGCTCTTGATTTTCTTTAGGTTAACACAAAACTAACGAGCTGCCTTAATTCGTTGCCTAGTTTGTGCTCCAAATCGTAAGCACTAACGAATGGGTAAAAAAGTATTGAACACTCCCAACTTTGAAGCTCTTTATCACATTCAATTTTTAAATAAATAAAAAAAATACTTGTCCAATATTTTTTGTTGATCTAACTGACGGACTAATTAGAATTTTTCAGTCGTCATCCCAATTGAAGGCTTTTTAAAAATCTCTTTTTTTGGAAGAGATTTTGCTGTCTCAATATTCCATATGCCAGTATGTTTTCAAGCTTCTATCTAAATTGATATTTTTAACAGTGAGATAGCGTTAGTGCACGAAGCCCGTAGCATTTGCTACTCTTATTATTCAGCCGCGTAGTAGAACCCATAGGTGAACCACGGACTGACCTCTACACGTGACCCTTGAAATTGACCTCTACACTTATCCTTTGATATTGACCTCTACACTTATCCCTTGATATTGACCTCTACACTTATCCTTTGATATTGACATCTAAACTTATCCTTTGACAATGACCTTCACACTTGAACTTCGACATTGACATCTAGATGAAACCTTAAAGTTTAAACCTTAAGATAGGAAGAGTTAGAATAAGGTCGGCACGCGTCGCTAGGCCCACTCACCGCTGCAGACAGATGCGGACCCGCTTGTGTGCCTTGGAGGTGGTGGAGGGCAGCGCCTCCCGCAGCATGGCGGCGAGCTGCGCGCACGGCACCGGCAGCAGCGGCAGCACCACGTCCACGCGCCCCGCGCGCGGGTCCAGCGCTCTGTTACTGCAACATCACCACTACTGTACCAACTACGTGCAGGGCCGGGGGGTCACCATCCAGTTCAACGATATACTTCACTTTAAAACGGTTTAATCTCATTTAAATAGGTAATAAATCCTACTTCCTACTAATATTATAAATTCGAAAGCTTGTGAGTATAGATGTATGAATGTATGAATGTTTTTTACTCTTTCACGCAAAAACTACTGAACGGATTTGAATGAAACTTGGAATATACACAGTCTGTAGCCTGGATTAAAACATAAGCTACTTTTTGTCCCGGTACCACGCGAGCGAAGACGCGGGCGGAACCTAGTAATAAATATTTTAACGAGACGTTATCCAAATCTACTTATTATATAAAGTAAACCGGTTTCGGCCGCCGCATCGCGCGGGAGCTACCACTCGCGTTGAGAGTGGCTGCCAGTCCACAACTATAGCTGAAAGTAACTCCACGCTCGTTTGCGCTGCGCCCGCGCCTTAGTTCACTTATTATATCAAGTGATAATACTATTTCTAAAAACTGCTTTACGGAACATCTCACTCACGATCAACTGATCCCAAACTAGGCAGAACTTGTATGTACTATGGGTATCAGAAACTGATAAACATACATACTTATAAAACACCCAGACACAGAACAAATGTCGATGTTCATCACACAAATGTTTGTCTGGGGCGGGAATCGAACCCGCGACCTGCAGCACGGAAGACAGAGTTACTTTAACTGAGCTATGAGGCCAGTCAGCAAGGTAAGTTACTAGATCACAAAGTTAAGTTACGACAAAAGTGAAAGTGAAAGTGAAAATTTATTTGTTCAGTACGAACATTACAGTACACTTTGAATCGATTCGTAACGCGACCGAACAGGGAAGAATTGGCAAGAAACTCTACTAGGCTTATATTTTTTTATGTCACTTTTACAATATTTTTTTAAAAGTAAGTACGACAAAGAATGTTCAGAAACAAGTGATTATGTCGAGTGCGGGCCGCAGACTGCCGTCTCCGTGCCCCGCCCCCCGCGCCCGCTCGCCCCGCCCCACACTTACTGGCCAATAGAAGGCGCGGATTAATAATATGATGTAGGCACATAACCACCGTCCAATATAAGGAACAGAAGTGAATCATTTCTCGCGAAACTCTTCTGGCACTAAAGTATTGGGAAATGCTGTATAGGCGTTCCCACAGTATTTCGCGGTAACGCGCGACGCTTGATTGCGAAACGCGAATTTCTGTTGGCAGCCCAACCAATCTATTATCATTCATAACATACTTAAAGTCTATGAGTAGAGGTTACTTTCTACTTCGTTCAAGATGGTGGATTCGTAACGTGTGCTATGTAAAAAGTCAAGAATGAAAATTTAATTAGTATGTGAACTCCAGTGTTTTGTTCCACTTGCCTACAACAATACAACCAGCAGCCAGCTCGCTCCCTACAAATTCTTCCTGGTATGGCTCTAGATACGATTGCATACCTGTCTTCATCATCGCTAGCAGCATCTCCATCCCCTGATTCCTGAGGATCCTCTTCATCATCAGACGCCAGCACGAGGGAATCCGGCCCGTCTCCCGGACATCCCATCTGTAGAAGGTACATTCAGGCCGGTGTGATAAATAAACGCTGGACGTTTTTACATTGCATTTTCTTAGCCCCAAACCAGAGCAGTCTCACTCCGCACTTTAGGCTATGAGCACAAGTTCGGGCCCCGAGTGCGGGGCTCGCTCCGTACGTTAGAAGATATAAGAGTTACGTATAGAAAGGGATGCAAGGTGTAGGCGAATATAAAATGTTAGGTATATGAATAACACCGCAGCTAAAGTAGCTATTTGTTTAATCGTTTTTGCGGAGTGAAAACTCTGTTCGTTTATCTATTCTGTGCTCAAATGTAATAATCAATAATTAATTAATTTAATTATTATTTGGTAAAGAATATTTACACGTCAATCAAACATTAATTAAATTCCTATAATTAGGTAGGTATAAATAATATATAAATTTATAAATAATTATTGAGTAGCGTTTGATTAATGAACTCCTCATAACTATAAAATGCGTTACTAATTTATTATTTATTATTAATAACTAGAACGGTTTTTATAAAAACTAATTACACTAATTATTGCATTAAAATTGAACATGCAAAGATTATAAAAATTAAAATTAAAAAACAATAGAAAGGTCAGAATATTAAAATTAACATTGTCATATAAATAAATAATACCACTTGATTAATAAAATAAAATAATGAATTAATGAGCCAGTGTTTTAATTTGTGTTTGAATAAGTTCAAGCTTGTTGCCTCTTTTTGGCGTTGGGTAGTCTGTAAACACTGCCAATCCCATTACATGCGTCAATTTACCCGACTTGGCCAACGAACGAGCTATGGTGGTAAGCTTATGCGCCTTGTGTTATACACATGCCTATCTTGGGTTCAGCTAAAATGATTAAGATTAGTCCTAATATTTTTCCTAGTCTGTACAGTTTATATTCAAAGGCCAATTACACCACGCGGTATTCAGTCTGTCTTGGTAAAACTGTCTTACACTTAGCGTAGTGTATCAAGAGTAAGCCACTAAGACGGTCTTAGGCTTGACTAATTAGTCAGTAAGACAGTCTTATTAAAACAGACTGAATACCGCGTGGTGTAATAAGCCTTTAAATGAGGACATGACTCGCTTAGCGCAGTCTGTGTGTGTATAGATCCGTTACCTTCTGCCAGGCCGTGGTTCTGTCGGCGTAGCGCAGTCCCTGGTCGCTCTGGCGGAGCAGCGCCGTGAGCAGGCGCCGCGTCGCCACGCAGAGTGCGGCCGCCTCGCCGGCGCACGTGTACGATGTGAACACTCTGAGGATGGCGGCCACGCTTGATGAAGGGATTTTGCCTTCCGATACCTGACCAAACAAACATTTTTATTTTATTTTAAAAAGTTCACAAAACAGAGTAAAATACATTAAAAGCTAACTTAACATAACAAGTTTGTTTTGACCTAAACTTTACTCAAATATGTAAACATGACAAGATTGAGCAGATAAAAAAAATGTTGCTAGCTCGAAATTATGATTAACCTAAAACAGGAAAAAGAAATGTACCTACTTATTACACAATAAAACTACTATGTTACACAATAAAACTACTATGATTCGCAATAAAGCAACCTGATAACGCATCTCTTAAATCTAATCATATTTGGGTCGAAAATATCTAACTCAGCATCATTGGAAGCCAGTTCGTTATATAGACGACACGCTCTATAGAGAAGGGAATTAAAGGAAGTGTTATTTCTAAGTATATTCACCGAAAATGTTGCTGGGTTACGACATCTGTAATATGTATTGATGTTGAGGGTCGACAATAGATTGGGACAATCGATGATTTATGATTTTTATGATTTTTTATGATTTTCCTCCCATTTTGGATATACTAGAAGCCCGTCCTGGTTTCGCACGGGTGGGGTACATCATATGACCTATCGCACCAATCATTATTTTGTTATAATCTCAAAGGGAAAACTCCCAGGCTGCTTGACTTTTTCTGAAATTTTTAACAATTATCGTCGTATTTAAAAGAATTTACACAGAACTTTAGCAAAATTTTATTTGAAAACTTCTTAACACAGTGTACAATAAATTGTTCTTATTTCTAGACCGTCCACATGAATCACTCTGTCTATTGGTGAAAACCGCATGAAAATTCGTTCAGTAGTATTTGATCTTTATATAAATTCTTTGTGTACTTAATATGCTATAATACAAGCACTGACATACACTCATACACATAAACAACATATGAACAAGAGAACACACGTCGGCATGTATATAAAACAGTAATACGTATACATATATGTGTACACACACACACATACATACATGGTATTTACCTTAGCGAGTTCTTCCAAGAAGCAGTCCACAATGTGTAGTTGCATTGAGAGCGCGTTACGCGCGTAGTGAGGCGTCTTCAACGCGAATATACCTGAGCATACACATTACATAAATATTACATTCATTAATTTATTTAAACAAGGATTCACAGTTTTCAATGTTAAATTAAAGGCTGGTAAAATATAATTTGTACATAAACTAATTTGAATTCACATTTTGTAAACAGCTCGTAATATGCGTTAGAACGATAAGTTAGCTGCGTATGTTACTAATTACAGAAACGACAACAAAGCAGCAAGAAGAATTACAATTTCCTAAGTGTTCAATTTCAATTCAATCATAATTTCTTAAGAAGCAAACTGAACTACAGTCAGTCAGAGAAATATCTCAATTTTTTTAAACTCTTTTTGTCCCACAGCATGGCAATAATAAACTCTTAAATAACTTAATAAACCTTATAATTGATTACAATGGAATTTTGCTTACAATTAACTATAATATTACCATACCAAAATTTCTACTATAAATTCAGATTTTATACCATTTCAAATGCTCTCCTAAATGTACTTTTTCAATCCATGTCGAAAGCTTCCTGACAGTAAATCCGAAATGGTTTTATAAAATAGAGTTTTAAGGATCCATCGGAATCGAAACTGATTCCGTGAGTTTTTTACGGACTCGACTCAAAAACTAAAAAAAAACAAAACCGGAAAATTATCCCAGAAGCCATTGATTAAAGAATGAATGAATGGGCAACTTAGATAGTAAATAGATCCTCTATCTATATGTATAGATATCTGTTGGGGAAAAAAGGTTCTCGAACGGCGGCCGCGATCTGGAAGACGAAGTGTAGGGAGACCCCCACCAGATGGACCAACGACATCGTCAAGATTGTAGGTAATCGGTTGATGGAGAGGGCTCAATACCGTCTTTTGTGGAATTCCTTAAGGATGACCGATGTTCAGCAGTGGAATTCTATACCTATTTTATATAACACATTTTTTATTGTAACTACATCAAATTTTACCTTAAAATTTGAAATGTAATATTTATAATTTGATTTTATGAATTCGGGGGAACACAGCTGCCTAAATTAGAGGCTTTTTAGTGTAGTTTAGGCAGCTGAAGCTTTCATTATTTAGTAAGGACCCATTACATTAATACTAGACCCTATTGTAAATCTGAACCAATATCCTGTAATGTTATTATTTTTTACCAATAAATTATGATTATGATAGGTTTTTGATGATGATGATGATGAAATCCTCTACGTGTAGTGTGATCTGGTAGACTCACCGTCAGTGCCGGAGAGCATCTTGCAGTATTTTTTACAGCTGAGCTCAGTCCAGCCGGCGCGAGCCAACACACGCAAGCTGCCTCGCAGGTAGCGACGCACCAACTGCACATATAACCAACAACTTAGTTTAGTTCCTATACTTTCAGAAGCAGTACGGTCCCTAGATTACTGTTCAGAGTTGCTTCTGACCACCCCCATAACATATCCTCAATAAATTTGCTTACTGAGTCTGGTATTTAAGCTTGATGTTGAGGCAATCGGTCTACTTCTGAACCACGGTGTTTCTTAGTGCTCCTTAAACTCCGATATATCTATATATCACTGAGCAATATCCGAAGATATCCACAAAGTTTATTCAATAAGCACTTACAGTACAGAAGAAAATAAGACATGATCTAAAGATCTCATGATTTTTCGTAAAGAAAAAAATTCTGGAAGAGATCCCTCCCAAGTGATAAGACCGCCTATTGTATCTTTCATTTACTTCTGTTGTTTCTAAAATTAAGGTGTACGATAAAGAATTTTCATCGGCCATATGAGTTGCATGATACAATAACATAAATATATTCATTTACAAGCTCACTTTTAATGTAACTTTATTGGCAATTACTGGACTGGTAATTCTTGAAGCACACTAAGTGCTGAAAACACGCTTGTTCTAGGGCGCGAGCTGCTCCTCGGCCGGCAGCTGCGAGGCCCGCACACAAGGTGCTAGAAATAAGCATTCTTCTTCTTCTTTCGTATGAGCTAGTGACCAACTCTGGTGTCAGAGTTCTTAGGCCACCCGAAGGCCTCCAACATGGCTTAACGACTGAAAAGCCGGGACCAACATCTTAACGTGCCTTCCGAAGCACGGAAGCGCTCAAATCTAAATGCCATAAAAATGTATACTATAAATATAGTGCTACTATAACAGTACAATTTTGAATCATCTCGTCCTAGGGATACTGGATTGAGACCTGCCATGGAAGTCGTTATACATCACACTAAGCCACCACCACACTGCTTCTACAGCGGCACTAAACATAATGCATGGCCATAGAGATGATGTCTAACCATCAAGAACTTGTCCATCCGATGCTGGTCGATCCCATACCACTCGGTGGCCAGGGTCTTGAAGCCGGCCTTTGTCATGAGGAGTGCAGGCTTCAGCTGTTCCGGGGGGAAGATATCCAGGATCCCTGCTATACTCTCGCAGAGTTCCTCCTGGAAGGAATGTCGATGTTATGATTAATAATGTGTTACGCGTCACTGCACTATTATCCATTTGGGCACAGATTTGGAGTAGCTATAATGGGAAGAGGATTGAAATATGTGTTACAGGAATGAAAAACCAAAGCAATTGATGAAGAAATGAATAAATAATCCACATTTTTCACACAGCATCATATAGCCCCAAGCTAAGCAGAGCTTGTATTTATGGGAACCACATCAATGATTTACAATATGTTTTTTTCGTAAATATGAGCTTCGAAGACATGGAAAAGATGCAGACCTGAGACAAATATCTGCAAATCATGAAAATACTTGTCCTGTGGCGGGAATTGAACCCGCAACATTCTGTGTAGGTGGACCTTCGCCCACTGCACCACAGTGCCTCTAATCTCCAAGTATACAATTTTTTTAAGTTGGCAGCCCTAGAGGATGCATTTTATTGATTTTCTTATGAAAATATTTATTAAATAAAAAATTAATGATAAATCATCGGTCACTCCAAGAGGTTTTATCTTTGAGATTCCTTTGGTCTTCTGTGTACTTTTATTTTATTTTATTTTATTTAGGTATAAAAACAGTTAACAAACTAAAACTTAAGTCAGAAATTATAAACTAAAAAAACAATAATCAATCTGTTAACCAATAATAATAATAATCTGTTAAATAATGTACACAGCATTTCAAAGAAAAAAGGGAATAACACTAAACTACATACATTTTACATAAATATAAAAAATTACAAGTGCTTAATCTTTACAAACAAAGTTTAAACTTAAACAGACTGGCTCTGAAGCAAAAACCATCATGAATGATATCAAGTTCACCAAAGGATTTATTAAAGAGTTGTCACATACGGTGCAATGGGATTATTTTGAGACATTATAATTTTTTGACAATTGTTATTAAGCTATTGCATAGCTTCTACCGAGGGCCTTGAGCCCCCGCGCCGAATCCAGAAATTCCGTAACGAAAAAAAACCTCACGCGCCCGGCAGTTCTTTTCGGCAGTCTTCGACACGGTGTTTGTGTGCGTGCAACTAGATGTATTGTACGACTCTACGAAGCTTGCACAAATCGAGACGATCACCATGCTCAAAAAGTGTAACTTGAATTAATATCAAAGAAAAAGAAATACTGCATAAATAAAATAAATAAATAATTATAATTGAATAAGTTGATACAAAATGCTATGCAATAGCTTTACCGCGGCAGTCCCCGAGTGCCACACGTCTTTTTTTTGTATGGTACGGTTTTGCAGTTAGGATTAGTCTGATTAGTAGTTTGATTGGCTTACCTGAACAAGAGGCTTGTCCGACATCCACACAGCGTAGAATAATCCCTTCCACACTCGCGTGAAGTCATCTTCTTTGAATTCTAGACAAAAGTGATTATATCGGTAAATTGTTGTATTAATTTTTAATGATAAGTTCAGACGTGATATGTATTATTCTTCTTTCAGTAGGTATTGTTGGAAATGATCTGCCGCTCCGGAAACAAGCTATTTCTCAGTTATAAACTATCATTAAAGATACCTTTTGAGGTTAATTTTTTTTTTTTGTAAAATTTCTATGTATGGATTCTCAAATTATTTATACATACCATAACCCTTCTCGAAACAGTTCGTCAGCCACTTTTTCAGGGCTTTCAGTACTCTGTCTCGGGTTTTTTTCTCATTTCCCGATAGTAGTCTTGCATACTTGATTTCTTGCGCTACAACCAACACCTTTTCCTTACTTATCGAGGGAGGTTTGCCTTTGGTGACTGCACTCTTTTTACTCGACTGCTTAATCACATTGTTCTTTTTATCATTACCCTTTTTGGGAGCTTTCATTTTGATTTTTAGTTTTGGCGTTTGAAAACAAACGCACCATGCGCTACGCGATAATGTTTTACTGATTGACAGTGCTGACAGGGTTACCATCTCAAAAGTGGCGATTCTGCCACACGCCTAATATTCTGCCATAATCTGCGGAACTGACGTCAGATAATGCCAAAATATGCCTTCATACTATTTCCTATATTCATAGGAACAGAAAAAAACAAATACCTACATTATACTCATTTGAGCTACCTTTAGATAGTTTGTTACTTTTAAATATTGTTTTAGCCTTCCTTTCTGTTAATTTTCTTTATCTTAAAAAGGCTTGCGAGCTTCTAAATAAAATACTTCACATCACGTTTTCAAAGGAATTTATTTGATTTTAAATCGATTAACTGGAAAACATTTGTTATTTTTTTTAAGGAGTACATTGAAAACTGACTTTTCTTCTTCATATTTATTATACCCTACTACTTATATACCATGTACTAACACTGCTGTTCTAATTTACTAATACTTCTTATGACTAAGAAGGTCTTGGCATTCGCTAAGATTTCAATGAAGAGAATCACAACCAAGCGATATCACGTGACAAATCTATAAAATTTTCAATGATTGCAATATACAAAAATTTATTACAGAATTAAGGGACACAAATTTTAATCATGTTATAAACAATGAAAAAAATGCTAACGAAAATTACAATTCATTTAGTGAAATCATAAAAAATATAATTGAAAAGTGTATACCGAGAATAAAAATAAAAATAAAGATTAATAGTAAAAAGGCATGGTTGACTACTGGAATAAAAAAATCTTGTAAACACAAAAGAAATCTTAAAATATTAGTTTCACAAACCGATAATCCAATCCTTTCCACAAACTATAAACACTATAAAAAAATATTAAGAAAAACCGTCGTTACATCAAAAAAGCTTCAAAATATAAAAAAAATGAAAAACTCTGAAAATATGGTCAAAACTATGTGGTACATTGTAAAAGAACAAACAAATAAACTTCCTACAAAAAATAAAAAGAACATAAAACTAAAAGTGATCGACAAAACTACCGAGGATCCAGCTATTATTGCAAACACATTTAACCACTTCTTTTCGTCAGTTGGAGACAGCAAATCCATACAAGCACCAACTGGTTGAACAGTAATCTCGCCGACAAAAAACACAATGTTTTTACAGCCATTAACTGAACAAGAGACCTACAAAATTATCCGTAATTTAAAAAATAAAAGAAGTTTTGGCCATGACGAATTACCACCCGTACTTATAAAAAAGTGCGCCAAAGAATTAGCTTCCCCACTTACATTCTTAATAAATCAATCTTTTTTTGAAGGCATTGTCCCAGACCAATTAAAATTGTCAGTAATCAAACCCCTCTATAAAAAAGGAGACCATTTAGATAAAAATAACTACAGACCAATTGCATTATTACCAACATTTTCAAAAATATATGAGGGTGCCATGTCATCCCGTCTTTATTCATTCTGTGAAAAATATAAAATCTTTAATGAAAATCAGAACGGCTTTAGGAAAAACCGCTCAACATCTCTAGCCGTGTATAAATACATAAACGAAATATTAAATATAATTAACGAGAAAAATTATGCTGTAGGACTCTTATTAGATATGAGTAAAGCATATGACAGGGTAACCTACAGTATTTTATTGAAAAAATTGTACGGAATAGGTATCAGAGGACCAGTTTATGATTGGTTTATATCATACCTTAAAAATCGTGTTCAATATGTTGAAGTAGAACATCACGATTACGCAACGGGTAAAATTATAAAAGTAAAATCAGAATATATCGACGTTACAAAATCTATACCACAAGGTAGTGTTCTAGGGTGCATCTTATTTCTCATATATATAAATGACTTACCAAAAATTATAGACAGTTCTTGCACCTTATTTGCCGATGACATATCAGTGATAATCCCATGTAAATCTGACATAAATATAAATAATCTCCTGGATAGCACCTTAGAAAAAATAATAGAGTGGCTTGACGAACACAATCTCCAATTAAACTTCAAAAAAACGCAGCTCATGCAGTTCCACCCCTATCAGAAAGCACCGTTGAATATAAAATACTCATATGACAGTACCCCACTCGAATGCGTAAACACTTACACTCTTCTAGGAATCCAAATAGACTCTAACATAAACTGGAAAGAACACATTAAAAAAGTAAATGCTAAGTTATCGAGATTTACCTACGCCTTATATGAATTAAAAAAAACTACCAGCATAAAAACTGCCATCTGTGCATACTATGCTTACGCGCATGCTTGGCTACAGTATGGAATAATACTCTGGGGAAACAGCACAGATGCCCAAAAACTATTTGTATTACAAAAAAGATGCCTCCGCATAATTTTTAATCTCGATCAAATGGAAAGTTGTAGGCCATATTTTATAAAACACAAAATTCTTACCCTCGTATCTATATATATCTTGGAAGTATGTATATTAGTAAAAAAGAATATCCACCTGTTTCATCCCTATTCGCGACCGCAAAATCTGAGACCAAAAACCCGATTGACCATTCCGTTTTCAAAACTAAAAATATTCCACACGGGCCCCCATGCAATGTCTATTAAAATATTTAACAGAATACCGCTAGAAATCCAAGCAGAAACAAAATTAATACATTTAAATTATTATTAAAAAATTATTTACTGAAAAATTGCTTTTACTCGCTGCAAGAGTTCTTTGATTAGAAGATAATTTGTTAGTATTATATAAAAATGTTAATTATTATTTAAGTTAAATGGTAAATGTTGATTTACTTACCTACTTATTTGTTTTTTTTTTGTGCAATTTTAGTTATAATGTATTTTAGTTTGTAAGTTATTTTTATTATATTATGCCACCTAGCAAAATGCCTAAATTTTGCCATGCCCTAACAGGGTTCATGTTGAAACTATACATAGAATTTAAGACCTCTGTAAACAACATGTACGCAATAAATGATTTGATTTGATTTGATTTGATAATAGGATTGGCTCGCCGCTATCGATTCACTTCATTGAATAGAGAGATGCTACATTGTCTACGAACATTCGTTCATTTCGTTGACGATAGACCACGTGACCCATACCTTTTTGGACTTATCGACTAGCGAAGTCGACGATAGAATGGATTAAATTGACTTTGGCTAGAGGCCCTGATCGTTTGTAACTAATTAGTAATCGCTAAGCAAAAGATAAACATACGTTGAACATACATTGAATCGGGGAAGTGTAGTGGAATTAAACACGTTTACTCCATTACTTATCAGTCCGTTTATTTTAAGGTAAAAAAACAAACGCGCCTCGTTCCAAAATTCCATTCCGTTTTTTTCATTTTTGTATAATGAAACGTAGATTTGGTTGATGAGGATTCCTCTTCCGCTTCCTCATGTTGCGGAAGTTCCGCAAGTTAGGCTATCGCTACTGCATCCTCATATTTGAAATTGCAACATTCCTCATATGCTTCCACTTCCTCATAAATTAAGAGGAGTTCAGAGGATTAACTACTTGAAAATTATTTTTTATTATAATTAACCTCCGCATTATCTATTTTTATTATTAGTAAGATTAATAATTACTTTGTGTCTGCAATTTTCTAGTTACCTACAAAAAGTAAACAAATAATTAATTTTTTTTTTATTTATTAAATGCATAATTTTATTATTGTTCCTTTATAATTTAATTTACATTTCCACTTCCGATTCCTTTTCCGCTTCGTCTTCTGCTTCCTCTTCCTCATAGCCAGTTCCTCATCATCTTTAGTAGATTTACTTAACTGCCATATTGCTAAGTTGTTACAGTACAAAGACTACAAAGACTGCCCTGTCAAAGAAATAAATTCAAGTACATACAATCCACGACAGGACGTCCTCAATCCTTTAGAGGGAGATGCCTTGCTACATAAAAAACTACTTTGGGTCAAAAAACAAATTGTCTCTGGTTTCTATAAAAAATGTTGAATTCCTTACTCTGTACTTAAGGTAACGTTCAAAAAAATGCTTAATGATGAATTATGCTAAATGCACATTTTTCATGCTAATGAATCAGGAAATATGGTAGATTTAGCATCAAAAATACTATAACGGCAACACTGTCGATTTACTGACTGGTTTTGTTTGCTTGCTGACTGACTGAGGGCTTGATTTGACATGACAGCGTAGATGACAATCAATTACTTTTTATTCTCTTTGGTTCTATTCTTCACTCTTTGCCATAGATTATGTAGAATGTCTAGGTTAGTTGCCATTCTATCAATTTTGCTGCCAGGTCTACAGAATGTTACAGATTGTTTTAAATACGTTGATACACGGGACAATAACATTAATGATGACGACGACTAATGATGAATAATGATGAAAACGCTTTTCTTTGGTTTGATTGACAAACCAAATTGATAAAAGTGAACCGATCAAAGTAGTCTTACAGATTTAGTCAATTTGGATAATTTTCTTTGTAACTTTGAGAATATTAATTTTAGCACTATAAACACGGTAAATTTTTAACTACCAAAAAAAGTTTCTTTATCTGCTGCTGTTACTGAATACTTATAGCCAAGAAATATATAAAATACTATGTTGGATAATTATTATCCCAAAAAACTGCTAATTTTTGGTCAAATGATCAAATTGTAAGATTTTTTTATTTAATAAGATGTACCTACTTTTGTTAATTAAGCTATTTTTATGTATAACGCCTTGGATATTTTTCTGTAATGTCATATTTATTTATATTAAATATGAAAAAATGATCCAAAATCAATGTTTATAACATTGATTCATTTTTTGATGATCATTGGCCTTTGTGTCCATCTATACGTATGCAGTAATTGATATTTCATAAACTACCCGAGTCTTCATTCATAAACTACGCTGCAAACTCGCGTCCTAGACGCGAGTTTGCAGCAGATCTTCATGGTCGCACGCGCTTGTCGGAAACAAAACAAACAATTCGGGTTAGGTTAGGTCACGCGCATGCCACGTAGCAGCGCTTAAATAAGGGTACAGCGTCATCATCACTCCTTTTCAGGACACCTTTGTTATGAACTGTCGCGCGCAATCAATTATTTCTCGCAAATACTCACGTGAATCTTTTGTGAAATGTGCGTATATGTGCATTGTTGAAGGTGGATATTTCGAACAATTGTTAAAATACCTGTAAGTAGGTACTAGAGTTTTTTATTAAATATCTAACTTTTTAAATAACAACGATTTGTTTTTAAAATAATTTACATTCAGTTTTATTCTTTCCCTTCTTTTTAATAAAATAATTGAATGCGGAAACATTTACTTGAATTAAATTTGTCTTTGTAACGTAACCAACAACGTTGACTGCTTTTTACATGGTCTTACCCCGTCTACGTAATCTATTTCTTATTTTTCGTAATTAATAATGGGTGGTGTAGGTATACATACATTTACCAAATAACACTACTTATCTCAGTTTTTATCATAATAGTGACATCTGAAATCAACACAAGAAAGCTGGCCGTAAAATACTTTCGTTGATAAAATAATTAATCTACATCTAAACATTTTTAACAAACACGAAAGTAGTCTGAATTGTATTATTTTATAATAATATTAATGAATAATTATATTATTGAATTAAATAAAAATAAAATAAGATTATGTTGTGTGAATTTTTGTGATTTGTATATCCAGGGGTTTTATAATTTGGAAAGCGGCAACACAACATTGACAGATTTTCTTCAATTTCATTCTCTCTCATTCTCTGTGGTTTACTATTCCGGGAACTCCGCAAATTCGTTGTTTTGTTTTGTTCGTTTCGTTCGTGAATTTCGTGAAAGAAAAGCAATTTGTTTTGTTTACGATTTGTAATTTGTTTACTATTAAAACGCGTGGACAGCAATGATTGAAATTATCTTCAGTTTGCTGCTATTCGAAGCAGCGCTTTGCGCTAAATCCAACCATACCGATGTCCCCAAAAAGAATATTATTTACGATACGTAAGTATTGAACTAAATGATGGATGTAAGGGGTTCCGATCGATCCCCAATCATCTCCCCAATAATCTTCGGAACCCAAGCCAACCTCACCTGCCTGTGGTGCATCCTGCTAACTAACAAACGGGGCTCTGGCGGTCGGCTGATTGCGGCATAGCGCAGCCTAACACCGTGATAGCTAAATCCAATGGCCGCCGACGGGCAGCAGCGTCGGCTGTAGCTGTGCCCTACGATCCCCAACCTGCATGCCCAGCGTGGGGATTATGGGCATATCCCCCTTTATTATGGGAGGCCTATGTCCAGCTGTAGAGAACTGTTATAGGCTGATGTGTTATGGTGGGAGTATCGAACTAAAGATTCAATGATTTGTCAATATTTCACTCAGTATTAATTGACAAATATAATGCAAAAGTGGTCTTAAATCGCTATGGCTATTAACGCAGCTTTGAGCATTGTCAAACACTGACATAAATAGATCCGTAACTAGATATTGCATACAAATAAGGAACTTGACTGCTTTGTGGATGATAGTATTTCTCTAGCATGTTTTAAATTCGATGCTCTCCGACGCACGCTGGTTTGTGTGAATCATACATTATTTTAATGGCCAGAATTTAACATTCTAATAATTTGTTTGTCTAATCAAATGTTCCTTTATCAGTTTGTACTCACAAATAGGTACCAAATGCCTTTCCTGTTGCAATTATAACTATCAAATTTCAGCTACGATTACAACAAAACAATCAGCCTGTACGTGAACAATGAAACTGAACATATAATGGACTTTAATGAGGTAAGAATAAAGACTATTACAGCGTTAACAGCTAATTCTTCCTACAACCAACTCTGGTCTTTGAGTGTGTCCACAAGAGAGCCTCTAGAGTAGCTCAACAACTGAAGCCGGGACCGACATCTTAACATGCCTATACTGACTTGCCTTATCAATTTTAAATATGTAGGTATTGTATGGATTTGACTCTGACTAAAGAGTAAGATTTAACTCGAGTTTAGGACAGGGCGCAATTGCGCTCATTAGGGGAGGCCTATGTCCAGCAGTGGACTGTTATAGGCTGAGGATGATGATGATGACGACTCTGACTACCTCTTGCATACTATTTTTATGAATGTGAAAGTTTGTGAGTATGAATGTATGGGTAGATGTTTGTTATTGTTTCAATGCAGAACGGCTGAACGGATTAGGATGAAACTTGGAACACACATAGATAGTAGCCTGGATTAACACATAGGCCATTTCTTATCTGGCTATCACGCGATCGAAGCTGCAGGCGGAAGCTATTCTTCAATATATCTGCATTATGAGGATAGTTTTTAAGTTATCCTGTACCTATTATGAGTAGTTATGTTAAAAAATATTATTAGTATTTATTTATATTATTAGTATATACATAGGCTTAAATTTTACTAATAAGTACCTCACTAATGGGTCATGTTGTGTACCAAACTTTATTTAAAACCACCTTGAACTGCATTGATATATATTGTTACTATCGTAACTAGATGCGTAGTATCGGCCATAATGCGTGTAGGCTTGGTCTTGGCCATAGCCAAGATCCTCTACTTCCTTCATACAGTGGCCATATTGACGTCGATCGAGTGACACTTCCACCAAATAGGCAAATAATGTGATGAAAAAGTGCATTTCTTGAACTAAATTGCGTAAAGAATTACGCGGAATTACTTTTTTTATTTATATCTATTGATTTTTTGATAAAATCTAGTTAAATAGTTTGTGCCATGTAATGTTGCCAGCAAAAAAATGTGTAGTTTTCCCGATTATTGTGGGAGATTTTGATAAGGAATAAAATCTTTGTTAGCCTCTTAATTCGGTAAAAGAATTCACAATACATACAGGAGAATATTTAAGATCATTTCAAATAGATCACTCACTTCTATTGATAAATGCTATCATTCATGAAATCAAATTATTAAATCAAACAAACAAAAGAAAGACTGGAAGACATTTGACGTTACATGCGGTGGTGAGTGATATTACGATCGCTATTATAATGTTGGCACAAACTAAAACACTGTTATTTTATTTCCACAATCAAAGTTCGATCCACTAATATGATCAGTGTTAATAACACAAAGTCTTAACAGACAGTTATTTTCTTAAACAATTCACTTTTGAGCGATATGGTGACTATTTAATTTTGTACTCTATGAAAACGTAAGGCAGGTTCAAAGAAAAAACTATACTCCAGCCATATTGGATGAAGAATGTTTGTAAACAAAAATTTCAACACTTTTTGCAATTATTCAATAAATACGTAATATTTCAGTTAACTTATGTCATAACTGAAACTTTACTATTTATGTAAGATAATAATGAAGTGCACATATTTATAAAACAAATAATAAAAAAGTACTTTTGAGGTTAAGTATGGGTGGTTTGTTTATATTTATTCTTCATCGAATTTGACTGAAGTATAGATACTTTTTTCTATTTAAAGTGTTAGCCCACATATCAGGGAAAATCTAAGATTTTTATAGACCTACCCTACTTCTTCTAATATTATAAATGCGAAAGTTTGTGAGTATGGATGTATGGATGTAAGGATTTTTGTTACTCTTTCACGCAAAACTTGAAATATATATAGTAGTTTATGGCCTGGATTAAGACATAGCCTACTTTTTATCGGGGTACCACGCGAGCGAAGCCGCGGCCGGAAGCTAGGATTCTAAAAAAAAAACACTAAGTCTTTAATTAAAAAATCGAGATCAGGCAACATCGAGCTTTTTATTTCCAGCATTATATCTATCTCCATAAAATCAACTGCCATTCTGGAAGCAGTCCAGTTTAATGTTTACTTCAAAATGACAATTAGTTTCAAAGCCATGTCTTCGCCATCAATAAGTGGTTACCATATTTTGACATTTGTTATAGAGGTTTTCATCTCTTGTTATTTATCTCAATGTTGAACTGTAACCACATGAAACAATAAAGAATATGAATATAATATAAACTACATGTATTTCAAGTAATAAATATACTTTGACTTAGACTTTATTCATAGAGCAAAGTAACATTTCAGGAAGGAGACCTCTCTACTAGTTTCCCCACGCGTGTGTTTGTATCTACAAATGACTCCGTAGTGCTCGACTATCCCGTCTTCATAACGGCCACACAGCAGAAAGGTATGTTTGTATATTTAATGATATTCTACTTGAGTTGTAACTTTTACATAATTTCGTTTTAAAGCGCTCGTGACGTGGTTGACTTCGTGCTTGTGTTCTTAGCAGATCACCTTGGTTAAGCTACACTCCGCCCGGTCATTACTTGGATGGGTGACCGTTTAGTGACATTTAGATTTGAGCGCTTCCGTGCTTCGGAAGGCACGTTAAGATGTTGGTCCGGACTTTTCAGTCGTTAAGCCATGTCGGAGGCCTTCGGGCGGACTAAAAACTCCGACACCAGAGTTGGTCACTAGCGAACTACGAAGAAGAAGAACAAGAATATTTCATTTAATCAGAACAAGTACAGAAAAAACAAATTACAACTGAACAATGAGACCACAAAACTGTGTAGCCTCAGTATGTTGTATACTGTCCGAAAACATATTAATTTGTTAAAAATAATAAACTTGCCGTTCCTACTGTAAGGCTCCATAAAGTTAGTCAATCATTATATACGAGGTTGTTATACTCCCGAGCGTAGCGAGGGATGACGACAAGACCGAGTTATAATGGGTGGTTTTGGCCCGAGTAAAACACTCTACTTTTCACTTCGATTGCGAGAAAATAAAACAATTCAAAATTAGACAATTTTCAGAAATTTTATTAAAAATTAATCAACCTTCATAAAACATCACCAAGACGGTTCTGTTTTAAAAAAATAAGATTGACGGAGCACCAAGAAGTCGAGTTTTTATGTAAGAGAACGAATGCTTTGTACGGGCTGATGATTTTAGACAAAAATTTAAAAGAAAAAATACTTTTTAGCCCGAGGTATTAAACTCGAGTTTTAGGCCCGCTAAGCTACACTATTATGATACACTTTTTGAGCATGAGAAGTGAAAAGATTATTATAAAATTTCTGATTATTTAGATTACAAAAAAGCCTCGGTATGAAACTGTCTGCAATTCCCCTAAAACCAGCGTAATAGTTAAGAAAAACTATTGTTAAAATGACATTAAAAAAGTATAAGCTTAGCAGATTATCTTGCCAATTCTTTTATGTTTGGCGTTACGAATTGGTGTTAATAAAAAAATTGAAGATCAAAGAGTACATACAGTTCTTATTGAATAAATATTTTTTTACTTATGGCTTTTGAATGATAATAAAGGCATTTGTCGTTGGATATAAGCATTATCATAAGTTTGATAATTTAGTATGAATCTGTCCAGAAAAATGTATTGTTTCAGCATTCAGTTAGAATCTGCCGATCAAAATGTATTGTTTCAGCATTCAGTATGAATCTGCCCATCAAAATGTATTGTTTCAGCATTTAGTTGGAATCTGTCCATCAAAATGTATTGTTTTAGGTGTGTCGGCGTGGGAGCTGCCTCTAGCGGCGCAGAGCAAACACTACGCGCTCCTTTTCAACAGTATGGCGCGCACTCTGTGTCCGCATGACGCCGGACCTGGTGAGAGACACACTATACACCACACACCACACACCAGCCTATAGCAGTCTACTGCTGGACACAGGCCTACCCTAAGAAAGATGGATATGCCCATAATCCTCACGCCGGGCATGAGGGTTGGGGATCGCAGGGCAAAGCTTTTCGAACCACCGATGCTGCTGCCTGTAGCGGTGAGGGTATGTAGCTGTGCCGATGTAGGCTGCGCTATGCCGCAATCAGCCGCTGCCAGAGCCCCGCCAGTTAGTTAACAGAGTGCATCACGGGCAGGTGAGGTTGGCTTGGGTTCCGAAGATGAGAGTTATTATTATTATGACACTTTATTCATTTTAAAACTCATCAAAAATACATTTTTTACTATAAAATTTAAAACATTATTAATCTATTATATATACAAAAATAATATAAAAAAACATTTTAGTAAAAAATATATCCAAAATGGTGGACCACTGACCGCGGGGCAGGGCTCAAACGGTCGGTGGCTAGGGCTGCAGAGAAAGGAACCTCCGCACAATGCGTGCCGAGTCCAGGAGAGCCGCCGCGTGTATCTGATCCTTGATCCAGCTGCCTAGCGAGAGCCTCTTAAGATATCGTTCACTGTTATTATTATTATTATTATTTATTTATTCACAATTTATAACATAACAGTATACATTATATACCAACGCGTTACAAATAAAGTCAAAATGAAATGCAAATACATAAAAAAATCCGATTATGGATACATCGTCAAATAATAATTAAATAAGTTAATTAAATAATTCATTTCATTCATTCATTCACAAATATGTCTCAACACCCCGGTTGAAACCCTTTACACCCCTACACAGTACAGACTATACAATTATCACTAATATTATAAATTGTGTGCGAGTGTGTTTGTTTCCACTCAACTCCGTAACGGCTGAACGGATTTGAATGTAACTTGGAACGTATATAGTTTGTGAGCTCATAGGCTACTCTTTTTATTCGGGTACCACGCGAAGCCGCGGGCGGAAGCTAGTAAAAATAAATGAATAAACAGAACTTCTCACACACGGTCATCATCATCATCGTCGGCCTATAGCAGTCCACTGCTTGACATAGGCCTCCCCTAATAAGCCCCATTGCACCCTGTCGAACTGGATGTGTCTTCAGCTCGACGCATCCAGCTTCTACCAGCAGCCTTTCGCAGATCCACACTCTACCCGACCGGAAGGCGTCCTACATTACGTTTGCCGAGCCGCCACCTCCACTCAAGAACTCGTTTACCCCAACGGTTATCGGTTCTTCGGCAGATATGTCCAGCCCACTGCCACTTCAGCTTGCTAATTCTCTGAGCTATGTCGAGAACTTTTGTTCTATGTCGGATAGTCTCGTTAAAGTTTTATTTATCACATTAATATTATAAACCAGCTTCCGCCCGCAACTTGACAAAAATTAACGGCAACGATTCGGTAACTCGGATTTTTTTAAAATAAAAGGTGTGATTGCTTTCGCCTTGCCATTACATTGCACGTCTTAACCCCGCCAGCAAAAGAGGTATGCCAGGATCATAGCTTTTGTAATAGTAGCAAGTCTTTGTCTACACCTCTAGGAAAGTCGTGACTGTATGTATGTATGTATGTATTTATTTATTTTTTATTTTATTTTATTTTAATTAAAACGGGCAGTACCCAATTACAATAATTAAACATAACAGTACAATATTGCTAAACAACGCTAAACAACGAACGGGGCTCTGGCGGCCGGCTGATTGCGGCATAGCACAGCCTACATCGACACAGCTAAATCCCCTGGCCACTGACGGACAGCAGCGTCGGTGGTGTGAGAAGCTGTGCCCTGCGATCCCCAACACGCATGCCCAGCGTGGGGATTATGGGCATATCCCCCTTATATTAGGGGAGCCATGTCCAGCAGTGGACTGATATAGGCTGGTGTGGTGTGGTGTGGTGTACAATATTGACGGAAATATTAAAAGTACGAAACATGCAATGTCATAATGATAGTTTAGTTTTTAATTTAAATAATTAAACAACTAATGTCAATACAAAGATAATAAACAGACTTAACAATGACGCTCACAAAAACACAGACACTTCTATGCATCTGTGTTGTATGTTTAACTCCTCCTTGTGTTATAGACCTTCGGTCTGAGAACAGGCCGACGATTCACATCGCCACAGAGAACCCAAAGGACACGGCTGTCGATATCAAACTGCAGAGAGTCACAGACTTCTACGTCGAAGTTAATAAGGTAATAAACATTTATTTACTATTAATTCATTAACTTTTTATTTTTAGAATTTTAAGAAAACTTACAGATAGGTATAATAAATAGAACACAGAATATTACATAACACCCACTGAGGAGCACAAATGCATACTTAAGGCCAATTAAATGTTTCCACAGATAGCATTATCACAATAATAAGTTTGTCAGCGACCGAATACGGTTACCCCAATTAATTATTTATTAAATAATATCATTGTAAAGGACGTGCCTTGCGCTCAGGTCCGCAAGGCAACGTCGTTTTTAATCATACAAAC
Organism: Horisme vitalbata; assembly: GCA_951804965.1. NCBI lineage: Eukaryota > Metazoa > Arthropoda > Insecta > Lepidoptera > Geometridae > Horisme > Horisme vitalbata. Next base: position 9,875,206 of record OX638107.1, read on the forward strand.
ATTGGTGTAAATTAAAAAAATAACGGTTCAGTGTACTTTAAAGTTTCTACTGAATAAAGAGTTACTTTACATAATTCACTTCACTTCATTTCAGTTCACTTTACTCTAATTTACCTTACTTTCACTTCACTGTACTTTACTCTACTTTATCATCAGGAGCTCCAGTTCAACGTGACTCCGAGCACTCCGAAGTACTATTTCTTCTCGTTTGACCAGATGCCGTGGAACGTCACCCAGCACAAGCACAACCTGGAAATGGACAAGATACCAATGTAAGTACCTACCTGTTTGTTGTACACTTGTAGAACCTAAGCACACGGCGTTTTTTATGCGCGCAGATGACGCGCGTTAACGCAAATTCAAACGAGATTCAGTCACAGCCTTGTAACCTAAGCACACGTTAAAAAATCAGTGGTGCTGTAGACGCGCGTTCGTGAAACGTCCGGTATCTGCACGTATTAAATATATACACCCCTACATCATTTTTGTATCATTTCAAACGCGATACAAACGTGTTTCGAACGCGCTTGTCGTGAACGTATTGCTTTTTACGCGTGTTTGAATCAATACAAATGCAAAAATATGCACTCTAGGCATCTACGGCGCCGTAAACGCGCGTCGTTTGCGCTTATAAAATACGCCGTGTACTTAGGCCCTTAGGTATTGATGTAGCTACATCATCATCATCATCATCATCATCATCAGCCTATAGCAGTCCACTGCTGGACATAGGCCTCCCCTAATGAGCGGCATTGCGCCCTGTCCTGAGCTCGACGCATCCAGCTTATGTAGCTACATAACCTCCTAAATACTCCTAACTAAATCTGACTATGAAAAGGTGAAGATCGAGATGATGATGATGATGGTACAAGTAATTATATATATGTCGAAGTTGAAAATCCAACGTGTAAGCACATATCGAGGAATGCAGCGATCTCCCATTTGTAGTGCTTTTCCTTTTCATTCCAAAATCCATTGCCATCCCATCTTATTTCCCCATTTTATTTTCGTGTTCGGTCTTCCCTACCCTTATTCTTCTTCTTTTTCCATGGCGTTTTTGAGAGTCGTCACCCGACCGTCCCTTCTGACAGTCAGTCTGACATCTAAGACGTGTCAAGCATTTCAATGACCACAGCACTACAAATAAATAATGCTGGACTATCACACAGCATCATGTAGCCCCAAATTAAGCAGAGTTTGTGTTATGGGAACCTAATCACTGATATACTACATAGATACATTTTTTTTTGTAAATACATACACATTATACATAGAAAACACCCAGACCCGAGACAAATATCTACAAAACATGCAAACATTTGTCCCGCGGCGGGAATCGAACCCGCAACCTTCTGCGTCCCAGGCGGACCTTCGCCCACTGCGCCTCACACTCCTCGACAAATGTATATTTTTTTTACAAGTAAGCTTTTGATAGTTTCATATCGAAACTTATAAATCTATATATATAAAAGAGAACTATCCTCACTCACTCACTGACACACTCATCACGAAATCTCAGAAACTACAGGGTCTACAGATCTGAAATTTGGCAAAAGTATTCTTTGTAGGGTGTAGGCGCTCACTAAGAAACGATTTTGGGAAATTCAACCCCTAAGAGGGTGAAAAGGGGTAAAAATGTTTGTATGAAAAATCGTATTCCTTGAACTTAGAAACTTGAAACCTGGGACATGTAATATTCCATACAATCAATGAAGATTAGTGTCATTGAAAATTTGAAATAGTCCTTGAGGGGGTTGCAATGGGGTGGTAAAGTTTGTATGGGAAAATCTTAACGCGTGGTGTGATTTTATTGAAACTTCGTCAGAACACTTTGAATATTAAATAATAAAAGACCGCATACCAGGTTTTCGAAAAAAATACCTTTATGGAGGGTAATCTATACTAATAAAATCCTTTGTCCTGAATGACTGACGGATCAACGCACAGCCTAAACCGCTGATTGTAAAGACCTGAAACTTGGAGGGCGTATTCTTTGTATGACGTAGACATCCGTTAAGAAAGAATTTTCCGAGATTCTACCCCTAAAGGGGTGAAAAACGTGGGCAAAGTTTGTATGGAACAACGTGATTCCTTGGTCCAATCTACTTCAAATTTTGCATAAACATTCTTTAACAAAATTGATGAAAGACGTGTTTCGTATATTATTGAAATTTATCGCCTAACGGGGTTAAAAAGTGGTACAAAGTTTTTTAGGGGTGATTTGCATCGAAGTTGATATCAATACTCCTTAGTGACACATGTTATGCCATTTTATTTTGACACTGTCGTGTTTGAAAACTCATTCCAAATTTATTCAAAAACGTTCTCACGTAAAGTCTTCTACACACAGGTGCGTGGGCATAGGTACGTTATTATTGGCGATAATATCAGACAATATAACAGAATATATCACAATATCGCATGCGCAAATATTGAAAATGTTTAAGTTTTTCTGATCGAGTATAGCCCCGATTCATGAAATTCTGACATTTGCCTGTAGTTTCACAGATATGAGAGGGGTTGTTGTACATTTGCCACAAAGTAAATTTCTTCACAATTTTGAAACTCCATACATGAAAAGTAAATTCGTCACATGCATTAAAAAAAGATGTGTAATTGAATAAAGTGATCGGTCACAATTATGTCAATATTTGCGTCTGCCGGAGGGCTTCAAAGTGCAATTTAAATTTCCAAAATCGGGTGGTAACTTTTTGAGATTTTCCAAAATTTGTTAAAATTCAACAATTTTCTGGATCGAGAATTTTCCAATTAATTATTTTGAGCTCGCTCTTGAAGAAACGGAAAAAATATATATAGCTCGAGATTGAATTAAGGTACAGCTTGAGCCATCTTGTAGGCAGTAGAAGGGCCTTTACGCGCAAAGCCACTCTGCGCTCCGTTCACTTTTTCGTCAGTACATTATAGTCAAATTTTATCGTGTGCAAAAAAAATTTATAGAAATAAATTCTAAATTACATTTTCAATGCCTTTGATAGTTGCGCGTAGTGTGAGATCTGTAGAATTTTAGTTCATTATGTATTAGGATGGCTAAAAAGTTACATACTGCTACGAAAACGCAATTATGTGCAAGGAATTGGGACGCATTATCGCAATAACGCATGCGATATTATCGCCGATACTAACACACCTGTGTGGGGGAGCCTTAAAAGCTTGGTGCAATGCGATACTCTTTAAAATTGGAATGTCAAATAAAAAATAATATTGAAATCGGATTAGAATTCGAAATTTCAATTTCATTCATTTGTGGTTGTGCTTGGATATTTGAATACCACGGGGATAGAAAGTTTTTTTTTTTTACATTTAGAGATTTTTAACAGAGACTAACGAAAATAAATAAGCACCTAAAGCGTTGAACCATGGTTAGGACCTTGGAGAAGAACTTGCTGCTTTTTGTAGCGAAAATGAAACTTAAAGAGGGTGATTTATGTGATGAAAGTTTGCATGGGTAACCAATCATAATCAAGAGTGAGGCATATAAAAATTCATCATACCTATACCGGCTGTTAACTTGGCGACGGGTTGCCAACGGAAACAGGAACGAAAAATGGAAATGTGAATGTGAAAGCGGGAACAGGTACCTCCATATTACTACAACACGGGGTAGGTAATGTAGTAATATGTAGGTACTTTTTATTCCATTCTTATGTCAAATTACCGGGCTTGGGAAGCATTTCACATGAAAGGACATATTAAAAAAAAGAGTATAAACGCAAACGAAGTTGCGAGCGGGTCAGCTAGTAGTTTATAGTTGCATTCATAGAATATTGTTTAGATTGTAAGTACTGTTTGTTATCCAAATAAATAAAAAATTATAAAATAATGATGATAATATCTGTTGTTAGCAGTCTGTCATTAGCAAGAGCCTACCGGCGCGCGTGGCATTTCTTGTTTGGACTTTGTGCTGTGTGGACGTACTTTGAAAATTATTTTGTGTTGAATTTTGTGGTTTAAAGTCCATATTCCGTGCCTGAATTATTTTTTGTTATATTTCTTATTAAATGGCAAATATTTTTTGCATTTACTTTTTTTTATATTTCCGTTTCTAATTGCTGAAACTTTATATTTGCAGGTTCAACTACACGATACCTAAAAGCGTGATATTGCTGATCGACTCCGAGGACGAGCTGTGTGCCACCGTCTCCATTCAGGACAACTCTGTGAGCATCTCATCTCACTTTCACTATATATTTTTTCTTAGGTTCCAGTTCTTAAGGCGACGATACATGTCAAACCTCCCTCTCGCTCGCACTATTCAATATTTTTGAAGATATAAAATTACTGAATGTAGTTATGCAAAATAGCAAACATGAACTGAATTTTGCGAGCGAGAGGGAGGTTTCACATGTATCGTCACATTAACAGCCCGTGGTTTGATTGTGAAAAATACATACCTTACTAGTATTAGAAGTGAAAGTTTAAAAAAAATTATTAAATCTACTTAAACACTTCTTACTGCCCTAAAATAAGTAGGTACACTACCAGTTCTTAAAGGTAATTACATTGGAAAACACATACCTTACTGGTTTTAGAAGTAAAAGTTTAATAAATAAACAAACTTAAAAAAAATATATTACACCTACTTAAAAAAAAAACATTTCTTACTGCCCTAAAATGCGAAAAATATACTTTAATAGATATTTAATTCAAAGAAGAAAATGGGTACCTACTCATCTGTTTCTAGTCGGTGATAAGACAATTGACGGAGATATTGGTAAACATACATAAAAAAAGTCAAAAAAATGATTACGACGAATTGAGAACCTCCTCTGTTTTCGAAGTTGGTTATAAAAAAGTGTATTATTTTGTAAATAAATGTATTTATTGAGAAATGTTCTCGAAATTCTCATGAAATTGATGCTTTGTATAGATAAAGCACCAATTTCATGTGTAATATCTGTAGTAGGATACATTTGTTTGTGTTGTTTCAGTGTCCCGTATTCGACAATGAGAAGGAGATACTGTACCAAGGGTACCACCTCACTATGACTAGCAAAGGAGGGATTACACTCACTGTATGTTATTGACTTAGTCCTAGCTAAGCTCTTAGCTTTTTAAATAGATTTTTCACATTTTCTTCGCTGTATTATTATTATTGATTTCGTGGCTTTCATATCACTGCGGCCATGAAGACCTATTGTGATCGCCACTTCTATTCAAGTCGCCCCTTGAGGCATTCATAGTTCATTACCAAGCCCTACTGCTAACAGAAACTGTAGGACCTTCTTGGGTGTGAATTCTCGTAGCTCCTCTGGGCTTAAAGTGAATTTCGTAAGCTGTAAAGTAACTACTTGATTTTTGTTTCACAAATTGATAATTATTTTTGAATACGGTCCTGAATGACAGGGACAGACTCCTGGTAGGGGTTTTAAAATAATATTCGATTATGAATAAAACGCTTAATAATCCGCAACGAGACTATCCGACATAGAACTAATGTTGTTGAAATAGCTCAGAGAATTAGCAAGCTGAAGTGGCAGTGGGATGGCCATATCTGCCGAAGAACCGATAACCGTTGTAAACGAGTTGTTGAGTGGAGACCTCGCGACAGCAAACGTAGTGTAGGACGCCCTCCGGGCAGGTGGAGTCGATCTGGTGTCGGCTGCTGGTAGAAGCTGCTGGTGGAGCTGAGGACAGGACGCGATGCCGCTCATTAGGGTCGACGTCCAGCAGTGGACTGCTATAGGCTGATGATGATAATGAATAAAATAAATAAATAAATAATTTTGGACACTATCACACAGCATCATGTTGCCCCAAACTAAGCAGAGCTTGTATTATGGGAACAACATGAAGTTTTTTTTATGATATTTTTTAAGCAAAATGTATATTTATAGCAATCGATGTTTCCGCGCGGTTTCTACGTGGTGTTCATAGTGCGAGAGAGCGACGAGGAGTGCACGGGTGCGAGCGAGACGGCGATACCATTCGCTGACGCCGACCGGCTCAAGACATTCAGGTAACAGGAACTAACAACCGGTTCCTATAATATAATGTAACCGATGACGTTCCGTTTTCCCTTGAAAAGTTGTCAAATTTTCGACGATTCGTTGTTCATTTTTGATAGTTCTTCAAGGGAAAACGAAACGTCATCGGTTACGGTATGATATAGAATTCCATGGTTAGTGAGTCAGAGTCATTACCAGTCGATGACTTTATTTGACTTCTATGACTTTTTCACGGGTGCGAGCGAGATGAAGTATACGTGGATAGACTGAAAACGTTAGAGTAAGGGAAATATAAATGATTACCTGTGACTGACCGTGCTTAGTATCAGTACATGGTATATAACAAAGTCACTTCCTGCTGTCTGTCTGTCCCTATGCTTAGGTTATTTAAAACTACGCAACGGATTTTGTTGCGGTTTTTTTCAATAGATAGAGTGATTCATTGATAATAATTTTAAAGTATTTTTAGACTTATATTATTGCTTAGAGTACTTCTAATTAAAATGTACTATGATTTATCCTATAATTTGGTTGTATTTAAATTTTTTGACTGACTATAAATGACTCAATTACTCCACTCGACTTGTGACTTTGTTTTCACTCAACTTTGAATTTAGTTGATTTATTGACTTCCCATGACATATTGTTGACTCACTGACTCAACATGGTTTATACTTGACTCTACCACACACATTGATTTGACATCATCTAACTGACACACTGACTCCACATGACTTATTTACTTTTCTTGGCTCATCAAGTTACCGTGACTCATCGTTGTTTCGGCTTGACTCATCGACTCACCATGACTCACCGTTGTCTCCGCTTGACTCATTGTCTCCACATCACCTAACTGACTCACTGATTTCACCTGACTTTTCTTGACTTATCGTTGACTTCGCTTGACTCACCGACTCACCATGACTGATGAGTGGTCCAGGTTCCAGATAATAGCGACGGTGTCGTACAAAGAGTACGTGATCGGTGCGCTGGTCCTTCTCTGCGTAGTGGCGCTGGTGGCGGCTTTCGTGCTCACGGTGTCCATTCCCTTCCGGGACAGGGTGTATGGTGAGTCGGCGATTGTACTGTTATGTTTTTTTAAGACAAGCTTCCGCCCGCGGCTTTGTTCGCGTGTTACCGGAGAATAAGTAGCCTATTAGGTTATTGTTTACTACATTTGTGTCAAAGGAGAATGCCGTCTGATGTATGGCGCTCGGTACCAAGACTAGAGTGAATGCATCAAACAAATCTCCAATAAGTTTTTAGTCCATTCTACTGTCAAAATAATTAAACCTGAGGGTTATTGCCATAGTAACACACAGTACATCAATGTTTGTTGCCATAGTAACGTGAATATCATTGGTTGTTGTAGTCTAATGGCGGCGTGCGGCGGAAACCAAATCAACAAATTTTTTTTTTACTTGATTATTAATTTCGTCGGTGTAAAAATAAAGAAAATTTTAATGTCATTTATAAAATATAATAAATTTTGTGGCATACGTTTGGTTTTGACGCAATTGGTACGGGCTCTCGGCATTCTCCTTTGAACTTAATCCTATCATGTTTTTGGTGTAAACGACGAATAAACATTCAAAGTCAAGAGTTGTTTGATGCGTAATAAAACAACATTATTGCGTATACTAAACTTTCGCATTTGACATATCTTTTAGTTTTTTTGTTTTTATGATTCACTAGCTTCAGCCCGCGGCTGCGTTCGTGGTACCGAGGTAAAAACAGGATAAAAACGGGTCACAAACTATGTATATTTAAAGTTACATCCAAATCTGTTGAGTAGTTATTGCGTGAAAGAGTAACAAACATTCATCCATACATCCATACATCCAATACTCACAAACTTTCGCATTTATAATATTAGTAGGATAGGAAGGATATAGCCACAGGAGAGTGCTAGACGGGGCGGAGAGATAGCCTCGCGGTTATTCATTCTGATGAGGGCTCTCTGAATGAGTCGAAACAGTGTCTTACGTAACGTAACGTGAAAATTTCTGTTTCTCTCTGAATGAGTCGAAACAGTGTCAGCGTGTAACACGAAAATTTCAGTTTTCCAAGTCAGTTTCGGGCGCTTTAATCCGACTGGGTAAGAATTTCGAGCAGATAAGGACTCGATTTAGAAGTGCAGTACCGGAATGCACTGCCAACGTATTGAAGGTCGCGGGTTTGAGTGCCGCTAGACTCAGAAAATCATAAAAATACCCATAAGTGGGGTTTAAACTTTAAATATATTCAAAAATCAATAATGTCTCTATTAATTTAGAAACAATTGAATTCGTCACGCGAGCAAACAGAGAAGTCTGTTCTTCCATTGACTTATGACCCTAACGGCTTCAGAAAGAGAGTTAATGGACATCTTCTGCGAAAGCTCGCTCCATCGTCGACCTCATCCTTGTCTATGCAAGCTCTGAGGTCAAGAGCTGCTGTCTCGACTTTAGTTAGCGACTTATCGTTATGTAACGATCGTAAAACTTATCGAAAAATTTCGGTTGCGGTACCGACGACTTCGAAAGTCTTAAACGCAAGTCTCGACTACCAACAAACAGTGTAACATCGTAACTTTAGGCGTCGCAAAGTTAACGATTTTCCGTATTCAACCTAACTATTGTAGTGCCCCAACGGGGCTCATGTTGCGGACCAAACTTTATTTAAGAACACCTTGTACTGTACCACATGAAACAATAGTACATTGTTCACCGAGAGGAGAAAGTGACCGATTACCGTCGAGGGTGTCGTTTGAAACACCCGAGATCGGGAATCGCACTTTCTCTCGAGTGATACATAGTGCTTTATACGACACCTACGAGGAAAATAAAAAACTAACTTGACTTTGACTTTGACTTTGACTTTGACTTTGACTTTGACTAGCCAGTGCTTTTTTTTTAGCTAGTGGCCAGTGTCATTTTGCGAACTTGGAGATAAAAACTCACTGTAAAAACTTTTTGGCTTTTGATATTTAGGTTACCAGCGCATAGTCTTACCCAAAATTAAAAAAGAAAAACCACGTAAGAAATGGATTATCATACACTTTTCTCTCCCGCTCAGATGCGTTTTCTCCCCGCATATTTGTTCGATATGCAATGACGTACTTTCTACCGTAAATTTGATAAAGTATCAAGGTACTTTCCGAGCAGGTGTAGTATAAATAATATGATTATGATTATAGTCCAGTATTTGAATGGCAAATGGAACTTATTAAAAAATCTTCCCGGAATTTAAGGAAAATAAGTGAAGATGAGGTTATCAAAATACTAGTCATTATCATGAAACATAATTATAAAAATAATCACAATTTTTATACAATTTTTTTCAACTTTATTTATTATTAAAATTAAATTGATAAATAATTCACATATATTTCATGTAACAATAACTTTTTTAGGTTAATATTTAACGATATTTTACACTTAGAGCGCTATTAAATTGGTAACTGGCGCCATCCGTTCTAATTATTAAGTCAATAAACAATAAACAACAACAATAAATTTCGGTCGCAATGAAATTCGAAACAGTCGTTAAATTGACAGGTGTTTTCGATACGATACCGACAAATGTCGATTATAGAGACTATTAAAAATCGTAACTGAACGATCGTTTCAACTCGACTCGTTCGAAGTCGACTTACAGACCGAATCGGTCGCTAACTAAAGTCGAGGCTGCAGCCCCTGGCCCATTATAAATCTATATCTATCTATATATATATAAAAATGAAACCCGTTTTCCTTGGTCACGGCATCACGCGTGAATGGCTGGACCGATTTCACTAATTCTTTTTTTGTTGTATTTGTTATTATTAGGAGAAGGTTCTTACGGAAAAAAAGGTTTAAAATAAAAAAATATTAAGAAAATTGCTACGCTAAGGCGGTACGAAGTTCGCCGGGTCAGCTAATAAAAAATATAAAAAAAGAATCGTTAAGAAACTCTGCTTGTAATACAAGTCATTTACAGATGAGGTGTTGGTACAAGAAGAAGAAGAGCCGGCGCCGACACACTCGCAGACGGAAGGCGCCGGCGATGACGTCACACCAATACTCAACGACGGTCAGTGTCACTGTCTGCAACTGAACTGACAGCCGCTGTCATGTGCCGGCTACATATGCGCCATTCGGCGAACGTTCGCGCTGGGTGTATGTGTTTGCCAATATACAAAGTAGCGCTGTAAGGGCAACATTAAATGAACACACGGGTAGTGCAACTTGTCAGTAATTATAAAAAAATAAATCCTATAACTAAAGTCTATTTTTTTAAATTTTATTTTTTCAAGCAAACTATATCACGAATAAGGTAAGAAAATTTGAATCATGCTGTGTATCATACGCGCGACGTTGGCAATAATATGTAGCCCTTACACAGCATGATTCAAATTTACTTACCTTACTTTATGTTTATTACCTTATTTGTCATTTAGTTGGTTTGAAAAATTGACTTTAGTTTTAGGATTTCATTTTTTATGATTACTGACAAGTAGTACTGCCCCTGTGTTCATTTAATGTCGCCATTACAGCGCCACCCTGTATTATAGATAGATACATGAACTCTCTATTGCACACAACACTAATTAAAAAAAAATACAAAACATAACATGATTTATAAAGAATATTGAGTTATGGTTTGAAATATGGTTGAAGAAATTCGATTATGAGGACATAAAAGACATGCTAACTGACTTCCGTACACGTAGTTGTAGTACAGTTCTTTGTGGAGGGCTCATCCGGGTACTGGCACCATGCCTATTTCTGCCGTGAAGCAGAATTGCTGTTTCGGTTTAAAGGGTGTGGGTGCCGGTGACATTACAGGCACAAGAGGCTTATCATCTTCATGCCTCAAGTTGATGGACGCAGGGCGATGCATCGTAGAGCACGTTCCAAAAAACATGATCTACGATGCAACGCTTTGTGATAGGTAATGGTTACCACTTAACATCAGGTGGGCCATGTGCTTGTTCCATCTTCAAGTAACATAAAAAAACACAACAACATTATATGTAGTATTAATTTTAAGGTTGATTTGATTACATTAAGATTAGTTTTTTCTTTCTTTCTAAGACCGACTTACTCTTAGTACACCACGCTATGAAGACAGTCTTACTATGGCAGACTGAATAGCGCATGCTCTAATAAGCTTTAACATGACTTTTCTAAACTTAACTAAATTTGGTAGCTTTGAAATTAAGCTATCCTTGTCATTTACACCTAAAAGAAAGATTCAAATATATTTATTGCGTCAAACATGGTATAAAGGTGGTCTTAGTTAAATAATGCACTCATGTCTCACTATAATGCTAGCATGCAATAATCTAAATTAATTACCTAATCTTACTAATCAATTCATTAACGTCATAGAAATTCATGTCATTCAGCCACTTATACAATTTGATTTTAAATAAATTGTTATTTAATAATTTAATTTCATTTGGTATCTTATTATATATTTTTACACATAAAGTCAAACAACTTTTGTTATACTTGGCTGAACGCGGGGTATATATAGAATAATAATATATAGAATAAGTCTATTCGGGTCTCTACATACTCTAGGGTGTTTGTCACATGCTTTTTTAAACAAGTATATGTGATTTCTTACAAAATTTGAAACTTCATAAATATAGAGTGAAGGTAACGGTAACAGACCAAGCTCCTTAAACAGGGGTCTGCATGACTCATCAGGCGGAATTCCACAGATCGCTCTTATGCATTTCTTTTGTGCTAAAAATGGCCTGCTCTTATCAGTGCTGTTGCCCCACATTACAAGCCCAAAGGGCATTAGTGGAAAAATATTTTTTTTTTTTTATAAAAAAAAAAATTAGTTTTCATTGAATAAAAACAATTCTCAGTTAACCATTTAAATAACTTGGTTTTAAATTGTTTTGGTGGTAAGCTTGTCATTGATATTGGTAACTTGTTTAATATTCTTACACACGTAGAGTTGCAGCTTCTATTACAATTATCACTTTTAGGAATGTCAAATTAAGTTTAGTTTAGGATGATGCACAACAGAATCGACATAATTGTCAGTAGATGAAGTATAAAGTATAGTTTGTGTGGTACAGAGGAGTCGTGGTCAGGGCGAGCGCTGACGGTGGGGCGCCTCACGCGCGCGCCGCCCGACACGCTGGCGAGGAGGTCCGACAGGTAACCACATTTCCATTTTCCTTTAACCATCTAGTTTTCATTGCATTTAAATAATATGTTCATAATTAAGATTGTTCCTGTAATATTAATATTATATCAAGAAAAAAACTTTTATTCTCCGTTGTTACACTGTTAGGATTTTAATATAGTTAAGCTTTTAGTTACCTATTCAAGAATGTTGCACGTACTTAAGTGACAGGTCCTTAGAATTGTAAACTTTAATTCCATTTAATAAGTGTAATAGTTATCTAGTTGTGTCGAAATAAATATAAAAATAAAATAAATTAAATAAAATCACTACAGCACCATATTACAACACAATTTACATAATGTTTAATTATAATATAGGAAAAGATGAGAAAAAAATAACTTATAATTTTGAGGATATCCTCAGTATCTTCATATGTTAGGGTTAATAACCAGTTAAAAATTATGTGTTTAGCTTCACGGACAGACTTGTTTTTAATATTGCAGGATTTGACAATTCTGTTATATACATGTGATCTAACAAACTGACATAACCTGACTTAAGATAACTTCAGTCGGGTAAAAACATAACCTGACTCAAGATGACTTTAGTCGGGTATAAACATAACCTGACTCAAGATGACTTCAGTCGGGTAAAAACATAACCTGACTCAAGATGACTTCAGTCGGGTAAAAACATAACCTGACTGAAGATGACTTCTGTCGGGTAAAAACATAACCTGACTGAAGATGACTTCAGTCGGGTATAAACATAACCTGACTGAAGATGACTTCAGTGGGGTAAAAAAATCCCTTATCCCTTTCTTAGTGGTATCAGGTAGAATATTGTTGGTTGCAGGTACTTCTGGGGCGCTCTGACCCTGGCCGTGGTGTACGCGTTGCCAGTTGTACAACTGCTCTTCACATACCAGCAGGTCAGTACCTGTTCACGTCATATTCATCAACATCATCAACATCAACATCAGCCTATAGCAGTCCACTGCTGGACAAAGAAATAAAGATTCTTTGATTCTTTATTGTACACGAAAACATAATACAGGAATAAATTTACTTAAATGCTATCCACAAAGGCGAGCTTAACCCTGAAAGAGTTTTCTTACAACAAACCTTTGGGTATTGGAAGAAGATAAAAGAGAAGGAGATACATGTGTACATATAATGGATAACATAAATTTAAGGTTAAACTTAAACATACATATTTACATAAACTTAGATTCAAATAGTTAAATAGACCTACATAAAAAACACCAACATAAAACCTATATGAAAATATTACCTACTTATATATTTACATAAAAAATGAATAAACATATCTACATCACTACATACATACTCATTATTCTTAACATATAAATAATTACATAAAAATATATTATTTAAGATACATTTATTTCACCCACATTACAGTAAATAGTAGCGAATACCTAGGTAACTCTAATAGAATAGTTATTATTAATTGCTGAACCTTTGTATTGTTATTTTCTAGGCCGTGAAGGTTTGTTATTTTGCATAACTACATTCAGTGATTTTACATCTTCAAAAATGTTGAATAGTGCGAGCGAGAGGGAGGTTTGACATATATCGTCGTCATGAATAGTAATTATAACAGTTAAGTATCGGCAAATTAGCACAGTATTTGACGACGCAATGTTGGCAACCGGTAGAGAGAACTGAGCAACAGTCAGAGCAGAAGATGCCTTGTAGCTGTCAGTCAGTCTGACATTGACATTGACATTTGGTTGACAGTAGTCCAGGTAAGACTACACGCTCAGATTATGGAAAAGTACTAAAATAAATCTTAAAATTCACCATTCTCTCAAACATCGACTCGTACGGCTGATCTCTACTTTCTTATGTCCATATATTATTAGCTAGAAAGGGATGCATACTTCTCTCAATGCGATTGCTGCGACTTCGTACAAGGGCATTATAACGAAACTGCATAGCACTTTATTCGTGCCCTGGTACGATTTGAACTAAATAAAAGTCGCATTGAGATATATATGCATCTCTTTCTAGCTCATAAGATTAGACATAAGAAAGTAGAGGTCAACCATATGAGTTGATGTTACAGTTCATAGGGAAATTTATGATTTTTCTAGTTATTTTCCTTATTTATTTATTGGAAAACCAACAGCTAAAGATCATTTCCTTAACATAAATGATTAGTAACAGAAAACCAATTACAGGTCTTCACTAGTAGCTACATAATTGTGATTAAAATGTGAACACAAAACAAAAAACTTAATGTTAATCTAAATACTGCGTGCTTCTGAGCTGAATTAAAACAGGAAACTTATTTTGAACTTATTTTGACTCTACACACCACATCAGCCTATATCAGTCCACTGCTGGACATAGGCCTCTCCTAATAAAGGGGGATATGCCCATAATCCCCACGCTGGGCATGCGGGTTGGGGATCGCAGGGCACAGCTTCTCGCACCACCGACGCTGCTGCCCGTCGGTGGCCAGGGGATTTAGCTGTGCCGATGTAGGCTGTGCTATGCCGCAATCAGCCGCCGCCAGAGCCCCGTTCGTTGTTCAGCAGGGTGCACCACGTGCAGGTGAGGTTGGCTTGGGTTCCGAAGATAGGGGTTGGAACCCCTTACACCCCCCGCGATGTCACTACACGCGATGGGGTTATTGTGTACTTCTTTACAACATAATGTGTACCTATCGATTTGTGTTGACGATGTATGTCCCAGATGGTATTCGCGACGGGTAACCAGGACCTGTGTTACTACAACTTCCTGTGCGCGCATCCGCTCTGGTTCCTCTCCGACTTCAACCACGTCTACTCCAACGTGGGCTACGTGCTGCTCGGCGCTGCCTTCATGCTGCAAGTCCGCGCCAGGCAGCGCCAGCGACCTGACAGGAAGGTAAACCCCTTTGTATTCACACAAATACCTATCTGGATGTCAAATTTGAACTTTCTATGTCATCTGGAACTGGGTTAGAATTTTGATCTATAGGTCAGACATTTTTGGACGTTAATATCTAAAAAAATACTAGTTTTTGATTTTTTCCTTTGTATTCACCATGTCACCATGTCAAATTTGAACTTTCTATGTCATCTGGAACTGGGTTAGAATTTTGATCTATAGGTCAGACATTTTTGGACGTTAATATCTAAAAAAATACTAGTTTTTGATTTTTTCCTTTGTATTCACCATGTCACCATGTCAAATTTGAACTTTCTATGTCATCTGGAAGTGGGAAATAATTTTGATCTATTGTGTGATAAAAATTACAATTTTTGGATTTTAATATCTAAATAACCGTTTGAGGTGTGTTTATGAAATTTGAAGCACATATGTATCTCGTGACTCTCAATATATGAGCCAAATTTGACATGTTTATGTGAAATAATTTTTGAGTTATGAGGAGGTTAAAAATGGCTCTAAATGGTTCGTGTAATATTATTAGTTCTGTTAGCTTGAAGGCCAAAAAACGATGGCTAAAGCATAGGAGAAGTCTTAAAATTCATTCATGTTCTGAACATCAACTCATAAATAAATAAATAATCCTGGACGTTATCACACAGCATTATGTAGCCCCAAACTAAGCAGAGCTTGTATTATGGGAACCACATGATTGATATACTACATAGATACATTTTTTTTTTGTAAATACATACATATCATACGTAGATAGAAAACACCCAGACCCGAGACAAATCTCTGCAGAACATACAAACATTTGTCCCGCAGCGGGAATCGAACCCGCAACCTTCCGCGTCATAGGCGGACCTTCGCCCACTGCGCCACAGAGGTCGTCAACGGCTGATCTCTATTTTCTTATGGCCATATATCATCAGCTAGAAAGGGATTTATACTTCTCTCAATGCAACTTCAAATAAGTTCAATAAGAAAATCGTAGCAGGGCGCTCGAATCTAGTGCCATGCAGTTTTATGAAACTGCATGAAATGCCCGGATACGAAGTCGCAGCAATCGCATTGATATAAAGTATGCATCCCTTTCTAGCTAATGATATATGGACATAAGAAAGTAGAGATCAGACGTATGAGTTGACGTTCAGAACATACGTACGTCTGTCTGTGGCAGGACATGGGCATCCCGCAGAACTACGGGCTGCTGTACTCGATGGGGCTGGCGCTCTGCATGGAAGGGTTCCTCTCCGCATGCTACCATCTCTGTCCCAACAAGATGAACTTCCAGTTCGGTCAGTACTGTCACGTCACGTGACGTGACGTCACGTGACGTAAGTTAGTTACAACTTGACGCTGTGACGATGTGTGTTGACATGATCTACATTAGATACAAAAGGCTTAGATTAGAGGTAAATCATAGGTAAGTATTAAAGATTGGAAAGTTTTTGAAAAGTTTTTGTAAAGAAATATACAGATTTTAACATTTAGATCGGTCAGTATGGGCAAGTTTGAAGTGACGTGACGTGACGTAACGTAAGTTAGTTACAACTTGACGCTGTGACGATATGTGTTGACGTGATCTTCATTAGATACAAAAGGCTTAGATTAGAGGTAAATCATAGGTAAGTATTAAAGATTGGAAAGTTTTTGAAAAGTTTTTGTAAAGAAATATACAGATTTTAACATTTAGATCGGTCAGTATGGGCAAGTATGAAACTATAAGTCATACGAAGATCTGTTCTTAGGAACCATATGATCGTTTTTTTAACAAGGAAAACTGCATTCATACATTTAAAAAAACGTATACTCAGCTCGGGAATCGAACCCGGACGTTTTGAAAAATAAAACACACATTTTTTTTATCTACACTAATATTATAAAGAGAAAAAAATTGTATTCTTGTGTGTGTGTATGTTTGTAATGAATAAACTCGAAAACTACTGTGACGGTTTAAAAAATTATTTCACCATTGTAAAGCTACATTCACCCTGAGTAACATAGGGTATATTTATTGCTAAAAAAGATCAGGAATCCTTACTAAAACTTAAGTAACGTAACCCAAGGTGTTAAAAAAGTGCCCTAACCCGTGCGAAGTCGGGACGGGCCGCTAGTGTCTAATAGCTTTCGACTTTTCCATACTGATCAATCGAAATGTTACACCTTGTATATTACATGAAATATATGTACATAAGGTACATATATTTTATATTGGCATTAACACGGGTAACAACTTATTAGTTGTTGCCCATTATTATGGGTGTTTTATACCGAAAAACTTTTACAATGATTGAAATCATTATTATGAAATACTAGATTCCGTCCGCGGCTTCGCTCGCGTGGTGCCTGGATAAAAAGTCGCATACGTGTTAAATCCAGGTCACAAACTGTGTATATTCCAGTTTCGTCCAAATCCGTTTAATAGTTTTTGCGTGAAAGAGTAACAAACATACTCACAAACTTTCATATTTATAACATTAGTAGGAATTACAACGAAATTATTTACATTTTTACAATAATTTAAATCAGTATTATAAGATGTTGATACCTCTTTTACGTCAAGACTACTGAAGGAATTGAACTATAATTTTCCGAATGGAGTACGTGCAAGCAAAGCCGCGGGCAGAAACTATATATTATGTACCTAAGACTCATAGGATTGATGGATAAATAGAAAATTCTTTATTGCACTAGATAAAACAAGTACATAGGCGAACTCAATGCTAAGTAGCATTTTCTTCAAGATAACCTTTGTGTAGTGTGGAGATAGATTGTTAGTGCTTACAAAGTAGAATGACGAGAACCCGTACCAATTGCGTCAGAACCAAACGTATCCCATAAAAAATATAATATTTTATAAATGACATTAACATTTTCTTTGGTTTTACACACCGACGGGATTAATAATCAAGTAAAAAAATATTTTGTTGATTTGGTTTCCGCTGCACGCCGCCATTAGACTGCAACAACCAATGATATATATACGTTACTATGGCAACAAACATTGATATAAAGTGTTACTATTGCAATTACCCTCATTTTTAATTATTTTGTCAGTAGAATCGACTAAAAACTTATTGGTATTTTTTTTGACGCACTCACTTTAGTCTTGGTACCGAGCGCCATACATCAGACAGCATTCTCCTTTGCTTTGGGAAATAGTAGAAAGATAATAAGTTACCTAAAAGCTAACTAAAAATAAATAAGAGACAAAAATTAAATAAATAAGTAAACAATCGATGAAGTACATATAATAAACATAAAAATAAACTTACATACAAAGACAGAAAAAAAAACTTGAGAGGTGTCAAGGGACACCCGGATAGAACGAAGTAGCTTTCTATGAGAGAGAGAGACAGACAGAGAAACACGCGCACGTCGCACGGCTTCATTGAAATACATAAATTCAAATTAAAAACATGCAAAAAGACAAAATCACCACAGCGATTTGAACTGGGTGTCGCGGCGCGGCAGCCCAAGCCTAGACGGCGAGGCTAACGAGCACTTAGTATAAACCGTTGAAATAATGGCACAAGTCTTTATACCATGACGTCATCAGCCCAACCATTTACAATTACAAAGTGTCGTTACAACTTTTGGTCTTAATTTTTTCCTTCTAGCCCCCTTTCGCAACGCGCGATAAAGAACTTCGTTCCAATTATAAACATACATAAATTACATATACTTAGAAGTTAAATTTTTTCATTGACTATTTTGTAGAGACACTGATTATAAGATTTTGATTTAAAGTTAGGAGATACATAAATATAAATAACTTTCCTTTGATTTCAGACTCGTCGTTCATGTATGTGATAGCTGTACTCGTCATGATAAAGCTGTACCAGAACAGACATTCGGACTTGACACCGAGCGCACACTCCACCTTCATGCTGCTGGCTCTCATCATGAGCATTGGTATCTATGGCTGAACCGTTTTTTATAAATCTAAAAGCATTATTAGGGTTCCGTTGTGTTGTTACTATGTAGTATAGTAGGCCGTGAAGGTTTGCTATTTTGCATAACTATAGTCAGTGATTTTATATCTTCAAAAATGTTGAATAGTGCGAGCGAGAGGGAGGTTTGAACGTTATAGTCGCCTTAACCAAATCTACGAATATTATACCGCTTAACTTACATTGTACCCAAAGGGTAAAAACGGAATCCTATTTCTAAGACTTCACTGTCTGTCTGTCTGTCTGTCACCAGGCTGTATCTCATGAACCGTGATAGTTAGACAGTTGAAATTTTCACAGATTATGTATATCTGCTGCCGTTATAACAACAAATACTAAAAACATAATAAAATAAATATTTAAGCCTTTTTTGCTCGATATTAATAATGGCAACAGGTAGATGCTTGAAATATTCGCCGAATATTAAACTGTATATTCATTTCAATAATAAACAATTTTATTAAAATAAAATAAATTAAAGGGCGCTCCCATACAAAATAATGGTACGGAGGCCTTCGTGCACGAGTCCGTCCGACTCGCACTTTGCCGGTTTTTATACTTATTTAAGCTAGTATTTATTGTATGTTTATTATATTTTTATTATTTTTATTTATTTATTATTCAACTTACAACTATCATTACAGGATACACCTAATACAATAGTGCAGTCTTCCAATCAAAAAACATACATAATAACACTTCTATTCTTAATAATAACACAATATAAATAACGTTGCCTTTACGAATTCGTCCAGCGAAGCTTGGAGAATATCTATTTTTTCCGTTTTCCAGGTCTGTTCGGCATTCTGTTCCCAAGCGTGGGATTCTCTGTGATATTCACGGTTCTGCACATCGCCACGTGTCTCATACTCACGCTCAAGATATACTACGCGGGCAGCTTCAAGATCGGTCAGTGTTTTAATTTATTTCCCTTGTTTTTAACATTAAAATGAATTTAATAAATAGTCTAAAAAATCAAACAATAACAATGTGATCTGACGAGTTTCATAAAAACCTAACAGAAATTCGACAATGTTTCGCCTTCCCCTTAAGGCATCATCTGGAAACGATACGACTCGCTGTTCACCTTCCGTCCGAAGTGAGTGTGACTATTTCGAGGCGTTGGTTGGTGCGAATTCTTTATTTTTGAGCCAATTTTCTGTTTTATCCAATTGATCCTGCAAATATTTGGTTGCCTGGTTCGGAGATGTGTCGCAGCATAGGATTGCAGTATCGTCACTGAAGGTAGCGGTCACAGCGCCTAGGGATTGAGGGAGGTCGGCTGCGTAGATGTTATAAAGAATTGGACCGAGAATTGAACCTTGCGGGACGCCAGCTCTAATGTCATACAAGGACTTTGATTTCCCTTGATTGACTTGGAAAATTCTGTCCGACAAGTAGGATTTGGTAATCGGATAGTTGTGTGGAATCTGCGATTTGAATTTGCAGCAATCCTTTATACCAAACTCTATCAAATGCTTGTTGAATGTCGAGAAATGCAGCTGAGCAGTACTGTCTTTGTTCAAGACACTGTCTGATTACTGAGTACACTTGTTCGATGGTAGAGTGGCCTTTTCTAAAAGCCTAACTGGTGGTCAGGTATGGACGAGAGTACACTTGGCGAAACTTTAGGCGGTTGACGGTTGGCGGTTAGTTTCTCCTAGAGCTTAGAGATCATCGATAGAAGACTTATAAGTATGTAGGAAGTCACTTCTTTTTTCGGTTTTCCTGGCTTGTGTATCATTATTATCTGGGACATTAACCAGTTAAAAGGGAAATTTGAGAGTCTGTAAGTGGCGTTAAACAATAGAGTTAGGTAGACACCAGCCTTTCTGGGTAGTTCTTTAAGGATCTTGGGTGTGATTAGATCGAATTCAGGAGCTTTTTTGTAGTCTAGATTCTTTATTTGCGCCCATACTCGAATAACATTTAGTTTTTTTACTAGACTGAAGTCCTCCTCAGACAGGTTATGTTTTTAGTGTGTATGTATGTTTGTAATATTATTTGTCGGTCGCTGTAGCACAAACGGCTGGACGGATTTTGACTAATGAGGTGTCATTGGATTCGTCTAGATCACAAGGATGACATAGGCTATATGACATTTCAAAAAAATCCAATATTGCGACTGTAAGAAGCCTTTATCACGATGAACTATAATACCAAACTGACTAAGTACTATAAACTTGCTGTCTATGCAGTAATTACGTACGGCTGCTGGCGAGGATACAAAGAAAACCGAAATACTTCTGTAGGACTAATTTAATTAATTCAAAATTACATTTAAGTTATTACTAAAATAATTAACGTGACGATCGTCCGATGTAAGGAACAAAAGTAATCTTATTTTCACGAAACTCGCCCGGCACTCGAGTATTAGGAAATCATGAATCGGCGTTCCCACAGTCTTTCGCGGTAGCGCTCGACACTTGGTTTACTTATTGCGAAACACGAATTCTTCTTGGTATCGCTCGGGGATTGCGGTTGCTTAACACAGTCAGGCTTTTTTTTGATATAGATAAAGAAAAATTGATTTGAGTCAAACAATAAGTTCAGTGCTTAAATCTAATATGAGAAATAGTGATACAAAAAGGTCGTCACTCAGCATATGGTGCAGAAGCATAGAGGCTACGGCTGCGCTGGTTGTCAGTGGCGCCATCGCGCGGGCCGCAGCGGAAACTGGGAAACGCATTATGTTCTTACATTGTTGCACTCTTTGCACTCTTGCACGGTACCTTTCCCACCATTCATTACTAAAACACTCCTCGACGGATTTATCAGGGCAATACCAGTGTTTGGTCGGAGAATACTCATAACTTACCGTAACTTTAGTGCGCGAATTAGCTACCCGTCCGTGAACAACCTATTAGAGAGACAGTAGACCCTATCACATAACCCCCCCACTTTATCTGAGCTAGTTTTTAACCTAAGCCCTTCAGGCACTTCGTTCGTTAGGACCTATCCCAAGCCCTTCCGGCCCTCCTTTAGCCCTAAGTTAAGCCCTTCAGGAAACCTTAGAATTTTAAGTCTTAGCTTCCTGTATTAGGAGTCGATTAATATATTGCTATTTAAACTTTTAATCCTAATACCCTTGATAGGTAGGACTACTGGTCTTCCAGAATCTTCCATTCTGGAGGCCCTTAACTTTCTCTATCTCTTTCTGCCGCCTAGCGCGACACA
Organism: Horisme vitalbata; assembly: GCA_951804965.1. Lineage (NCBI taxonomy): Eukaryota > Metazoa > Arthropoda > Insecta > Lepidoptera > Geometridae > Horisme > Horisme vitalbata. Next base: position 9,897,322 of record OX638107.1, read on the forward strand.
ACACGACACGAACAAATAAAAATATATAAATACGTTACGAATTGGTGGTAAATAAAAAAAATGACGTTTCAAAGTGCACTATACAGTTCCTACTGAATAAATGAATTTTGACCTTTGACCTTTGACCGTTATTATAATAATTTCAGAGTGGAGTGTGTTCGGTCGCGCCTGGTCAATCTGCAGGGCCGCGGGCCCGCGGGCCGTTATACCTCACTACCGCGCGCGGGCCGTGTTACTAGCGCTGGCTAACGCGGCCAACTGGACGCTGGCCATATACAGGTACCTCTTTTATTTGGTCATTATCACAATAATCTATTTATTGGTAACTAACTCACATTACACGTCAAAAATGATTAACAATTATTTAAAAGTCATTAGCTCGTGGAGTGGCTTACTTCGGTGTTGTTAACAGATCACCTTGGTTAAGCAACGATCCGCCTAGTCATTACTTGGATGGGTGACCGTTTTGTGGCAATTAGATCTGAGCGTTTCCGTGCTTCGGAAGGCACGTTAAGTTGTCAGAGGCCTTCGGGCAGCCTAAAAACTTCGACACCAGAGTTGGCCACTAACTCATACGAAGAAGAAGAAGAAGAAGAAGAATTAAGTGATAAGAACATACAAAAAATTAAGTAGCTACATTACCATTTGTATAAACATTTTATATAAAAATTAAATAGCAAATAATGAACTAATTAAAAAATAGTAAATTATTTTACAAAAGACTAAACCATCCCATTATATACGAGGTTGTTATACTCCCGAGCGTAGCGAGGGATACAAGGGACTAAACCTACCCATTATATACGAGGTAGTTATAATGGGTGGTTTTGGCCCGAGTAAAACACTCTACTTTTCACTTCGATTGCGAGAAAATAAAACAATTCAAAATTAGACAATTTTCAGAAATTTTATTAAAAATTTATCAACCTTCATAAAACATCACCAAGACGGTTCTATTTTCAAAAAAAAATATTGACGGATCACCAAGAAGTCGTTTTTATGTAAGAGAACGAATGCTTTGTACGGGCTGATGATTTTAGACAAAAATTAAAAAGAAAAAATACTTTTTAGCCCGAGGTATTAAACTCGAGTTTTAGGCCCGCTAAGCTACACTATTATGATACACTTTTTGAGCAAGAGAAGTGAAAATAATATTATGCTATTTTGCGTACAAAATTTTCGACATTGTAGTAGAACACCTTCTCGACCAGCCATCACTTCACTTTAGTTTTAAAGGACGGCAAGCAAGCCGCGGCAACAACATTTGTTATTTAATATATAACATTTATTAATATGACAGGTGATTGTATAACGCGGGTCCCACATCAACTCGTCACAACACATGCTACTTGAAGATCTTTTTCGTAGCTCCCTAGTGATCAAATCTGGTGTTGAAGTTTTTAGTCCGCCCGAAGGCTTCCGACATGGCTTAACGACTGAAAAGCCGGGACAAACATCTTAACGTGCCTTCCGAAGCACGGAAGCGCTCAGATATAAATGTCACTAAACGGTCACCCATCCAAGTAATGACCGGGCGGAGTGTTGCTTAACCAAGGCGATCGAAGTGAGCCACGCCACGATCGCTACAAACAATCAGTTGCTACTTGAAGATGGAACAAGCACATGGCCCACCTGATGTTAAGTGGTAACCATTACCTATCACAAAGCATTGCATCGTAGATCACGTTTTTGGAACACGCCATGCGTCCATCAACCTGAGGCATAGATCTTTCCTATCCTACTTAATATTATAAATGCGAAAGTTTGTGAGTAAAAACTACTGAACGGATTTGTATGAAACTTAGAATATACATAGTTTGTGACCTGGATTAACACATAGGCTACTTTTTAACCCGCTACCACGCGAGCGAAGCCGCGGGCGGAAGCTAGTATAGGTATAATAAACAGTGCTACACTATCACACAGCATCACGGAGCTCCAAACTAAGCAGAGCTTGTATTATGGGAACCACATATGTTGGGGTTATCTCCTCGTTAAGGGCACTCCAGTTATAGTTAAATTTGTAGGTAATAATTCAACACCAAACCACTGTATATCGTCTCTAGATTTATTAACAATTAAAGTTTAGTTAAATAATCTGAGCCGCACGTAATGTTTAGGTACATAAAAAGACATACACCGGCGCGTGTCAAAGGTTTCGTTACGACTGTTGTTCATTGTAAACTAATTAATTAAGATCTGCTGTATGAGCGATATTGGCTCATTCAACATCACTGATAAACTACATATTTATGTAACGGCGTAGGGGCTAGCTTATGACGGAGCATGGTTGCAACTCATAGCAGCCCCTACTCCGCAATGCGAACCTAAAATATGTGGGCCTATGGTGGTTAATGTCGGCTCAAATAATAACACGTCAAGGAATGAAAACATAGTTTTTACTGTACACAATTAAAGGTAGGTTGGTATTGAACAAACGCGATTTGACATTAAAACCTTAGCTAGCTGTAGTTATAGCTACGGCAGTACGTACCGCGACAGTTTGGAGACGTGTTCACTCGTCGGCGGCCGGGCAGAGAGTGTTCGTTTGGTCGCGACCGCACCCGACTAGTGATGACGTCACGGCTTTGTCAGAGCGCGCGACTTGCGTTCCGTTTAGAGACTATGTTCATGACCGCATGGGACATATATATATTTTTTGTAAATACATACATATTATACATGAAAACACCCAGAACTGAGACAAGTATCTGCAAATAATGCAAACATTTATTCCACGGCGGGAATCGAACCCAAGGTAATAAGCCTCTTGTGCCTGTAATGTCACCGGTACACACCCTTCAAACAGAAACACAGCACAGCTACTTCACGTAGAAATAGGCATGATGCTAGCACGCACCGGGACGAGCCCTCCACAAAGAACTATACTAAACTACTAAAACTTACTTTACTTGAATATGTTATTAACCATATAGTGAGTTATTTATTTTTCACATCTCATGCTCTGAAACTACTTCTTTGTGCAGGATAAAGGCTGCACAAAATCGAATTTTGTGTACAAGTGCATTAACATATCTACTCATAAATGTATTATATTCATATTCATATTCATATTCTTTTATATTGACGGTCTCTGTGGCGCAGTAGGCGAAGGTCCGCCTGAGACGCAGAAGGTCGCGGGTTCGATTCCCGCTGCGGGACAAATGTTTGCATGTTCTGTAGATATTTGTCTCGGGTCTGGGTGATATGATATGTATGTATTTACAAAAAAAAAAGTTATATGTGTAGTATATCAATCATGTGGTTCCCTTATTACAAGCTCTGCTTAGTTTGGGGCTGCATGATGCTGTGTGATTACGTCCCGCGTTATTTATTTATTTTATTTATTTAACCATTATAACAATGTTTGTTATACAAGGCAAGTCAAGGTTTACAATTAATTTATAATCATCAAATAATATGTAGGTATATAGCTTAAATGGAAATAATAAAATTAATAAAATTACAAATTACAAATTTACATACTTAATTTTATATATATAAAATTAAGTAGAATTACAGTATTTCCATGATCATTTAGAATTATATACTGTGAAATGATTGCCACAAGTTGAAATTCATAAATTCATTTGTGCTGTAAAATGCATTGCTTTCGAAGAACTCTTTGATTATCCGTTTAAACTCTGAATTCTTGATATTTGTAATGCTGATTGGAAGCTTGTTGTATAGTTGGAATTTGATGTACTCTCCTTGCTTTTGCACTTTTGCCAGCCATCTATATTAAGCCAAAGAAAATGAGCCATACACCCAAACACAATATCAAGTTCATAGATAGAATTTGTTATCTTATAATATTTACTTTAATTTATTTGCCTTATGTGTTTTTAAGACAAAAAAAACAATTTCATTCAGTACCTATTCCAAACTGTACTAATTTTACTTTGAATTATAATTAAAGAAATGTTATGTTACATACTGTTTTATTTCCTCGCAATCGAAGTGAAACGCAGAGTTTATAACTCGTCCACAAAACTATTTTATCCTCGACATTACTATCAACTGCTAAAAGTCTTGTTGTAAAATCTACTATACTTAGTTAAGTAAGATAATTATATTTATATATCCAGCTGTGGATAAAGTTTTTACGATGTTTTCCATCACCGTTTAGTTCGAGTTTGTTTCCAGCGCGGTGGAACGCAATGAGGACTTCGCGCGACAACTCCTCGCCATTCTGATGGGAAACGCCATTCTGTACACCATGTTCTACATCTGTATGAAGATCATCAACAGAGAGAGGATACTCGTGCACACGTGGGTATGGAATTCAATTATACTTTTTTCATCCTATCCTACTCATATCATAAATAAGTAATGGACACTGTTAACATTGAGAATCACTAAGAACTAAGTTTAAAGAAACAAATTTTATGACAGTTCCGTGCCAATATAATATATACCCGAATTCATGTCGTTTATTTGTTTAAAAAATTCTTACGTTACCTGTACCATATAATTCACATTAGTTTTAAAAGTTTTGAAAAGCAAAGATGCTTAAAAACGTACCTATATAATTCAATACTGATTGTACATTTCTAGGAAAATAACACTGGATTTTGCACCTACCTATTGAGTATACATATGAAATAAAGAACTTTTAAAATTAAAAAAAAAATGTTTTTTTTTCATAAATAATCGCACTAGAAATAAAGATAAACTAGCTGTTCCTACTGTAAGGCTCCATAAAGTTAGTCAATCTTATAAATGTGTACGTTTTTTAACAAAATCACAAATGACGTAAATAATTTATCTTTAAATAAATTCAAAAATGTTGTTAAACGTAATCTCTGTAAGCTTATTTTATCATTTCTGATTATTTAGATGACAAAAAAAGCTTGGGATGAAACTGTCTCCAACTCCCTCAAAAACAATGTAATAGTTAAGAAAATATATTGTAAAAATTCTTCTCTGTTTGGTCGCGTTACGTATGGTGTAAATTAAAAACATTGAAGATTCTATATTCGTACTGAATAAAAAAAAACCTATTTTACTTAACTACAAATGACATTCTGCTCTCGATCATAATCCACTAGACATGATCCCACACTCCCCAACATCTAAACTAATATTATAAAGAGGGAAAATTTGTATTTATGTGTGTGTATGTTTGTAATGAATAAATTCAAAAACTACTGTGCCGATTTCAAAAATTATTTAACCATTGGAAAGCTACATTCACCCTGAGTAACATAGGCTACATTTATTGCTAGAAAAGATTAGGGATCCTTACTAAAACTTAAGTAACGTAACCCAAGGTGTAAAAAAGTGCCCTAATTCGAGCGAAGCCGGGACCGGCCGCTAGTGTCTAATAGTTTTAGACTTTCCCATACTGACCAGTCTAAATGTTACAATGTTAAATGTTATTATGTAATGTGATTGTTCGTGAGTGAGTTGCACGTGATGTTGCAGGTGTACTTCGTGACGGCGCACGTTGCGTGGTTCGCGGCTCTGCACCAGTTCCTGAACGGCAACACGAGGTGGTCGGTCAGTACGCACAACCGTATTTACTAGTAGTAGTTATTTGTTAAGAGTTGATCCGGGTGTGTTACTAGCACCATGTCTATTCCTTCCGTGAAACGCATTGCTGTTTGAAGGGTGTGTGTGCCGGTGACATTACAGGCACATGAAGCAATCATCTTCATGCCTCAAATTGAAGCCTCAAGTTTGACCTCTGAACCACTACCACTTACCACCAGGTGGGCCATGTGTTAATTCTATCAATAGCAATAGGTATCATATTGTTTTTATTATAAGTAGCCTACCACAACACCAGCCTATATCAGTCCACTGGTGGGCATAGACCTCCTATAAGAAGAGGGATAAGCCCATAATCCCCACGCTGGGCATGCGAGTTGGGAATTACAGATCTTTGCTATTAGGATCAGGATAGGAGGAAGCGAGAGAGGAAGGTGACCGCGCGGACTGCGAGCTGAACTGATTGACCTCGCGTTCAGGTTCGCGGCGGTCCACATTAACTGTACGCGTGGGCAGCGTACTCCAACACGCGTATACAGGAAAGCGCTATCCGTAGCCAGCTGAACAGTATTGTATTGTGTGTTATTTCTCTTCCTGCAGGAGACGCCGGCGGTGTCTCGGCGCCGTAACGCGGAGTGCTCCATCCTGCGCCTGCTCGACTCCCACGACGTGTGGCACGCCGCCTCCGCCGCCGCACTCTACCTCTCCTTCAACATGCTGATGACGGCCGACGACGGCCTGCAGTGGACGCGCCGAGCTGACATCGCCACCTTCTGAACGGTAACTGTCCCTCAGCATGCTGATTACGGCCTGCAGTGGACGCGCCGAGCTGACATCGCCACCTTCTGAACGGTAACTGTCCCTCAGCATGCTGATTACGGCCTGCAGTGGACGCGCCGAGCTGACATCGCCACCTTTTGAACGGTAACTGTCCCTCAGCATGCTGACGACGGCCTGCAGTGGACGCGCCGAGCTGACATCGCCACCTTCTGAACGGTAACTGTCCCTCAGCATGCTGACGACGGCCTGCAGTGGACGTGCCGAGCTGACATCGCCACCTTCTGAACGGTAACTGTCCCTCAGCATGCTGACGACGGCCTGCAGTGGACGCGCCGAGCTGACATCGCCACCTTCTGAACGGTAACTGTCCCTCAGCATGCTGACGACGGCCTGCAGTGGACGCGCCGAGCTGACATCGCCACCTTCTGAACGGTAACTGTCCCTCAGCATGCTGACGACGGCCTGCAGTGGACGCGCCGAGCTGACATCGCCACCTTCTGAACGGTAACTGTCCCTCAGCATGCTGACGACGGCCTGCAGTGGACGCGCCGAGCTGACATCGCCACCTTCTGAACGGTAACTGTCCCTCAGCATGCTGACGACGGCCTGCAGTGGACGCGCCGAGCTGACATCGCCACCTTCTGAACGGTAACTGTCCCTCAGCATGCTGACGACGGCCTGCAGTGGACGCGCCGAGCTGACATCGCCACCTTCTGAACGGTAACTGTCCCTCAGCATGCTGACGACGGCCTGCAGTGGACGCGCCGAGCTGACATCGCCACCTTCTGAACGGTAACTGTCCCTCAGCATGCTGACGACGGCCTGCAGTGGACGCGCCGAGCTGACATCGCCACCTTCTGAACGGTAACCTCCGTGTATTGGACTCTCGAGCTGCGTGCGGACAGCGCGTACATCGGTACGCGTCGTCGGTTACGCGTGTCCTGGAACGCCATGTCCATACTTGTAGCTCCGCGTACACTCTCGGGATACGCGTGTGGCGCGAGCCGCCGTCAGTCGGTTGTTGGTCGCGCGTCAAGCTGCGTACGGAGAGCGCTTTCCTGTGTCCATGGCGTTTCAGGACACGCGTAACCGACGCGTACCGATGTACGCGCTGTCGGTACGCAGCCATACGACGCGTGTCACGCCGCCTTCAGTGCGACACTCGTGCGTACAGATAAAACCTTTTTATTTCAATAGAAACTTTGCGGATTGGGTCTTTTGCAAAACTACCCGAAAAAATTGCCTGCTAATTTACCCACATGATTCGGGAAATTGAATGTTACTTTAAAAAAAAAACTAATTAATTTAAATTAAATTTCATAAATAACAAATTTAATTTCATTTCCAGAACTGGTGCTCTGACAAGACTATAAGTTTATGTATTTATAAAACGGACTGGAAGATCGAATATAAGTTGGTATATTTTTAATGCATGCTGACGTTTTGCTAATCAAATTATTATATTTATCTATCTAATGTCTGTTCCATCTACGAATTTGTAACAATTGAAATATCGCACACGAAGTAGGTAAGGTACTTAATTTTTTTAATGCTCTTTTGTTTTAAACCTGTAATAGTTAAAACATGATTGATATTAAATGACAGTAGGTAATTGAATAAGTGCTACTATTTTTTATTCATATTTAAAACAAAATCCCCTAAATTAGATACTCACGTGGTCCACTCGGCCCAAATACATTTTAACAGTATTTTACATATAAATTTATTATATCTCGCGCGCGAATTTGAGTTATTAAACTATTGAAATGTAAAGCCGATAAAGACAGCTGTAACGTAACATGCAATGCAACATGAAAGGAGCATTTCATAAGTGTGGACGTAGATCGCGGCGTGTACGACTTGAAATGCTCAGTTCGTGCGCGTAGTGTGCACGGTTCGTGCACGCAAATCGTCGCTATAGGAATTCTGTTACATTGCATAATAAATTGCGACAATGTGGATGGCAAAACGGCGTGTTACACTGCATGTTACATTCCGTAAGTCTGTACCCGCCATAATGTTACAGTTTATGTTTATTATGTCATGTAGAAACAGTTTTATAAATACTGTAAATAATTCTAAATTTTCTTATGATAGGTTAATACTCACTAGAAACATTAAAGCTTTAGATTGGGAGTGCGTATAGGCTATGCCATTTTCAAAATATACAGGGCGTAAAAAGACTGCTATCGAAAACTGGGAGGGTGCAATCAGACAATGAGTCTTAACATATTCAACGAAAAATAGAGCATTTTTTGTACTTATAGCTACGTCATTTTAATTTTTCTAGTTAACTACACATAGTACAAATATTTTGAAACGTTGTTTTTTCCGGGTATAATTATTTTCAGACAACATTTTTTTTGGCTGGGTTTTGGTGTGCTGTATCACTACCTTTAGTTTTCGATAGATGTCTTTGTACACCCGATATAACGTTGAGTGTTATATTATTGCTAGCTAGGATTTCCCGCGACTTAGTTCGCTGTTAGCGGAGGCTGTGATTATCAAGTTAAGCCTTATTTTTTTATCTATGCAAATCGAATCTTTATTATTTTTAGCAAGTTTTATTAGTTTGTTGATTATATTGCTACAACCAACTTATGAACTATGATAATGTTGTAACACTACGCAGATACGGTAAGATATTTGTATCTGTGCGCGTATCTGTCGATATCGCTCTCTATACTAACTCAAGGAGAAACGCACACTGCTTATATTTTAAGGCACACTTGTTGGCGGCAAAGCCGACGGGTTTTTGCCGTGCGGGTAGCTATTCTTCGTCCTTCTTCAGCAGGGTCAGAAAGCGCCGGGAATGCTGCTGGCAAAGCCCGGAGGGTAACGCTGCCCGCATAGTGTGTAGGAGCCTTTACCGTCCAGTATCTGATGACAGATGTCATCTACACTAATATTATAAAGAGGATTTCTTTAATGTTTTTGTGTGTGTATGTTTGTAATGAATAATCTCAAAAACTACTGTGCCGATTTCAAAAATTCTTTCACCATTGGAAAGCTACATTCACCCTGAGTAACATAGGTTAAATTTATTGCTAGAAAAGATTAGGAATCCTTACTAAAACTTGAGTGACGTAACCTAAGGTGTAAAAAAGTGCCCTAACCCGTGCAAAGCCGGGCCGCTAGTCTGTGTGTACAAATATATCGGTAAATAATATACGATCCGCACCAAAAAATAAGTAAAGCCAGTTTGAAGGATTCCGCGTGAATGTACCATTTCGTATATTATCGTATCTGCGAAGTGCGAACTTTCAGATAAGATATGTGTTTATACGCAGATAAAATATTACCGTATCTGCGTAGTGTGTGACACGCTTAAGCTCCTTTTTCGACATCTTCAAGTAACATCCAAAGTAAGCTATTTGTCAGATAAACAGACGATTACGCCGAAAGATTTGACCTACTCGTAGCTTACTTTGACCATGGAAAAATGAAGTAAACAGAATGCTAATCCTAAACAAAATATCGTGACTCGGAATGTAATTACCTTCTAGAACGCAAGATGGCATTACCAGTTGCGATTTGACACGAATCACGAAAAGTCCGAACCATCTTTTGCTGTTACTCTTAGTGGTATGAAACAAAATCGTAAGATGGCGCTGTTTTGATGGAGTGGTACTGACATGTGTGATAGTTGTTTCATGAAGAAACATCTTCAACATAATAACCAGAAAATTGAATCAAGATTTAAATTAAAAATTTGTTTGCCCGATTCAGACAAAATAGGAACCCAACGTCAAAATTGCTCAGGACAATTTATAGGAGCAATCTAATAAATTCTCTCAATAAAGGATTCTGCCAATAAGTGAAGTATTATTATTAAGTATTTAGTACTTCATTTTTCCATGATTTGACGTAACTTGAAGATTGTGAAAAAGGAACTTTGACGGTTTTTTATATATTTAATGTAGAACAAAATAATTAGCTAGTTCATTCCAAATAATTATAAATATTCAATTAATATATAGTTATATGACATTTGTACAAGCTTAGGTTAGATGCATTAAGTTGATTTGACAATGCGTTTACAATTTTAATATATTATGAATAAGGAATATTATGATTATGATAAGTTCTTTTGATATGAAATACATTTTATAAAAATATTAATTTGTTTTATTGAGTGAATACAAGAGTTGACAGCGGAAAGGAGTGAATAGAGAAAGAAAACATGTTGTGCCGACCCCACCTAGAGTGGGATAAGGGCAGGGTAATGATGAACTGATGATTAATTTGTTTTAATGCACAAATTAACTTAACCGATCATCATCATCATCATCAGCCTGTAGCAGTCCACTGTTGGACATAAGCCTCCCCCAATGAGCGCCATTGCGCCCTGTTCTGAGCTCGACGCATCCAGCTTCTACCAGCAGCCGACAGCAGATCGTCACCCCACCTGGCCGGAGGGCGTCCTACACTACGTTTGCCGAGCCGCGGTCTCCACTCAAGAACTCGTTTACCCCAACGGTTATCGGTTCTTCGGCAGATATGTCCCGCCCACTGCCACTTCAGCTTGCTAACTCTCTGAGCTATGTCGACAACTTTAGTTCTATATCGGATAGTCTCGTTGCGGATTTTATGCGTCAGAGAAACTCCGAGCATAGCTCGTTTCATAGCTCGTTGAGCGACTTTGAAAGTTTAGGTGATGGGGATAAATAATGCCCAAATAACCTTGGGGTATCGTTCCTACGACAAAGTATCAAATGCGTGCTGAATGTAGCGCTCGTGGCGTGGTTCACTTCGGTGTCCTTAGCAGATCACCTTGGATAAGCAACACTCCGCCCGGTCATTACTTGGATGGATGACCGTTTAGTGGCATTTAGATTAGGGACCTGATTCTGACGATTCGATATATTTGATTCGATCTACACTATATCATTATTATTTTAATATTATAAAGAGTAAAAATTTGTATTTATGTGTCTATGTAAGTTTGTAATGAATAAACTCAAAAATTACTGTGCCGATTTCAAAAATTCTTTCACCATTTCAAAGTTACATTCACCCTGAGTAACATAGGCTATATTTATTGCTAGAAAAGATTAGGGATCCTTACTAAAACCCGTGCGAAGCCGGGACGGGCCGCTTGATAGATATATATCGCGAGAACTGTCATATTTCATACAGTATTAACAGTTTCTGCGATATATCTAATAGAGTCAAATAGGTATATCGAATCGTCAGAATTAGACCCCTGAGCTCTTCCGTGCTTCGGAAGGCACGTTAAGATGTTGATCCCGGCTTTTACAGTCGTTAAGCCATGTCGGAGGCCTTCGGGTGGCCTAAAAACTCCGACACCATAGTTGGTGACTCTCACTCATACGAAGAAGGAAGGAAAATGTATCTAATTTAATTCATCACCGGCCTGTAGCAGTCCACTGCTGGACAAGGCCTCCTCTAAAGATTAAAGATTAAAGATCGTTACTCATCCTGGATGGAGCGCGTCCTACACTATTTGGATAAGTTGCCACGAGCAGGTGAGGTTGGATTACAAAGATGGAGGAAACCAAAGATCATTATGATCAAATCTGTTTTAATGCCGCCCAAAACCTTCCGACCTATCTAAAAAGCTTTGCGATTGCAAAAGCCGAGAAGCACTTAGGAGGACCTTGATGGGCAAAACAGGTATATAGCCGACTGAGATCCAAGAGGTTGCAGGTTTGATGCCTGCGCTGGACAGCGGCTCGCATGATCTGCAGAAATTAGTTCCGGTTCTGAGTGTTGTGGAACCATGGTGTAGGTTCTCACGTTCTCATACTACTCATAGTCCATGATACAAACGAAGGAAATAATCCTGGGGCATCATTTACTAAATTGCACACCGAAATGTTCGGAAATCGACCTTTATTTGCAAAGTTTGACATTTCATCAGTCGAAATTCAAAGAACGTAATTTGACAAATTGACAAAATTTGTAATCATTATCATTTCAGTTGGGATTATAACCGAGTTACTAGCCTATAGTAGGTAATATAGCATATGTTTGAATTCTGCAAATATTTGTCTCCGGTATGGGTTTTTTCTGGACATGGCCTCCCCCATAAGTAGGGGGATATGCCCATAATCCCCACGCTGGGCATGCGGGTTGGGGATCGCAGGTTCTTTTGGCGGAGGGCTATGTCCAGCTATGGACTATAAAGGCTGGTTTATTGGGTCTTTTCTGTGTACCTAAAGTATGTAGGTATGTAAAAAGATTATTTAAGCCCATAATACGAGGCCATATGATGCTGTGTGATAGTGTCCAGCGTTATTTATTTACCGCTCGCGTGGTACCTTAAAAACAAATAACCTCTATGTTAATCCAGATAATAAACTAAGCATATTCCAAGTTTCAGCGAAATCCGTTCAGCCGTTAATATCTAACTAGCTTCCACCCGCGGCTTCGCTCGCGTGGTACCGGGATAAAAAGTAGCCTATGTGTTAATCCAGGTCACAAACTATATGTATATTCCAAGATTCATTCAAATCCGTTCAGTAGTTTTGTCGTGAAAGAGTAACAAACATTTTATTTTTTATTTTATTTATTTATTTATAACATTCATCCATTTATACATTCATTCGTACCTACATCCATACTCACAAACTTTCGCTTGTATAATATTAGTAGTATAGTGTGATTTATGTCAGGCGCTATGTTAGTTTCTGGAACACGTAACTTCTGTGCGCTTGTATCGATTATTTAAAGTGGAATAGCTTGTCCAGTACTTAGATCTAGGTCAATATATCTACATGAGAGATGAGACCAATAAATAACAATAGGGATGATGCCTGGGTAAAAAAATGATAATTCTAATTAGTCCGTCAGTTAGATAAACAAAAAATATTGGACACGTATTTTTTTATTTATCAAATCAATAGAAATTGACAGAGATAAAGAACGTCAAAGTTCGGGAGTGAGGGCTCGTGACTAGGGGTTGCAATACTGGACCTCTTTTCAAAAATCGGTGTTTTTGGTATTACTTTGAAATGAATACCGATATTCCGGTAGTTTCGGTATTTTCAATATAGTGAGAAAAATATTTGAAATATTTAATGGAATCGTAATTTTCGTAAGGGAATAGTCACCAGCCAAACAATAAAAGTGCGTTATGATAAGAAAATCACATTTATTTAAAGAAAAAACAATCATTTATTACGAAAGTATTATAAATAACTCGCTGCTGCTGAGTTATTTATTTCATTGTCAATAATACATAATATCATTTAATATAGATTTATAGTGAAATACCGAAAATAACGTAAATCCCGATTTCCGTTTTCTCAATGCCGGTATTTGAAAGCGTTCTTTTCGGTCCGGTATTCCGGTATTTTCGGGATACGGGACCCCGGTTTGCGACCCCTACTCGTGACGTCACTTGTATGTAAAAAGTGTACTTACCCGTTACGTCAAGCGGAACTTCAACACACCATATCTTTGATTTTTAGTGTAATTCATAAAAGAAAAATATTTTTTTATAATGTAAATGACGGACTAATTAGATTTTTTTAGGCATCTAGCCTATTGACACGTACCTAAGCGTCATACATCGACGGGCCTCATAGCTTAGTTGGTCGTAACTCTACCTCCTCACCTGCAGGTCGCGGGTTCGATTCCCGTCCAGGACAAACATTTGTATGGTGAACATGGATGTTAGTTCTGTGTCTGGGTGTTTTATAAGTATCTATGTATGTTTATCAGTCTCCGGTACACAGTACAGGTTCAGCCTAGTTTGGGATCAGTTGACCGTGTGTGAGATGTCCTGTAAAAAACTTATACTCCACTCCACTCCAGCCTATATCAGTCCACTGTTGGACATAGGCCTCCCCTAATAAAGGGGGATATGCCCATAATCCCTACGCTGGGCATGCGGGTTGGGGATCGCAGGGCACAGTTTCTCACACCACCAACGCTGCTGCCCGGCGGTGGCCAGGGGATTTAGCTGTGCCGATGTAGGCTGTGCTATGCCGCAATCAGCCGGCCGCCAGAGCCCCGTTCGTTGTTTAGCAGGGTGCACCACGGGCAGGTGAGGTTGGCTTGGGTTCCGAAGATAGGGGTTGGAACCACGTACACCCCAAAACTTATACATAACTCTCAAAAACTCAAACGCTTTTAGCGATAAGACCGCTCATTGTATTTTCTTTTTTAATTGTAAATTTTCCTGCAAATTGTTGAATTTATTTTGGTGTACAACTTCGATATAGTTGATCGAAGGTGTATATTATAGAATTGATCTATATATCTAGAGCTCGCGCTTCATTAGCAAGGCATCGCCAACTCATTGATGTTGTGTGCATGGAGCGGCGACCCAGTAGTGTGACCTAGGCGTAGCCAGCCGATGGCCTAGTGCCCTAGATAAGGGGTCGCGGGCGAGGGGGAGGGGTGGAGGGTGCGCATGTGCGCTGGACAAAGGGTGGCATTAGGGTGGGTAGTAACGCCGTGGAGATTGAGATGCTGGTTTTTAGGGAGATTATTGTAGGAATAGCTCTGATGGTATTTACTTCGTTGCCCACTGAAATGTTCACCGGTTCTGTTTTTACAAACTTTGAGTATGAACTCAACTTTCAGATTGTATTGTAAGTAGTAGTTGATTTCTTTGTGGGGGGTTCGTCCGGGTGCGTACTGGCACCATGCCTATTTCTGCCGTGAAGCAGAATTGCTGTGTTTCGGTTTGAAGAGTGTGGGTGCCGGTGACATTAGAGACACAAGAGGCTTATCATCTTCATGCCTCAAGCTGATGGACGCAGGGCATTGCATTGTAGACCACGTTCCAAAAAATATTATCTACGATGCATACGAAATTAGAACTTTTTTTGGAACGAAGTTCCCTATCGCGCGTTGCGAAAGGGGGCTAGACGGAAAAAATTAAGACCAAAAGTTGTAACGACACTTTGTAATAGTCAAATGGTAGGGCTGATGACGTCATTGTATAAAGACTTGTGCGCTTATTTCAACCGTCCATGACAAGTGCTCGTTAGCCTCGCGTTAGGCTTGGGCTGCCGCGCCGCGACACCAAGTTCAAATCGCTGTGGTGATTACGTCTTTTTGCATGTTTTGGAACGAAGAAGTTTCTTATCGCGCGTTGCGAAAGGGGGCTAGACGGAAAAAATTAAGACCAAAAGATGTAATAACACTTTTTGTTATAGTTGTAAACCGTGCGGCGTCCCTTGACACCTCTCAAGTTTTAATTGCTTAGTGTGGGCCCTGAGGTGCCTGAGGTGCCGGAGGTGCCTGAGGTGCCTGAGTGGGTGAAGCTAAAGGAACTTCGTTCCATCCGGGTGTCCCTTGACACCACTCTAGTCTTTTTATGTTACTTGAAAATGGAATAAGCACATGGCCCACCTGATGTTAAGTGGTAACCATTACCTATCACAAAACTTTGCATCATAGATCACGTTTTTTGAAACGTGCTCTACACGATGCAACGCCCTGCGTCCATCAACTTGAGGCATGAAGATGATAAGCCTCTTGTGCCTGTAATGTCACCGGCACCCACACCCTTCAAAGCGAAACACAGCACAGCTGCTTCACGGCAGAAATAGGCATTTAAAACTAAGGAAATAAAAAAAGTAAAATCTTAGACTTTAAAGACATACATAATTTAAATTAACTAAAACTACACACCAGAGTGGTCGTCTGGGGGTAAATAAAATAGTTTTTATTATTTTTTGGAAAATAGGTAACGAGTCACCAAACAGATCTAAATCATTGATTTTTTGTGAAATTAAGCTTTACTCATTACCCATTCTAGTAAGGGGGGAGTTGAGACCAGGGTAAGTTCTACAGAAAGGGGTGATAAAAATGTTTTTAATCGGCGTTCTAGGAAAGTTATAAGGCAGGAGAGAACAAAACGAAGTAATAATGATTAAACAATGAGATACAAGATACAAGATATTTATTTTCATGAATAGTTGTAACTATTCGGTCTTAGGACTAGTTAATTTACCCTTTTCAGGCATCGCAAATTAGGTTGGGTAGAGGGCGCTTGATTTACAAAGCAACAAATACTTTTGAAAGTAATGAACTACATAATATAACAACATTTTTAAATATATTCATAATATGTACAAAAAAAAAAACATAATTTAAACCTACTCCAAATATTCCTGTAGTGTATAAAAACACTTTTCTGATAGAATGAGCGGTCTTATCGCTTACAGATACCGTTTCCAGACAACCTCTGGGTGGACTGGATCTAAACCGACTGTAGCAGGCGACACTAGTAGGTGAGTAGGTAGGTAAGTACATATATCATTATTACTATACCTACCTGCTCCGTAACATTATGGGCCTTATAAAAATCTGTCAAAAGATAAGCGATGCTTATAGTATTGCCATCTCTAACCGTTGGATTATTGACAAACTTTGACAGGGATAATTTAAGGCAATGGTTAAATTTAAGTAGCATTTATAAGTAAGGGGGTAGATCATTATCATTATAATTAACCTATAGCAGTCCATGCTGGATGTAGGTCTCCGAAGGTACTCCACCACATACTCCACTGAGCCGTGATAAGTATTTGGGCTTGCCCCCAGCCAGAGCGCGAGCGTGCCGATTATATGGCAATAAACATTACATGCTGGGCAAGCGGGTTGGCCACAGTTCTGTGGGGTTGGCGATCGTAGGATTCGCAGCGGCACGGTTTGCCGCGTCGCTGACGCTGCTGCCCCCGCAACCTCAGATAAATAGTTATTCTAAGTCTGTAACATTAACCGTCCTCAGATTTAATGCAACATCTTACTGGAAAACTCAGAGCAAGGCTTTTATATTGCCATCTCTTAATTAGTAGGCGTAGGATATTAACTAGCACTCTTAACTTGTTCCAGTGTTATAAATAATCTTATAATTATAGTTAACGACATATTCATAACAGTTCTCTAAACCTCAGATAGCTAAATTTGCGTTAAAATATCATGTCACCTCTATTTAGTTACAAATCTTTCCTCTTTCTAATATTAGTGTAGATTTAAATGACGGGAACAAGCTTACTTAATCGAGCCGTTCTAAAATGAAATGTGGCTATGATTAGGCAGGTTATTATTTTTCATGTGAACTAGTGGTCAAACGGTCACTCATCCAAGTAGTCACCGGGTGGAATCAACTAAGTTTACGTATGTACACCGAAGTTAGGTGATCAGAGGTACTTTTAGTAAGCTATGCCGTAGTATAGTACAGTAGGTAGTTAATAAAAATGGGCTTGATGAACATAAATAAAAATACTTACTCACTAAAAAATTAATTGCGTTTTGACACAAAACTTACCTACACAAATACCTTCTTAGCTTGTTAGGTGCATACATCTTTGGCCAAAGTAACTTATATTATTCATTTTACTTGGCATGTCCTTAGTAAGTAATAGTACATCGATGGGTATGAAATATTAAGAGCAACTACTAAATGAGCAATCGTCATTCATTATGATTCATTCGAACGGTTACTTGGTATAATCACAGTATAATATACCCCGCTTTTCCAATGTGCTCTGCATTAATAACAATGATTCCTTCTCGCGAGCACATTAGTCATGAAATTATATTTAAGCGCTCCAATTCTATCATTTATTTAGTGGTAACAAAGTTAGATAAAGATTTGTCGGTGGTTCTAAGGTTAGTACATTGTATTTTTTTTTTCTAGGTCAACCAACACGGTTGTTGGTCGGTTAGGGAGATTAAATTCCTTAGCTGGCAACACTCCCCGCTTTTGTTGTCCCAAAAGAAAAATGGCGACGATTCGTAATGTCAAAACTCGTAGGGCGACAATATACGCTGAAAACGTGTAATAATTCGTGGAAATTGACGAATTCAGTGTTATTAGTGTGCTGGTGACGTGTTGCTGTGCTTGGCAATTGGTTTTGTGGTGATTTAGTGCCGTGGAACCTCATATGCGACGTTATTATCGGTCAGAATCTGTATCTGCTTACTAAATGAAAGGTACGTACTTTGGGCATGTATTCAGCGGTAAATCAGCACTTTCAGACCTAAAATAAACCTTACTCATGCTCTCCATTGTATCCGCGTCACCGTAAACCCTATATCCGAGTCGTAACTTCCTGAAAACGAATGCAATTCACGATGATTTTGTCCTGTATTTTGAAGGTCTGATTAGTAACAAATCCTTGTGTTTGAGCATTTTTAACCTTGCGGAAGCATCCGCCGAGGTCGGCTGCGATGTAAACGCGGTAATACGATAATATTTACACCGAAATATCCGCGATATTACAATAATATCTGCATCGGATCGCGTTCGTACGTCGCTAGGTAGTCGAGCCGTGTGTGTCAGTGCCTAAAATAGACCTATGTTTTCTAAGCTTTATCTACACGTTATCTTTGAGTATTCATGATTGCTCAATTATCGGTCAAATGTAGGTATTGATTGAAGGACTCTTGTTATTATTACTTTGTTTTGTTTAGGGGACACAAGCAGCTAATTTCTTAAAAATTTGTACAAAACTATTCAGATTTAAAGGCACAATGGTATGTGCCATAAGCTAGCGTAGAGCTTGGCCTTTGTCTGCATTACTTTGTTAATATATTTTCCTCCCTTGTTTCCCTTTCTGAAGTTTAATTACAGGAAGTCCTTTACAAGATAATGAACAAGGCAAAATATTTAGTATAAATTGTGCCAACCTTCTCTGACGAGTTGAACAAAATTCATATGTGTGCACTGCCCACAGATTTACTGCAAACCAAAGAAAGAGCAAACAAACAAGCAATTTATAAATGCAACCGTCTACTTACACTTTCACAAAATAAAATCAAACATGTTAACATTTAATTAGCTTGGAGAAAAAATAACAAATAATTACCAACAGAAATCGACAATATCCCTTCATAATCATTTTTTTACTACTTTAGAACAAACAATCAACTATACAATTTATGCATTTATTGCAATGTTATCCAGAAACCAGTCATAAAAAAAAGGAGAATACTAGAAAATAAAAAGTATATTTTATATCATTCTTTACCAACACTTTGTACAGCGGCTTGGGTGGAATGAACAATGGCGGGATAATGTTGTCATGCTATATTTTACAATAATAAATAATGTTCCGATCAAAAGGGTTCATCTATTCAAGTATCTTGGCCACTGGGTAACTGACGATTTGAAGAACAATGCTGACATGAAGAGAGAACGTAGAGAACTGTCAGGCCGAGCAAACATGCTGGCCCGCAGATTCGCGCAATGTACAGTCGCTGTTAAAGTTACCTTATATTCGGCGAGCCTGTGGTTCAAGTAAAAGGGCTTACAGTGCTCTGCGGGTTCAATTCAATAGTGCATTCAGGGCATTATTACGGCTCCCACCTTTCTGTAGCGCCTCAGGTATGTTGGCTGAGGTGTGAGTTGACACTTTTGATGCTATCTGGAGCAAAAAAACATAACATCCTCTCTATTGGGTCTGGGTGTTTTCTATGTATGATATGTATGTATTTACAAAAAAAAAAATGTATCTATGTAGTATATCAATCATGTGGTTCCTATAATACTAGCTCTGCTTAGTTTGAGGCTACATGATGCTGTGTGATAATGTCCAGGATTATTTATTTATTATTTATTTATTTATTACGCACAGTATGCACAAGCAGCAACAGTATCCTGAATACCCCATAAATCTGATTGTCCTCTATTGGGGAAACTCTCACAAAGAACCAAATCACTTCATGTTATTAAGTAATTATATAATAAAGCCTTTATTCAGACATCCTAATACAAATATAGAATCACTTATAAACTAAATTAACTATTTTCTATTTATATTTTACCTCGACATTATATTTTCTAAATGATAGTTGGGTTATTTTCCTCGACAGTAGTCTGTATGCCCTTATTAGCAAAGGCCTCTTCTAACTGCCATTTGACTCTATCCATAGCTATTGATGTCCATGCACCACCTGCTACAGCCTTTATATCGTCGACCCATCTTCTGAGTGGCCTGCCTCGATTCCTTTTCATGTGTCTTGTGTACCAATGTATTATTGTTTTTGACCATTTTTCTCTGCCTCTTATTGTATGTCCTGCCCATTTCCACTTGAGTTTTCTAATAGATAAAGTGACATATTTGGTTCTCGTACGATTTTGAATAGTCATATTCCTTATTCTGTCTAATAGTCTGTTATTATGTACTAACCCCTAATGATTTATTTATTTATTTATTTATTGTAAAAAATGCTCAGAAACTAATAGTTAGAGGCCAAAACGTTACAATGAGCTAGTTATAATGATAATCAAATTGGTGAGTAGCTATACGAATAAGTACTATAAAAGACTAATAACAACTTAAAAAACTAATACATATTCTAATAAAATGATGTAGCTTCATGTGGAACATATCAACAAGGGGTTCCTGGGCTATCATAGCATTGAGTAGTGTGAGGGCATGTGTCGTAGGTGCGTACCGCGCGGTGTTAGTACGAGCCGCGATGATAAGTTTTTACTAAACCAGTGGGCCATGTTTTATTTTATTTTCAAAATTTTAAGAAAACTTACAGCTAGGTAAACAATTAAAGATAAATAGAACACAGAATATTACAAAGCGCCCACCGAGGAGCATAAATTCATACTTAGGGCCAATTAAAAGCTTCCACAGATAGCAATGTTGTCTGAATAAATAAATAAATAATAATTATAATTATTATAGTATTTGAGAATGCCATCGACATGATCCATTCCGACACTCAACAATACAAGGAACATAGGTAGGTACTCTAGACCCACTAACATGGACAAAAAAAGGCCTCGGCAATACTGGGTGCACATTACCTACTCTGCTGATATTGAACACTTTTTCAAGCAACATACCATCAAAATTATTGCAAATGTGCAAAGCAATTTTGTCATCTCCATGTTTATGTACATTAATGATGTGACGCTTAGATGATTTATGACAGTCACTTGGTGACTGTGACTCTATAGATTATGTTTAGAGTCTAAACATTAAGAATGGAATTGAATAGAAAAAACTTTTAAGTTTATGCTTAGAGTATTGTTATGTGCTCATAAATTTTGTAAAATCCATGGATGAGCTGGGATTCGAACCCACAGCACCCGTATCGGAAGTCGGGGTATATCCCACTAGGCCACCATGATATTAATAATCGATTAAATAAATGTTGTTCTGATAAAAAAAAAAAACTTTGCCTTATCTTCTGTAATCAAAACAAACATAATGATAATGACATGCAGATTATATGTGTATGATGACCAGTGATCGGAATTAGGTGAGCTAAAATACCTAAAGTTCGAAAAATAACAGAGACTAAGTGGAGACGCCTTGCGACTAAATATTTTTCCGGGAAAATTTTCCCGGGTTTCGAGAAATTACTTAGGTCCATCTAAAATTAATACAGTAAAATAACAATCGAATTAATTTCCTCTTCTTATTATTGATAACAAGAAGAGGAAACGAATTCGATTGTTGTAAAAAACGGTAAGCACGATTTTTATTGTTTTCAACAAATAAAATGAACGATGTAAGTAAGCGCGGAAGCTAATGTGATTTATAAACCAGCTTTAGTAAATAGCTATAGTAATAAAAACATTTATTTAAGCAAGGGAATAAAAAAGCCATTTTATAGTTTTTGTACCATTTATTCATTTTGTACAGATAATGGAACTCAAAATCAATAATTAAGAAAGTAACCAGTCCTACCTAAGATACACAGTCGGAACTCTAAACATTATTTCCATTGATGTTGAATTTGTCCCTTAATCTGAATCGCTAACGTTTTCATCATGGACGGAGTATAAAGAAATATCTTCGTCCGGAGAATTAAAGAAAATCATTAGGAGTTTTTCCATATTATCTATTTTCAAACGATTTCTTTTTGTACTTAAAATCCATTTATACGTAGAGAAGGACCTTTCAACATCAACTGAAGTTACAGGTACATATTTATAGAATGACAATAATTCATTTTCATTATCTAATCCTTTATCTATATTTTCACAAATGTCTCTTAATGCATCTAGATCGGGATTTCTGTCCATAACGTTTTCTAATTTTTGTTTTACTGGTTCAGAAGAACACCAGCTTAGAACAATTCTTGCTTCATCAAAAATATGGAAAGATTCCGTCAACAATAAGTTAGACTTTTGCAATTTTTTTAATGAAATTTGAATTATTTTAAAATATTCGTCAATGTAATCTAAATCAGTTTTTAAACTTTCTTTTCCTAGGACAGTTTTAGCATGCCTGATAGACAAAGAATCAGAACTTCTTAGAAGTCTTACAATAGTTTTTATTTCTTCGTAATATTCAGCATAATACGAAGCTGCTTCTAGCCATGTACCCCACCTTGTTATGACAGGTTCAGGTGGCAATGGCAGGCTCGGAAATTTTTCCCTTAACAATTTTACTCTATTAGGAGCCTTTAAAAATATTTTTTTTACATTTGAAATTAAAGTATCCACATCCGCATATTGTGTCCGTATTTTTTCTGCAACGCGGTTAAGAGCGTGTGCTAAACAGGTAACATGTATCATATTTGGCAAGGAGTTCTTTAACATTCTTCCTGCTTTTAACATATATGCTACGCTATCAGAACATAAAACTAAAACATCTCCTACTTTGTCTTCATACGAGTCTCCCCACATATTTTCTAGGCATCCAATCACAAAATGAGCTATTGTCTCTCCATTTACTTTTTCTAACATTTTGCAAGCTATTAAAAATGGTTTGTTTGTTGCGAGATTTAAAGGTTTTACAAGAAAATTTACAATATAACGACCTAAATAGTCGGTAGTTTCATCTAGAGATATCCAAAGTTTCTGATTAAGAACATGGTCATGGATTAATGCAATTTTTTTTTTAAAAACTACGTCTAAATAAACCTTTCTCAATAACGATTCATCGGGAATCCTTTTAACATTTGTACATTTACAACACATATATTTAATTAAAAAAGTTTTAAACTCTGGTCGATTTACTCGTGACCAGGGTATGTTACACAATATAAGAAATTGTATTAAATCTAAATAAAATTCTTCGTTCACTTGCCTAGCAGTACCTTGATGTTTTGGTCCGTCAATATGCCTCTGTATATTGCTTTTTTTGCATACAATAGAATTCTCACATTTAGAACAAAATATCGTGTTGCTAGCGGGGTCGTGGTACAATTCGGGGTGATCTCTAATCCACGACTGTACAATCCCGTCGGTAGGTTTGGTCGCCATTTATTTGCTAGTTGCGTTGAGGCAGAAAAATTACTGAAAACAATGAGACAAATATATAGTTTCTACACTTTTCCAGGGACGTCTTCGCGTAAAATATAGTTTGATGATAGAATTGCCAGTAGCTCCAACATTTGTGCACGAACTCAAATATAAAACACTGAATAAAATTCCATAAATAAATAGTTGCATAAAATTGTTTGAATTTGGTAAATTTATCAAAAGCAGTCTAATATTTAGAATGTTTTAAAAGTGTAGTACAAATCAAAGACTTACCAAGTAATTTGATTGCCGTAAAGCGCAGTAAATTTCTGGTTGCAGTAAATCGTAGTCCGTAAATTCAAGCCAAGGTAGATAGGTACAAGTAGTGATATGGTTGCAATAAATCGCAGTCCGTAAATTCAAGCCAAGGTAGTTATGTGAAGCAGATCCAATAATCGATACGAAAACAGGTTAATAAAATATTCACGAGTCTAAGATACACACGCTGCCGAGGTAACTACAGAAGTGATGCACGCACGCATACAAGTTATGACGCCGTTTGGATGCAAAACACCCTCACCCTTCAACCCTTTTGTCATTGTTTACTTAAACAATGATTCGTTTCCCAGAATAGCCAAAGCATGCTGTCCCTTTCTTAGCGTTTGTTGTTGTTGTTTATCACTGGTTTGCTGTGTATTGCTACAAACACTTAAAGGGACAGCATGATTTGGCTATTCTGGGAAACGAAAACATAGGCGAATCCAGTTTTTTACCTGAGTTAATAACAAAATAAATCTTATTGAAGTTTGTTAAAAAGGAAAATTAATTCAGTTAGTTTTCTGTATGAATAACATTAATATTAAATGTACTTAACTGATATCCTAAAACTTGGAACAAATTCCCAATTTCCGGGAAAGATTTCCCGGAAAAAAATGTTAATGGTAAGGAAGTCTCCATTTTTTTTGACTCTATTCTTTGAACTTTAGGTAAATTAGCTCACCTAATTCCGATCACTGATGATGACTATGACTGATGTCATTACATACTGATCAGTAGTCATGATGACTTGCTGTTGTCAGCGCTCTCAGCTCCTGATACCTTCAAGGTCTTTTTTTCTCTGCGATCAGTTTGTCCTACTATGAGCAAATTGTTGGTGGGTTTTGTGTCGGGCAGAGTACACTGTTCTTCAAGATAAAAAAGGAAATATCGTCACAACTCCCCATTATTTGACGGCCTCTGTGGCGCAGTGGGCGAAGGCCCGTCTGAGATGCAGAAGGTTGCTTTTTTTTTTTTTTTTTTTTTTATGCCAAAGCTAGCAGACGAACATGCGGGCTACCTGATGGAAGGTAGTCACCGCCGCCCATGGACACCTGCATTACCAGAGGCAATACTGATGCGCTGCCGGCTCTTGAGGTGATGAAATACCCGCCTTTTGAAGGTCCCCATGTTGTAGCTCTGCGGGAAAACCGCCACAGGGAGTTCGTTCCACAACTTACACGTACGTGGCAGGAAGGACCGTGTAAAACGAACAGTTTTCGAGAACCAACCATCCAGGTGGTGCGGATGATATTTGGTTTTGCGGCGTGTGGAGCGATGGTGGAAAGCAGCCGCGGGTACCAGATTGAACAACTCTTCAGAACACTCTCCATTATACAGACGATAGAGCACACACAGAGATCCAACGTCTCTCCGCAGACTTAATGGCTCTAGATCGTCTGTGAGCTTAGGATCGTCGACAATACGAGCTGCCCTGCGTTGTATCCGGTCAAGTGGAAGGAGTTGGTATTGGGGCGCTCCAGCCCAGAGATGAGAGCAGTACTCCACGTGGGGACGGACTTGAGCTTTAAAAAGCAGAAGTCTTTGACCCGGCGTGAAGTACCAGCTCGCTCTGTTGAGAACGCCAAGTTTCTTGGAAGCCAGTTTGGCTTTACCTTCCAGGTGACTGCGGAATTGGACTTGACTCGAAATGTCGACTCCTAGGATTCCTATGCTCTTAGAGATATTAAGGGGAGTATCCTGAAATCTGGGAGCTACAACAAATGGGGTTTTCTTAGCAGTGAACGCGCAAACTTGTGTCTTAGTGGGGTTAAAGCGGACAAGATTTTTTTCACCCCAGTCTGAGATTTGCCCCAGAGATGTCTCGATTTCAGACACAAGATTGTTTCGACTCTCCTCCACATGCTCCCGAGAAATGTTTGCGCGGCCTGCATACTGAGCGTCGCCAGTACTATCATCTGCATAGCAATGTATATTACTCACATGTAACATATCATTGATATGCAGAATAAATAGGGTCGGCGACAGCACGGAGCCTTGTGGTACGCCAGCATTTATAGGCTTTATATCGGAGCATGACCCATCTACAACGACCTTAATGCTGCGCTCTGACAAAAAACTGGCTATCCAGTTGCATAGTTTCTCGGGGAGTCCGTAAGATGGTAACTTCGATAAAAGTGCCTTGTGCCAGACCCGATCAAAGGCCTTCGCGATATCTAAACTGACTGCCAGAGCCTCTCCTTTGTTCTCAATGGCTTGCGCCCAGCAATGAGAGAGGTATACGAGAAGATCACCAGCTGAACGACCATGGCGAAAGCCATATTGCCTATCGCTGATCAGCAGGTGCTCCTCCAGGTACCGAAGCAGTCGATCATTTATGACCCTCTCCATCACTTTAGAGAACAAGGAGGTAATTGCGATAGGCCTGTAGTTGGATGGATCTGAGCGGTCACCCTTTTTAGGAATAGGGTGAACCAGGGCTATCTTCCACGAAGGCGGGACAATTTCTGTTAAGTAGGAGAGCCTGAAAAGGCGTGTGAGTACCGGTGCCAACTCCGGAGCGCACGTTTTCAGCACAATTGCGGGGATCCCGTCTGGCCCACTCGACTTTCTAATATCGAGGGAAAAGAGAGCTCGTCGCACAGCTCTTTGCTTGAAAAGAATTTCGGACATCGAACTCTCACACCTTGGGATGGTTGGTGGTGTGTTTCCTCCGTCATCTAAGGTCGAGTTGGAAGCAAAGATTGTGCCCAGTAGATCAGCTTTCTCTTTGGCTAAATGGGCCAGCGAATCATCTGGTTTACGCAAAGGTGGGAGAGACGACTGACAGAAGTTACCTTCAACAGCTTTAGCAAGAGACCAGAAAGCACTGCTCCCAGAAGGGAAGCTAGCTAGTTTCTCGCCAATGCGGCCGATATACGCGAACTTTGCTCTAGAGATTTGTTTTTTTAAGGATCTGGAAGCAGCGTTGTACTTTTTCTTCAGTTCGGAAGTGTTGGACTCATTGTTGTCTCGCGCTGCAGCCCAAGCATGGTAGGCGCATTGCTTGAGTTCGAAGAGCTCAGAGCAATCCACACCGTACCAGGGCTGGGTCTTTCCACCAAGTGGTACCACAGAGCTAGGAATAAAACATTCCATACCCTGAAGAACCACATCAGCGACTGACTCCGCACAAGCACAAGTGTCATCCGAAGAGAAACATAGCTGCCTCCATGGGTAGGAAGCATAGAACTCTCGCAATCCATCCCAGTTTGCCGACTTATAGTGCCAGACCCGACGCCTCCCAAGAGGGCGGGAGTTAACTGGACGCACGATCGGCACTTCCGTACGTATTAGACAGTGATCGGATGACCCCAATGGGGCATCGACGGAAATTTGGTAGCCGTTAGGGTGGGTGGTCAGCAAAAGATCCAGAAGAGAGGCAGAGTGGTCTTCAATATCTGGTATCCTAGTTGGAAGAGACACCAGTTGAGTGAGGCCATACGCCAGGGCAAAGTCGTGTACAGCTCTTCCAGCGTGATCGGTGATTCGTGATCCCAGCCACTCAGTATGATGAGCGTTAAAATCGCCAAGGATCACCACCTCCGCTGAAGGAAACTGCCGGAGAACATAGTCAGTCGCGTCTTGGACGTTCTCAAGGAGACGGTCGGTCACACTATTACCGCTATGAGACCTATAAAGACACGCATATATACGAGTTTGTCCCCCGTAATCAACGCGAGTCCACAGAATAGATAGGTCTCTGTCTTCAAGGCTGTTCAACCGACGACAGCAGATATCCTCCCTAACAAACATACATACTCCGGCTCGAGGCACAAAACAGTGCTCCAGTTTGTAACCAGGATAATTTAGGTATGATATGTCTGCCGGAGAGCATATTTGCGTCTCAGTCAGAAATAAGAGGGCTGGCTTTGCTGTTTCCAGATGGAAATGAACAGCATTTAGGTTGGAATGTAGGCCCCTGATGTTGCAAAAGTCCAATTGCAATGTGGAAATTGGTGCCGCTGAGAAACGCTTATTTCTTTTAGTTTTAATAACAGCCATATTTAACATCGGGTTTGTGGGAAAAGAATGACAAATTTATGCTGACCCTGAGAGCAAAGGAGGGTCCCATACATTACTAGGTTTCATGATTGGGTAGAGTGAGTAGCTGGCTCGGGGGACGGAAGGGCCCCCGATCCGACCCTGTGAGAAACCGCAGTGTTCCACTCCGGTCTCCTACTCCGGCACAACAGGAACTCACAAGGCTTTTTACATTGGCGGCGGAACAGCCTCCTGGGATAGGATTTCCCAGGTTCGGGTTCCCTTCGAACCAACGGGCAGCCAGCGGACAGCTGTTTCATCGGGTCTCCCTGGCCCCCCAACCAACCCTTCACGCCCAAACGCGAAACCATGATTCCTATGACCCGAACGGATCCCAAAGCCATCAAAAATCCGCCATTCGTGGTGGGGAGGGGGGGAAACTGGCACTCGGACTCAACAACCGGAACACACCCAAGGATGCTTTGCGGCTGATTCCGATCCGAGGGTGGTAGCTAGCCAGACGGATCCGGAGGATCCTACCACCAGCGGACTCCAAGGGGATTACACTGGGCGGAGTCAGAACCACAGCGACCATTAAGGGACCAGAATGCGCCAGAGCCTCCTTCGCTATTCGGCAGGGAGCACCACGAGCAGGAGAGGTTGACTTTAGCTCTAATGGTGTTATTCAAGCTACTTGCCCCCCAAAAGGTTGTTCGTGTAAATGTTGTGCTGGTTCGATTCCCGCCACGAGACAAATGTTTTTATGTTCTGCAAATATTTGTCTCATATCTGGGTGTTTTCTATCTATTGTGTATGTTCAATTTCAAAGCCTTTATTTACTTCTCAATGTGTACATAGTTTTTAGTAGATAAATTGTTGAATCAATAGGTTATCACTTGAGTAGCGTGTCTTTGGACACAAAGGCCTCTTCCAGCGACTTCCAGCATTCTCTATCTCCTGCTAACCGTGCCCAAAGTGGACCAGTAATTTTTTTCAGATCTACCCATCTCTTGTACTGCCTACCCCTTTTTCTTTTAGCGTTGTGTCGCAGTGTCCACTGCGTTGTTATTCTCGTCCAATTTAGTGTTCGTTCTCTGAGCATATGGCCTGCGTATGTGTTTACAAATAAAATCTATAACTAAGTAATTTTATCAGACATGTGGTTCCCATAAAACTAGTTTTGAAAAACCTTATACACAAAACAAATACTACAGAAACAACAAATACATAGACATGAAGAACAGGGGAGGCCTATGTCCAGCAGTGGACATAGGCTGATGATGAGGAATCCACAGCATATTGGTCGCGTCACGTAAAAATAATTCTGAGGGTACGCTGCGCAACAGGCGATTTATAGGTATTTACCCGTGCGCAAACATACCCCCTCCACTTCTTACAGCGTTCTTTTTACACGAAGCTTAATCTACCGGGGGAACACCTTTTAAAAAGTGTTGTATGTAGGCCTATCCAGTATCTCGTAAACGGAGAGTCCCACCAGTCCGCCAATGTGCTTAGAATGTTGGTACTGCCATGCAGGCGTTTCAAGAGAGACGCACAACTGTTTCTTATGATAGCATGGAAGCAGCAGTGTGCGCCTCACTGAAATTATACAAAGAAATTTAAAAATTACGTAGTAACCATTTTTCGCAAGGGAATCAATACCTATTTAGGGTACTTCTCGTACACCTAGACCAGGGGTAATTTACAAAATATTTCAATCTTTAAAAAGCCACATAGACTCGCTACATATCTGACTGAAGATGCGCTGTGCAACGTCAAGTTGCGTAACGCTAGAACAGACAAATTAGATGATAAAACAACCTACCTTACACACGTAATCATGCGTTAGTACGACTTTGCGTATTGAATGTGGCTCGCGAGCCGCAGGTTGCCGACCCCTGACCTAGAACCATGAAATTTGTCAAGAAGCAATGTCTTATAGCACAAGTATAGGAAAGAAACCGAAACCCGTAAAGGAGAATGCCGTCTGATGTATGGCGCTCGGTACCAATGCTAAAGTGATTGCGTCAAAACGAAACCTAATTTTTTTGAAAGATATTATACTGTTATTCATGGAATACTAAGTATTTTTTAAGATAAACGTAAACAAATTGTTTTTATTTGATATTAGCTTTAGAGTATGTTTTTGAGAAAATGCTTTCCCGAGACCTTGTGTGTTCAGTTTTGTCTACATAATTATAAATATTACACTATAAACATTTAAATATGATAATATCTATAAGAAAAGGTTTATATACCTCACAAAGATAGGTAAAAGGGTGTTTTAACTTCTACTTCGTAGGTAGGACATTACATACATTACTACTGTGTTCTACTTTATATTATTTTCAAATAATGATAGTGACGAGAAAGTAGATATGCATTTACATCATTATAATAGGTATTAGTACTTACTGGTGAAGGTGAAATCCAAGCTAAGATCCAAGATCTTAACACATTAGTCACAACGACGAAAAGGCCATGGATGCCTCGATTGTTTATCGTTCATTATTGTGATTATGTCTAATAAAATATCTATTTTCAGAATAAACACTCCTACTCAATGCCACAGAACACTCTAGTAATACATAAAAATAGGAGATAGTTTAGTAGTAGCACAAAAAAGTTTCTGATCCAACCTCTTTGATTATACAAAGTGAAAAAACCTCCAATGTTTTCATTAAATTCTACTGTCTAAAATTAAAAGTGAGGGTGGTTGCAATGTCATGGCGCCGTGCGCCGGAAACCAAATAAACGAAAGATTTTTTTACGTGATTATTAATCGAGTCGGTCTGTAAGACTAAAAAAAATGTTAATGTTATTTATAAAATATAGCCAATTTTATGGGATACGTTTGGTTTTGACGCACTTGGTACGGGTTATCGGCATTCTCCTTTGTCACAAAAAAATGATTTAAAACCTACAAGTTTGTCTGGAACCCTCGGTGCTCGATTCCGACTCGCGCTTGGCAGGTTTTTTTGGGTTAAAATCACTTTAAGATGTTTGTTCTGTCCTTCATCCAGAATGAAACCTCGAACTACAAAAATAAATGCTTTACCAAGGACTTAAAGTAATCTTACGATATTAAAGTTTTGACTATTAAATTCATCGCTGGCTTAAGGTAGGTCAATCAGCTGTAATGACGTCACATTCACTGACTCACAGGATGACGTCACCATGACCAATCATGACGTTACAAGGATCAATACCCGTTGGCACCTCAACATCTATTTTCATACAGAGGGTTAATAACGTTCATAAAAATGTTGCTCGAAAATAGACTCTGTGGTAGGTGCGACGATAAAAACCTGAGTTGCGTGCCAAAAGTGTTTCTTATAAAAAATATACTTAATGATTTTTTAATAGAATAAATGTTTTTTACGAAGAAAATGATTAGGTATAAAGTCAATGGGTGGAACTTTTGCCATGCCCCTGAAAAGATTTTTTATTTGTCTTTTGCCATTTCTTTGTGAATCGTCGTGACTAAGTGTATCCACTGTTCCTGTAGTATGACTAAAATATATTAATATGAATTCATGGAATTGGTTTTCTCTAGAAAATATTGAGCCGTCACGGGACGCCTGGCAGATGTGAGACATCAAAACTATTTTGTATAGAATATACTTGAAACCACCGCCTACAGCATACAAGGTTTAAGTTGTCATCGTCACCGTCACTACACACTACACTGAACTACTAACTCTCTAGTAGCTCGTAACTCAAACTTTCACCTAAACTCTAACCAATTGGCTCGGACTTCTAATTCTGTTCTGATACTTTCAAGTAATATTTACTATGATTTTTTTTTGTTCGTTATTTCGTATTCTACATGCATACAGTCTGAGCCTAAGACACAAACACTCATATACAAACTTTTGCTCTCATGTGATTTACGCTTTTACGCAATAATCTGAATCAATAAACTTAGGTTTTTGTTTCTATCTTCTAGATGATTTAATACAGCGTCAAGTGGTTACTTGTTACTCTTAACACTGAACGAAACATTTACTGCCTGGGACATTGTTAGATGCAGCAGGCTTCAGCACCTATACCATCTCAGCCTAGTCGGCCTTACTCACAGGAAAGATATACTCAATACGTGTGGAGCTGATATTCCTCACGATGTTTTCCTTCACAGTTTTTCGAAACTAAAAATCCATTGGCACGGCTGATATTGAAACCAACCACCTCCGGATCGGATGTACTGTACATACATCCCAGTAGGCTACTAAATAGATAGAAAGATAGCAAATTCTTGATTGTACTCACACCAACATAAAGATATAAAACAAAAAAAGACGTGTGGCACTCGGGGACTGCCGCGGTAAAGCTATTGCATAGCATTTTGTATCAACTTATGCAATTATAATTATTTATTTATTTTATTTATGCAGTATTTCTTTTTCTTTGATATTAATTCAAGTTACACTTTTTGAGCGTGGTGACCGATAAGAAAACAATTTTTTTTCTTTTATTAAATAAAAATACGTCTAGTTGCACGCACACAAACACCGTGTCGAAGACTGCCGAAAAGAAACGACGTTAGACAATGCACGGCCTTCAAGCCACACCTCCGTGCCCGTCGGAGTGGGGAGCGTGAGGTTTTTTTTCGTTACGGAATTTCTGGATTCGGTCCCCGCGCTCAAGGCCCTCGATAGAAGCTATGCAATAGCTTAATAAAAAAATAGCAATAATGAAAGTACAGCGAGCGGTCTTATCGCTACAGCTCTTCCTGATAATTCTTAGCCCACATTCTCCGACATTTCGATCAATTTATGAAAATAGTATAACGGACATTAGCAGGATTATGACAACAGCCACAAAAGAGTCAAGTTGATTCATCATCATAATCATCAGCCTATTATAGCAGTCCAATGCTGGACGGCGGCCTCCCCTAATGAGCGCCATTGCGCCATGTTCTAAGCTTTTAACCGGCGGCCTTTCGCAAATCGTCACTCCACCTGGCCGGAGGGCGTCCTACAGTACGTTGATTGAATTATCTTGAAATGTGTGTTGTATTGTAGATGTGAGGGGGCGGGGATGTGGGGCGGTGCGGGGTGGTGGTGCGGCGCGCTGGCGGCGGCCGCGCTGCTGCTGGCGCTCTCGGCCCGCGCGCGCCTCTCCGCCAGAGCGCACAAGAAGGCGAACAAGCATCACGCGCTAGTGAGTACTACAACCAGACTCTGATCCCCCCGGCTGCGCCAGATATAGAACGAAATATCTTTTGAAAGCAGACAAAATATTTTTTACGGTGAACCCTCTGTCTACCACAAAAAGTTATTTAAACACAGATATTTTTGAAAGGCTTTCCTAGCGTAGCTGGAGGTCTCTCTGCGCCTGTTTTTTTTTTAACACAGACAAGTTATTGTTGTATAACTTTTATTGTCTGGAACAGACCTATTAGGTACCCTGTTTCATTACAATTCATTATGGCATTTGTTACTATAATCCGTACAATTTTTTTCCCAACAGTAAAAATCTGTGCATAAGCTTTATATATGTGTAGTATGTAATGTTAAACCAAGTATTCTAAAGCGAACTTCTAAAGGCTGAATAAAACACGCATTTCCAAATTATATTATTTTCTCTATCCATTATGCACAAGTATCTAACTATATTGTTTCTCGTTCCAGGTGCACATAGTCCGCGAGGCTCCCCCCGGGCGCGCCCCCCGCCCCCCGCGCCCCTCCCGCCTCCCCCCGCGCGCCTTCCTCACCCCGCGTCGCATCCTCGCCGCGCTAACAGGCAAACCGGCCGACGACCCTCCGCCGACGATCGTGATCGTCCGAAACACGACCCTAAACACCATCTCGCAAGGCTCACATTCCTCCAAAGCCCCCGACCCCGCTGGCCCGAGCCAGACCGTCCCTAAGCTGCCTCTCCCCGAGCAGTGGATCCACCGACCGATCGACTACATCTACTCGACCATACCGCGGCCTCTAGCACAGCTACGGACAGACTTAGGCGCCGATCTCACTCAGGAGTCGCGCGCTAAGAAGTACTCCGCAACACGATCTCCCAGTTTGGAAAAAGACGATAAGAGCCCCTTTTTGAACAGCGCAAACAAAGATAAAGATAGGGAGGTGTTCGGTTTCGATCAGGAGGTGGTGAGGCGTCTGAGCGAGAAAGAAAACATGATGTCTCCGAAGGAACCAGATGAAAATGCCGCGGACTCGTCTCCGTGCAATCTGAGACGGTTTCGATCCGTCAGCACCAAACTCCACATGTGCGTGGTCACCGACAACCAGACGGAACGGTTGGAGATGCAAACCTCCCCTCGGATGTTAGAATGTAGCTCGGCGAAGGAGAAGTCGACGGTGCCAAAATTCGACTTCTCTCCCAAATTCTTGGACACTATGGCATCGCCGCGGTTCTTCACTCCCCCTGAAACGGTATCCCCGATGTTCTTCAGTGAACCTTCTCCGAGATCTGTCTACTACGACACCGTGAGATCTCCGAAATTCTTCCCCGAGACCCCGAGAGAAGATGTACCCCAAAGTCCGAGAACTTTGGGTGACCATGTCAACAGAAATGGAATCGAAAAACCTAGCTCGCCTAGGATTCTAAGCGCTAGACCTAGTCCAAAACTGCTGAGCTACAATAAAGAAAATTACTTTACCTTCGATCAATGCACAGAAGAAGCGACAACTCCTAGAGCGTCGCCGAGACCGAGAAAATATGGAGGAAGAAACTCAATAGAAAGAGAACGCTTCACTCCCCCAGCAGACAAAGAAGTAAGAAAGTACAAACGGCACAACAGCTGCGATACGTACAAAACAGTCGAACTCAACATCACTAGTGCCGGAGACAACAAAACCTCCGAAGACACAGACGTGGTAGATTGCTGCGCGAAAATAGACTCTATCGAAATAGACAATAAGGAAGAAAAACTAAACGAACTAAATCCGAACTCTGCACAAGCTAGACGACAAAGACTAAAATCTATATCTCTGGATTCCGACAACGCTAAGATCATAGAACAAAACCTAGGGCTGCCGATCGCCAAACAGATGAAAGATCAAATGAACGAAGCTTACAAAAACGAAAGCACATCATGCGAAAGCATAGAGAGATACCAGAAAACGCCGACGAATGATAGACCCTGCTTCAAGTTCGACGATGAGGCGAAACCTGTCCAACATGTAGACGAACCTGAATCCCCGGGAATATTACAAAAGAAATGTCTACGACAGAGTTCAGACACACAAGCCTTCATCGACATGCCTCGATTCTCGCCAAAAGAGTTCGAAATAACCGTAACGACAGAAGAAGGAGCCACTGTCCCCGTCGAAACTCACAAACCGAAGACCAAAAACTTACGCAACCTCACCATAGACTTGACCAAACGAGACAGCGACTTGGAAAAAGAACTCCTTGAATTTGAGAAGCTCTACACGGATGCTGAAGAAAAGAAAGTCAAAACACCAACTCTTAAAATCAAAGCGACCTCCCTAGACTCCTCGGATTCCGTCAACCTCTCCCTTCCCCAGAAAAAAGCTTTAGACGTCCCACAGAACTCCGTATCGGTTCCCAACACCCCAAAACGACAGTTAAAAAGAATCCTAGCGCAGAAGAACGTTAAGCATGACTTTTGCGGGAAAATGGGGTTAACGCAAAACGCGGAGCAGAGACGTTTGTTCATGAAAGGACAGGACAGTGGCATCTACCTTCGGGAGCATCACGCTAACCTCATGCTATACCAGCCTGGGACCTCCAGAATGGGCTCGAGGACCATGGGGTCTTTCGATGAGAACACAGACTACGACAGTCCTCCGGAAATCAACATCTGTGGAGCTGATAACCGAACCGCTTACGACTCCTTCGGACAGTCTTTAGGTTCAAATTTGCTTAACTACAAGCAGAATCTAAGCGTGTCCAGCACGAATTTGAAGACGCTACCTGAAGGCGTGCCATCAGACGATTTTGAACCTAGCGTGGAAGACGAAAAGGTCGTTAAGAAGTTGCACAGAAGGAATTCGAATCAAAGCCTAATGCTTAGCACGCATAGCCTGCAGAGTTCAAACTGTTCTCTAAACAGTGGAACGTCCTGTCATAACATAGGCACGGTCAGAACAAGCATATCTAACTTCAGTCTGAACGAAAATCGCAAGAAACTTTCCCTAGATCGACCAGATTCGAACGTATCGGTCATGAGCTCTGAGCATCTAACGCCGACCACTAGAGTCCTCGGCTCCTCTAACGCCAGTCTATCAGAAGGCTCTAAAAACTGTCTTCTACAACGGCGGGGCTCTAACAACAGTCTAACTCTAAACCTATCCTCTAATCTCAGTCGGCACAGCAGTTGCAGCAACAGTTCATTAAACAAAGACGCAAAATGCCAAAAGAAAGGGCTTCTCGAAAGGCGGAGCTCGAATACATCTCTAACTCTAAACATCAACAACTCTAATCCTCAACTATCCGGGAATGTAGGGCTTAGCGTGTCTAATTATAATCTAAACGGGTCTACTTGCAATCTGAGCAGATACAACAGCAATATCAGTATCGACGCTCAACCTGAACCTAAGAAGGGTATCCTAGAACGACGCAGTTCCAACACTTCTCTCACTCTTAACATACCTCAAGAGCCTAGAGAGGTAGAAATTGACGAGACCCTTCTAGATGATAACTTGAAAGAGCCACACAAGGATAAACATCGCAAATCGCTAAGCACAGAAAACTTAATACCGAAATCCTATAAAAACAGACTTAGATTACGATCAACAGACAAAAGCTTAGGGTTCGGGTCCCACGACAATTTATGGTCAAATTCGTACACAGAGTCGGAATACCCTCAGAATTTGACATACGTCTGTGGAGATCAGGAAAATGAAATTATTTACGCGTTCGGGAGACAAGAAGACGCAAGTTTCCAGCCAGGGTTCACCAAAAACATCACGACTAAGCCTCTAAGCCCTCAATCTACTTCGGAAGATTTCAGACTGTACTTGGTCAATATGCAACATTTACAGAATGCGACTAGCGTCCTCTCCCGTCAGCAGTTGAAAGATTTGAACAATGTCTTTCAAAATGGCTACTCCAAAGTGAAATGCCACAGCAGTTCCGAAGGTCAGCATTGCTGCACTGGGACGGTGGAGGAAAACACCGAGAACCCTCAGATGGTGATACCGGAGATTGCTTCCAGACCTTGCTCGGAGTACCAGAAAATGTTACTAAGGAACTTGCATCAAGAGTTTTGGGATATGCCGACGAATTTCCAGGAGAAGCCGATTGTGTCCGGGTCTCATACGAAGAATCGGTACAAAACGATTCTTCCTAACGAGCACTCAAGATTCATCCTTAGAGCCGATGTTGGGACGACAGAGGGGTATATCAATGCCAATTTTATCAAGGTAACTATATTTTTTTGTGTAACTCGTATATTTTTAGACAGTTCTGTTCAGAGTCCACTAACATTCGTGTGTCAGCTACATATATTCCTGTGAAAAATACTTGGAGATCATGCAAACATGTCCCGCAATGGGAATTGAACCCGGTCCTGCTGCATCCGAGGTGGCTATTTGTCCTGGTGCGAAGAACGAAGAGACACTTCAAAAAGACTCGTCAGGCATCGGCAGAATACATGCAAACATTTGTCCCGCTGTGTGAATCAAACCTGCAACCTCTGTATCGGAATAGAATCTGCATACGGCCTCTGTGGTGCGGTGGGGAAAGGTCCGCCTGGAATGCAGAAGGTTACGGGTTCGATTGCCGCCCTGGGACAAATGTTTGCATTATTTGTCTTAGTTCTGGGTGTTTTCTATGTATAATATGCATATACAAATTTATATCAGTGATGCGGTTCCCATAATACAAGAGGCTGTGTTATAGTGTACAGCAGACTCCAGCATTATTAAATTAAAGATATATTTTCTTTCCAGGGGCATGAATACACGAAAAACAGCTACATAGCAACGCAAGGCCCTCTGCAGAACACTATGTACGACTTCTGGCTGATGGTCCACCAGAACTGCACCGACCATCGGAGCAGACCCCCCGACCTCCCGGGGGCCACCCCCCTAGAGGCTATACCCACCTCGACAGGAGTTCAGAAAGTAGTAATGCTTACAAATTTCATCGAGAACAACCGACAGAAATGTGAAAAGTATTTTCCTCTCGAAGTGAACGATGAAATTACAATACCTAATGTAGACAGCGCTGACAGAGAGGCGTTTGTGATCAAGAACCTAGGTCTTATAAAGAAGGCTGGGTATACTATAAGGAAGTTGGATGTTAAGTACAGCAGTGAATCAGATAATGGCAAAGACCAGGCCGCTGGGGACTGCCAGGGATCTGGCAATGTTGACAGAAGTGATGCCAGCGAACGGGACGCTGGCAAAAGTGATATAGACACTGTTTGTGATACGGACACTGGGAAAGCCGAACTGGGGACTGGCAAAAGTGATAGTGTAACAGTGTACCACTATTGGTTTCATAACTGGGCAGACCATAAATGCCCTAAAGACGTGAACGCCCTCCTAAATCTAAGCTTAGACGTTTTGAAAAATAGTGATTGCAATTTTGACCGTACACCACAAAGTGTTGAGGTGAAGTGTGATAGTCCGAAGCCGGAGTCCAAATTCCTATTTCCCCCGTTGGAAAGCCCGGAGCCTTGTGAGATCAAAGTAAGTGTGTCGACTCCGTTAGATCTGTCTGCGGAGGCCCATTCTCCTCCGACTATAGTGCACTGTTCTGCTGGTATCGGCCGGACTGGCTGTCTCATTGCCATTCTGAACGGTATCAAGCAGCTTAGCAATGAGAGTAAGGTGGATGTGCTGGGTATAGTTTGCAATATGAGGCTGAACCGGGGCGGCATGGTACAGAACTCTGAACAGTATGAACTGATCCATAAGGTTCTTTGTCTGTATGAGCAGGCTTGCTTGCCTCATTTATAGCTGGGGTTGGAGATTTTAGATGAATTTATGTTGGACCCAATTTAAAGTGCTGTTCAAAAACAAATATTTTGAGATGTGTTTACAGTTTTTTATGTGATCTTCAGGGGTATATTCAAACATATCAAATATTTTCGAGTCGAATCCGTTAAGCCGGAGTTATTTATTGTTATGTCAACAGCGTTTCGGCAAAAGTAGTGTAGGACGCGGAGAGAGCGTCGCCTGATGAATTCCCTTTTTTCAATATGAGATCAAAAACTGACTGATTCGACTGGAAAACGTTTCGAACTTTTGAAAATACTTTTATCCCCTTTTCTTCATTTGTAAAACTGCTTCAATTTTATATTTTAGTTTGCAATCAAAACTATGACCGAAAATGTATTTAAAATACCTCTAATAAATTATATTTTTTACCCCGTTTGCCTATATATTGTATTCGTGGTAAAACTTTAAGAAGTTTGCTTACGACATCAGTACCTATGCCTAACCCAGAGATCATTGTTCGCTTCGCTCACTCGATCTACTGATAGATACGACCTAGTTGGCGCGATGGGCGAATAGCTGGGGCGCAAGTAGTTGCAGGTTCGATTCCCGCTGCGGGACATAATACTATCCTACTAATATTAATGTAGTATGGATGGATGTTTGTTACTCTTTCTTTGATATACGTCATAGGAGAGAGCCCTAGCGTGGGGCGAGGCACGTGAATATGAATACACAGTGTGGACATTGCTATCGAATATTGAACAACATAGGAAAAATACTAGCAGTACCATCACGTCCATTGGATGCTAATTAGATATTTATTTGAATCATTAGACTTGTGCTACTGTAAACAAATACCTGACTATAAGCGATGAGCGATGTCAAATAGTTCAAATAAAATTGTTTATGCAAAATCGCAAAACGAAGCGCAAATGTCCTGTTTTAATAATTAAATTAGCTTCAATTGACACTTCACTCTATCTGTGTATAAGATATGCTTCCGCCCTCGGCTTCGCTCGAGTGCTATACGGATCAGTAGCCCTTATGTTAATTCTGGTCTGTGTCTAAACACACTAGCCGAAATTACGAGACGTGAGTTCGGCATGATTACGCCTGCAATGCTATTTGAATTACAGATGACACATTATGCTGAAATTACGTTGCGTTATGACGAACAGGCGAACTTGTCAAAATCAGCTGCGGAACTTACGTCGCGTTATTTTCGTCATAGTGTGTTGAGAGTTGAGACGCTAAAACTACATCATGTACAAAGTTTGAGCTCAAACAGTTTCAGGTACGATTTTCATGATACGAAAACTTTCATAGTTTTCGTTGTTATTTTTAATGTAACTTTATTGGCAATTACTCAACTGGTTTTAAATAGAAACAGAGGCCCTATTTACTAACTCACTTGTACACTGAAATGATAAGCACCGGTCCTGTTTTTACAAAATTTGACTGTTTGTCAATCAATTGACAGATGACAAAGTTTAAATATAGGTCCAGTGAAGACCATTCCGGTTTCAAACTGAGATAATAAATGAGGTCTCCAATCGAACAACATAGGTAACATGATCTTGCAGATTGCATTGTCACTTCAAAAAATTTGATTTCTTTTTTTATTGCTGAATCTTTGTATTGTTATTTTCTAGGCCGTGAAGGTTTGCGATTTTGCATAACTACATTCAGTGATTTTATATCTTCAAAAATGTTGAATAGTGCGAGCGAGAGGGAGGTTTGACATGTATCGTCGCCTTAACTAATACAAGCAAACTATCACATTTTTATAATAACAATACACTATTCTAGCTTTCGGCTGTGGTTCCGCTCGCTTTATACATAGCCTTACTTCGGTGTTCTTATGACTGGTTCCTATATTATACCGTTACCGATTACGCCTCGTTTTCCCCTGAAAAGCTGTCAAATTTTCGACGCCTCGTTGATAATTTTTGACAGTTCTTCTTGGGAAAACGAGGCGTAATCGGTAACGGTATATTATAGGAACCGGCCGTTAGCGGATCACCTTGGTTAAGCAACACTACGCCCGGTCATTACTTGGATGGGTGACCGTTTAGTGGCATTTATATCTGAGCGCTTCCGCGCTTCTGAAGACACGTTAAGATGTTGGTTCCGGCTTTGTGAGTCGTTAAGCCATGACGGAGGCCTTAGGACGGCCTAAAAACTCCGACACCAGAAGATGAAGAACCAATTAATCATCTGTGTTGTGGGTATTAGGATCTATAAGTAGCTAAGACCTAGAAGAAGTATTTGCAGATCATGCAAACATTTATCCCGCAGCGTGAACCGAACCCGAAGTCGGTTTACAACCAATAGTTATTTTGCATTAATATTATTTTAACTACATACCTACACTTTAATTATTTTGTATTGTTAGTAAAAATTTTTTTTAAGCTATTGCATAGCTTCTATCGAGGGCCTTGAGCGCGGGGACGGAATCCAGAAATTCCGTAACGAAAAAAAACCTCACGCTCCCCACTCCGATTTACTTAATTTTATAATCTGTTGCTTGGAAATAGAGTTCATATTCAAACTTTTGTATTCTATTAGTTCTTCGTCACAAAGTCGCAGCGCTAGTGTTCAACACAGTAAAGATAGCTACACGTCCATGATTGGCCTCTGACACGAACTGACGTCTGACGTTTTTCACCTGAATCTAATTTCAGTTTTGTTTTGAAATTTGTTTTCTTATCGGTCACCACGCTCAAAAAGTGTAACTTGAATTAATATAAAAAGAAATACTGCATAAATAAAATAAATTAATAATTATAATTGCATAAGTTGATACAAAATGCTATGCAATAGCTTTACCGCGGCAGTCCCCGAGTGCCACACGTCTTTTTTGTTTTGACAACCGGGGGAAACTGAAATGGAATACAGGCTCTGCATTTTTAGCAGATTGCAAAAAAAAAACTTGTACCTACTGTTTTTATGAATTACTTTTATACTGATCCAGCCTGTTATTCAATATTTTACAAGCTTTGTGAATTTTTGTGTTGCGAAAGTTAGAGATAGTTGGAATGAAGCTTGCTCATATAATATCGATCGAACTTCACTTGTGCAAGTTCGTTTGATCATATATTATTATTGGAGTCTTGCACCTTTGCCGCCCTCAGCCTAGCCACCAATATAATAACCAAAATATTATTAATAAATTAAATAGCCGAAATTTATAAATTAATATTAAGTAAGACTTAGATCGTGTTCACATTGCGCGCTATTATCGTCTATCGGACCGTCACAGAGTATGTAATTGTCGTGTGTCGTGACGAGAGATCGTCGGTAGTGTGAACAGAGAGCGCATATTTCATAACGCGAGCGACCATAATCGTCTATCGCCCCGATCGACGATAATATCGTTCAATGTGAACAAGCTTACGCCAAGGATTTGTATTTCTCAAAAGGCGTATTGCGTATCCGATTAGTACAGGGTTTTTCAGAAATTCATTCGAAAATTTTCAAATTTCGACCAATAAGAGGTTTTTTGTCGAAATTTTTGAGATATTATAAAAATCAATATGAGGTTGTTAGTTTGATATCACTTTCATTTCTTGGGATAACCTGCACGCAAAGAATGTAATAGGAATTGAAAAGTTTATTTCATTGACAAATATTTGGATCCGTGTATAAATATAGTAATTTATTATTTGGGTACCTAATCCATTTATATAATATTATATTATTATGATACATGCGCGGTACGCCATTAAATTATATAATTTAAGAAAACATAATACTTTTTAATAAGTGTTTTAATATCGCACAATTTTCCCTTTTTTATTTGAAATACCTAATTTTAAATGAAATAATAATTTTATTTGAATAGTTTTAAGCTGACTTTAAAATGTAAATGGTCTAGTTTTAGAATAGATAAGTAAATTATTTGTGTGTTTTAGATAAAGGAAATAATTATTGTTTTTTTGTTGTGAGTGTAAACTAGCTAAGATTATAGTCAAGCATTTAAATTAATTTGTAAATATTATTATGTGTGTAAAGTTATGGTTTTTAATATATTTTATTATGTGAAATATAATAGTAAGTACAACATTTTATTTTAGTTTTTTTTGTAGTATTTTTCTTTAGTTTTTTTGAAGAATATTTAATTCATTAAGTAAGTATCTATCTGTACGATCTAATATATTATATTTATGTGGAGATGACGTTTAAAAAAGACAGCCGTGATTTGGATTATAAGGTTACATTTAATGGTACGTTATGTTTCCAAATGTATTCATTTTTTGGGCAATATTTATAGATATTTTATGTACGAAGCGGTTACAAGTATTATAAATCAGCCTCCAACAATTAATACATAATAATATGCATGTATTGTACCTACACATCAAATTAACTTGAAGAAGTTCTCTAAGTTACAACGAAAACTGAAACAAAATTCGTAGCGTAGTTTAGATTTAACAACTTAGCAAACAAATAGCGATTTAGTTTTACTATTTAGTAGCTTCAACCCACACCACACCACACCACACCAGCCTATATCAGTCCACTGCTGGACATAGGCCTCCCCTAATAAAGGGGGATATGCCCATAATCCCCACGCTGGGCATGCGGGTTGGGGATCGCAGGGCACAGCTTCTCGCACCACCGACGCTGCTGCCCGTCGGTGGCCAGGGGATTTACCTGTGCCGATGTAGGCTGCGCTATGCCGCAATCAGCCGGCCGCCAGAGCCCCGTTCGTTGTTTAGCAGGACTTCAACCCGCGGCTTATTTATTATTTATTTTCCAAGATTCATCTAAATCCGTCCAGCACTTACGGAGGTAAGTGGGAACAAACATACCTGTGGACACACACACCCACACACACACACACACATAGAGAGATACTTTCGCATTTATAATATTAGTGTCATTTTACGAGCTGTGAGGGTTCTTATTAAAACACATCAATCCTTTTTATTAGGGTTCCGTACCCAAAGTAAAAACTGGACCCTGTTACTAAGACTCCACTGTCCGTCTGTCTGTCTGTCACCATGCTGCATCTCATGAACCGTGATAGCTAGACAGTTGAAATTTTCACAGATGATGTGTTTCTGTAGACACTATAACAACAAATTCTAAAAACAATAAAATAAATATTTAAGTGGGGCTCCCATACAACGGCACGGAACCCTTCGTGCGCGAGTCCAACTCGCACTTGGCCGGTTTTTTTAAATAGGAAAAATAGTACTTTACACAATATCTTGCTTAAGTAGGAAATTGACCGTGCCCTTAAGACGAGTATCGGAAGGGCACGGTCCAAATCATATAATATGTATAACTGAGACTGACGACCTCGGGCGATGACTCAATAAACAAACGAAGGTAAGCCACCTCAGCGATTTGGCAATAACATTCCGAGCATGTTCATACATTCATGTACACAGTTATGTCATTTTAACTAGTTCGACTGTATGCTTCGCGAAGTCTAAGGGTCAAGTCAAGTGATACTTTTTGCAAGTTTTGTAACAAACTACTGCGTTTTCGAGCGCATAAAGCGATGATACTAACGATGACACTAGATGGCGCTGCTTCTAGTCGATTTGCGTCACAGATATAGAAGAGAACTAGATAAAGTTTTAAAATTCAATACGGCTGATATCTACTTTCTTATGTCCAATAACATCAGTTAGAAAGGGATGCATACATATATCAATGCGACTACAAAAAGTTAATTGTACCAGGGCGCTCGAACAAATTTCTATGCAGGTTCATACAAATGCCCTGGTACGAAGTCTCAGAAATCGCATTGAGATAAAGTATGTATTTCTTTCTAGCTAACAGTTAAGGACATAAAAAAGTAGAGATCAGCCGTATGAGTTGATGTTCAGAGCATAGTGAATTTTAAGGCTTTATCTAGTTGTCTTCTATAACTGTGATTTGCGTGAACGCTATCGAGTAGATGAAGAACATTTTATAATATACTAGATGACGCCCGCGGCTTCGCTCGTTGATATCCGGATGAAAAGTAGCCTATGTATTATAATTATAATCCAGGTCATATAGTTTAATACAAATCCGTTCAGCTATTACGGAATTGAGTGGGGGCAAACATAAAGACACAAACTTTCATAATTTTTGAATATTAGTGTGTTGTGATAGTGTATTTAGTGTGATTTAAATAGGAACACCAACAGCACAGAAGCCACCAGTCGAGTTGCACAATTC
This sequence comes from Horisme vitalbata, assembly GCA_951804965.1. Taxonomy (NCBI): domain Eukaryota; kingdom Metazoa; phylum Arthropoda; class Insecta; order Lepidoptera; family Geometridae; genus Horisme; species Horisme vitalbata. The sequence goes on from OX638107.1 coordinate 9,942,088, forward strand.
TAAACTTTCATAGTTTACGTTTTCGAGATCAATTTTAAAGTACCTTATTTCGATAATTACCTTACTGTTTTGTGTGATGAACATTGCAATCTGCAAGAAAATGACGACCGACGTTGTTTGATAATTTTCTGTTTAAAACCAATTGCGTAATTTCCTAAAAACGTTAAATTGTGCTCGCTAACGAAAACTATGAATGATTCCGTATTGCGCAACTCGTTACGGTACTGTACCTATAAAAGGGTTTTTCAGAGTAACTAAACGTTAGCTACAATAGTAAACATGTTCTAAGAATCCCCATAAACGGTTTTATCCAAATAATCATAAACTTAATCAGTTAATATCGTACACTGTATTTAACTACCTACTAGGTATTGTTGTGGCCATTCATCTCTCACTTCATTATGATAGTTCGTTGCGCACCCTACTCTACTTCACAACGCAATATTGGATTGACAGTTTGAAATTACCACTCGACCACTCGCCGACCTCTGTGGCGCTGTGGGCGAATGCCTGCCTGAGCCGCAGAAGATTGCGGGTTCAATTGCCCTCGCGAGACATGTTTGTACGTTCTGCAAATATTTGTTTCGGGTCTGGGTGTTTTCTATTTAAAAAATATCTATAGTAAGTATATCAATCATGTGGTTCCCATAATACAAGCTCTGCTTAGTTTGGAGCTATATGATGATGTGTGATAGTGTCAGCAGCATCATTATTATGATTGCTACTTAAATAAACTTTATCAATTTGTTTTCATAATTCCTGATCTTATCCTGTGCCTATTTCTCTCCGAAGCCATTTTAGACCCGCCCCATAACATATTATATTCTTTATCAAACGTATCTATAAAAATGAAATCGCACGAAACGAAACGCGAACTTTCGTACTTCGTGTTACTCACCGACTCTATACGAAGTAAGTTGCGGTATCTGTGTAAATTGAACAAAGTAAACAATACTAATACAACACTTACCAAAGTGGTCATGGGATCTAACTGAATACCTATTACTAGTCTTTGAGTAGCTAATCAAACAAAACTAAACGTGCCAGAAAAACACGTGCCATTTCATGATAAGTAGGTAGCGTTAACCAGGATGTTCAGTTAGTAATTTAAAGAACAAATTATTATTTTCGCGTATTTGCGCGATGTCCGCTATGAGACCCTGCCAGCATCAGATCATTGACCAGTCTCATCACTAGCGTGTGACTCTGCTTTTTGTTCAACTGACTCAGCTGCCAGCGTCTGTTTTTCTTGTCTTATGACCCTAACGGCTTCAAAAAGAGAGTTAATAGGCATCTTCTGGGACCTCATTCTTGTCTATACAAGCCGAGCCAGTCAACAGTTGGCCCATGCTAAGTAAAAAAAACTCTTCTTAAAGAATAGCGAAGTTATTATATTACCTGCGTACGTAGGTACAGTCACGTGCAATAATATGTACTATACCTACCTTTATTTTAGGGTGCCTTCGCTCTAAAATTTAATCATACGACGTTGTTATTTTTCCGCCATCTATTTTTAGTTTAACGTACATTTGTATTCAATTTATTGCATTTACCTACCTGAGTACCTACTTGAAGATGAAACAAGCAAAATAATGCTGGATTTTATCAGACAGCATGACTAGTAATAGTAGGGTGTACGGGATTCTAATCGCCATCTTCTTACCCAATCCAACCTCACCTTCCCGTGGTGCACCCTGACAAACAACTAACGGGGCTGTGGCGGTCGGCGGCAGCCTACATCGGCACACTTAAATCCACTAGCCACCGACGGGCAGCAGCGTTGGTGGTGCAAGGAGCTATGCCCTGTGATCCCCTACCCGTATCCCCCTTTATTAGGGGAGCCCTATGTCCAGCAGTGGACTGATAATCGTCCTAACGTGACTAACTCTTGAATGCCCCAAACAGGTAAACAGAGCTTATATTATGGGAATTGGGAACCACATATACTCTACCACTTTTTTGCAAGTATATATTTTATTGTTCATGTTCATATTATACACAGAAAACACACAGAGCCGAGGCAAATATTTGTAAATCATATATTTATCTCGCGACGGCAATCAAACCAGCAACTTTCTGCGACATACACTGCGCCACAGAGGTCGTCCATTTACTTTTATTTATTGATATTATTAAGAAGATTAAGAACAAGCAAATGAAGTCGCCTGTTCGTAGTCTTCATCACCCAGGTCTCAATAACAAAGTGCATCGTTAGGTTACTTATGCAACGTGTCACACGATGCAACGTCATGCGTCCATCCATCAACTCGAGACACGACGTTTTTAGCCTTGCCTGTAACGTAACGTCACCTAAACCCATATCCTTCAAGCCGACAGCAATGGTGCTTCACGGCTCTAAGCATGCTCACAGAAATAGGTACATCGATTTCTGTGGGCATGGTGGTACTACGCACTACGCACCTGGACAAGCCTATCAGAGTCCTACTATATCTAAATTAATAATATATCTATGCGATACTACCTACCTACTAAATATTTATAATTTTCATAATATCTAACTTCGGGATTGTAGGATCCCGCGAGGTCGCCATGACGCCGCTTTATTCGCAAAAAATAATTGACTATTATTTTAATATTATTACGAACTACAATGGAATTTAAATGACTATTTAATAAGTAATTCAACATAACGTAGGCCAGACGATTAAAAACTTTGAAGTCGGAATGCTTGAGAGAACATTAAACACTTATCTACATTTAGTAATATTGTAGCAATGCCATTTTATGATGAAATTTATTTTGCATTAACTTTCAATAATCCTCAGTAACATGAACTGCACAAAATAGTGAATAATAACAGGGTCCTTCCCAAAACACCCAAAAAAGATTCCCACTCATATCCAGTAGCTTTTATTATTAAATTAAAAAACTTATTTTCACGAAATGTTTTAGTAGAGTCAAGGTCAACATTAAGCAAGACTTTCTGGGTACTATTTATTGCGCATGACGACGATGTTTTTAATCTTTAAGTTGCGAGTCTAAAATAATGCTGGCTCTACCAATAGAGAGGAAACCGCATTCCCGAAAAATAAAATTGGAGGCATGTGCTAGGTTAGTGTTCCAATAAAAGCGGCGCGTGGCGATGAACTGAGCTTGCAACCTGTTACGTGAAGGGCTATTATTATGGGCGCATAGTTATAATTGTAGTTATATAATTATAGCAAATCCTCCCTGCATGCGGCTGGTAATAGGACTTTTGGATCGGGCCGAGACGATAGGACTACGCAGTTATATCGCAGTTAAAAATAGTCCAGAATCCAGAAGTGGAAGCGATGCCCAAAAGACAAGAGATGGTCATATGAAAAGGGCAAGTCCACCAGGGAGATGAAAATATCAGGAAGACCGTAGGTCCTTGACCTGCGTTTTGAACCAAGCTGGGCCTAGGCCTAACCAGTAGTGGGTATAAAACCGCTAATAATGTTAAAGCAAGCCTACCAAAACTCATAAGGACTCTTTGCCCCCTATGAGGTATGAATATCTTCAGGTATTGCTCAGTAAGCAAATCCTTTAAGTATACTATACCCCCCCTGGCTAAGGGGGGCAGTCAGAGGCTTATTTTGCTTCTGACTCTGCCTCTTATAATATCCTTATATTGCCCTAATGGGGGCAAAGAGTCATTATATTCGCATGCAGGGAGGCCTTCGAGTTGCCTGAACACTCCGACACAAGAAGGCTTCTTCATTTACCAACTCAGTTGCAAACCTAAACGGTCGACACCCTGACCTATATTCGCAAACTTTGACATTACATCCGTTTTAATTCAAACAACATTGACAAATTGTCAAAGTTTGTAAAAACCTGTGCTTATCTTCAGAGGTTGGATTTCTTTCCTAAATGTATGCATTGCATTTCAGTGTTAAACTGAGTTATTAACCCTTCCTTATACAGACTAGCGGTTAACCTGACGAACCATAGCTGACATATGGATGACGACTGGGTAAAAAAAATCTAATTAGTCCGTAAGTAGATCAACAAAAAATACTGAACACGTATTTTTTTATTTATTGAATCAATAAAAATTGACGGAGATAAAGAATGTGAACGTTCGGGAGTGGGGGCTCGTGACGTCACGGCTAGGTAAAAAATGTACTATATCGTGACGTCACGCGGAACTTTAACGCACTTTATCTTTGTTAGTTTTTAAGCTATTGCATAGCTTCTATCGAGGGCCTTGAGCGCGGGGACCGAATCCAGAAATTCCGTAACGAAAAAAAACCTCACGCTCCCCACTCCGACGGGCACGGAGGTGTGGCTTGAAGGCCGTGCATTGTCTAACGTCGTTTCTTTTCGGCAGTCTTCGACACGGTGTTTGGGTGCGTGCAACTAGACGAATTGTACGACTCTACGAAGCTCGTTTATTTAATAAAAGAAAAAAAATTGTTTTCTTATCGGTCACCACGCTCAAAAAGTGTAACTTGAATTAATTTCAAAGAAAAAGAAATACTGCATAAATAAAATAAATAAATAATTATAATTGCATAAGTTAATACAAAATGCTATGCAATAGTTTTACCGCGGCAGTCCCCGAGTGCCACACGTCTTTTTTTTTTTGTTTTAATTGACAAAAATACGTGTCCAATATTTTTTGGATATGTAAATAACGGACTAATTTGAATTTTTCAGTCGTCTAGCCTCGGTTGAGTGCGTTCAATTATAGGTGGTATTAATATATAAAAGCGGCTGGTATGAGATGAGGGCTATTTATGAGGCCTCAAAGCTGCCATTAGCTGTGTCACTAGCGAACTAGAAGAAGTGCATCAGCACATTTACCTTCAGTTCCTAAAGTGGACCGACGACGACCGCAACATGCATTCAGAGCGACGACTCTCAATTAGCTGCGCATGATTTGAATAATTTTGCTTCAAGGGCTTGTTGGCAGCCTAGGGCATATTCTGGTTCTTTCTTGGTTACCTACCTTACCTTTGATTAAGTCGAAATCTCATTCAATTGACGTACAATTAAGATAAAAGTGATTTTAATTGAATTTACAATTATAATTTTAGTATTATACGTGAAGTGGCATGTCCACTATTAGTCATTTAAAAACATCGCCGTCCAGTTCGTTTCCGGTCGCGCGTATTCCAAAAACCTATATTACAACTGTTCACGGCACCCCTGTCGTTGTGTTAAGCCGTTAACGTGGGTGATTCAATCTGAATAACCCGGCAGTTGCTGTGCTGAATCGATAGGGCATAGTGGGAAACAAATCGGTATAAATCGATAGATTTATTTTATAATTCTGTATAGGTTATTCATTAGATATCTAGACATACTTAGGTATCTTTATCTAGATAGTCTAGAGCTTTAAATAAATGCAAAATGAGAGCGCAATCAGTTTAGCAGTTTTGACTTGAAGGAGTTATAAACTAACATGGTCTCATTATCTTCACATTTTACAAAACTTTTGCCATATTTTCAATCTAGGAAGCGTAAAACCTTAAGTACAAAATAATCGTCTTTATTTTTAAACTAGCCCCCTTATTCATAAACAAATGTCATTTTATAACACTCGATAAAGTTGGCTTGCTCTGTCATTTTATGTACCTACCTACCTAAATAAACGAATTGACATTGCCATTTTAGTTATCTGAGGTTTATTTATTTATTAGAACTGTTGAATTGGACGGTAGGTAATAGGCATTTAGTGGTATTTTAATGAATTAAGATCACAAACTAACCAATCATCAATATTATGAGTTAAATCAGATTAAGGTCAGTTAATGTGTTATTCGTCGAAACCGTACGTCAATGTTGGTTGGCGGCCATCTTGTGGTGGCTTCTCGCAACTCTAACTCAAATAGTAGATTGTTTTACAAGGGACTAAACCATCCCATTATATACGAGGTTGTTATACTCCCGAGCTTAGCGAGGGAGGATGACAAGACCGAGTTATAATGGGTGGTTTTGGCCCGAGTAAAACACTCTACTTTTCACTTCGATTGCGAGAAAATAAAACAATTCCAAATTAGTCAATTTTCAGAAATTTTATTAAAAATTAAATGTGCAGTTAGAGCAATTTTGAATGTTTAGTGATATGTTTTTCCCGGGCAATTTTATTTCGGTTCTCTGTGATTGGGATGTGATAATATTTTGAGTTGATTGTTGTGGAGTAAAAGTTGGAGAGACTCGAATCATGCTTGAGTTTCCTGCGCGGCTTCAGCTGAGTTCACATATTCATCCAATCCCGCGATGTAGATGCTTGGGGTTCTGTAATGTTTGATAGAATATTGATTCCTTCCATAATCCGCTGCGTGACGTGATACTTGTTTTGTATAGAGTCCTCTATATAACCTTCAGCCACTTGATCGGACCTCCATCCACCGTGGCGTTTTAATGTCGTTATATTCGCACCAGAGTCCGCCAACAGAGTCGCGGATGTTCTGCGGAAACAATGGCCCGTGTAGAGTTCCGGATTTGGTAAATTTAGATAAGTGGCAATATCTTTAGGCATGTTACCAAATTTATTTTTGCCTATGACTTGCCTTGTGCATTTACCATTTTGATAATTTAGAAAAAATCTTCTCGTTGAAACATTAGTGGGACGTAACTCCTGATAGGCTTTAACTATATTAAGGTATTCTCCACTGATGACAAATTTACGCTCTTTGTTTGTTTTCGTGTTCGGCAGACTCACAGCTTGTAGGTTTGTATCCGTTTCTACGTCTTCTAGCGTTATATTGGCAAGCTCTATTCCTCTGCATGCACCGCTGATTCCATAAATTAAAGCAACATGTTGAACAAAAAAATAAGTGTGTTAATAATCGTAATAACCTAGGTACATAATTTAGGTATGTAGGTAGGTATCTATTTATTTAGTTTGAGTAGAGTACATAAGTAGGTTACCTTTGTTGCCAAGTATTGTTTATTTGGAGCGTTATTTAAAAATGTTTCGATTTCTTGTGTCGTCAAGACTTTAGATTTTTTTGCCTTGTATCCAGTGGACAATTTCTTCAGTAAAGCCGTTAAATTTACATATTTTTTTAATATCGACGTCGTGTCTCGTTTTTAAGGTCATTCTTAACATTGAATATGTGCTCCAAAGAGTCGACGATTTGAATTTTTTCGATAATTCATCAAAATAAGTGAGAAAAACCCCTTCTGTAAAAGAATCCACACGTTTCTCATCTCTCCATTTCATAAAATTTTCGTAACTCTTTAAATATATTTCACGTGATTTTGTCGGCAACAGATTCATAATTATTTCTTTGCCCTTTTCTTCCATTTGCATATTAGCATCTTCACTATCACTTGATGACATTTTTCACGTTCACAATTTGAAAGTTAAAGTCAGGAAGTTAAACGTAAAAGTTTGTGATTTGGAATGAAGAAAATTCTAGAGATTTAGCGCCAATACCATCTTTTTTTTTAAATCTCTATACCTTCAATAACCCTCAACGAAACAGTTCGCATTCTACCGTGAAGGGAAGAATCAACCTTCATAAAACATCACCAAGACGGTTCTATTTTCAAAAAAAAAGATTGACGGAGCACCATGAAGTCGAGTTTTTATATAAGAGAACGAATGCTTTGTACGGGCTGATGATTTTAGACAAAAATTAAAAAGAAAAAATACTTTTTAGCCCTAGGTATTAAACTCGAGTTTTAGGCCCGCTAAGCTACACTATTATGATACACTTTTTGAGCAAGAGAAGTGAAAACAAAATTTCCAATTAAGTACGTATTTTCCTTAACTATTGTGCCATGGTGGCGTAGTGGAATGTTTTACAAATTCAAACTTCGAACTCACTTCAGGCTTAATTCAGTCTGCCCGCCCATGATTGATAATCGGACCGATTTCTTGTAGGAGAAAAATGAAACATACTGATTGCAATAGTGCAACGCACACGTCCTACAGAAAAACGGTCAGAAATACTAAGCAGGAAAAATAGGCCCAATATCGGTCTTACAAAAAGTCGTGGCGGGCAGTCTGTTGTAAATCTTGAACACCAATCGATTTTTCGTGTCGACTTATTTATTTATTTAATTATACTTTATTGAACAATAAATGTAAAAAATGGGGAACTACGAGCATTTTCTACCAGTCAAACCTGTGGTTTGTAATTACTTTAGATGGTGGTTGGCGTGCTTTTTAATATATATGCTTTAGTTTTTAATATTTAATAATTATACTTTATAATCATAAAAATACTTATAACTACAACTTTATAACATATTATTTTAAAGGATAAATAAACCGGTGTAGTACTTCAGAACAAACAATGACATTAATTATAGGTCATATACCTAACAGGTAATTTCATTTCATTGAGGTATTTAGTTATTACGGAAATATTACACAAAAAATGTAGGAAATATTCCAACTTTGTATCTTTATTTAATAAATCTATTAAATCTAAATTAAATCTATTAAATCTAAATTAAATCTATTAAATCTAAAGTGAAATAATTAGGTGCCTAAATTAAATTAAATGTCATGAGGTTAGCCTGGGTAAGGTAGTTGCTCCCTGGCTAACCCTCTTTACTAATTTTATTAAATGTGAAATTACGAACATAGAGATGCTCGCTATCTGTGCCTAAACCGCTGAACTGATTAGAAAATTTGGCAAGGACATTTGACTCATACAAATGAAGGGCTACTCTAATTTTTGTCTCAAAAAATTCAATCGTTGACAAAATCGCAAGTTACCTAGTTGTTTCATAAAATAAGCATTATGATGTAGGCATTCATCCAGTAGATGTCCACTGCTGATAAGGGATTCATGGCATCCATTAATTACGCGAGGCATTTAGGTGGGGAGGGGGTCGAGCCAAATCTCACGTGGGTTGCGACAAATCTCACTTAATATTTTCCCCTCAAGTAAAATAAATTAAACCCCGTCAATTCCACGCAGGACAACATGCGCGGGAACTTTATTTTTAAAAAACTCGCATTTTTTTTTATTTATGTGCTGTAGCCTAGTTGGCAGCATTGCGCAAAGACGAAGGACTACATCGTATAAAATTTGACCTGTTTAAGTGTTTATTTTGTAAGTATAAAGAAATAAATATGATGACTCCGATTCTTAACACCTGCATGACTTTTAGGCTTTTGAGGTACACTTGATATTATTTATTACTAAGCAGTTTTTTTAAAAAAATCCAAGATAAAGGGTGGGGAGACTGAACTAAATCAAAAATACACTTTGTACTTTCGTAGTAACAATTTGATTTGGTTAAATACGTTTTTGAGGAGGCTGATTTCTAAGTACCTATTACCGAAATACTTTGATTTTGACTAGTATAGTGACGGGAAATCTAGAAAATATTAAATTTTTGAAGATTTATGGAAGGTTTGATACAATTATTGTTTAGAAGTAGCAAGAATGTGTGTTTCAACCAACGATACTTAATGTGTGTGTAGTGTGTACAACCTCTTTTAGATACCTATATTTGCGAATCTAGTACCTATATAATAAATAAATAACAAAATAAGTACTCTGAATAGCTAATGTAGAAATATTTTTCAAGCGCGCGGTTCAACGCTGCGGAAAACGCATTGCGATTGACGCGCACTTCTTATCGATATAGATATAGATCAGGTATACGCATTCCGTTTTGCTGCTCGTAAAAATCAGTCCACGGTAATACACGTAAGCATAAGCTTTATAATCTTTTTACGCATTAGAATAGTGCGCGTCAATCGCAGTGCGTTTTCCGCAGCGTTTGTCGCACGAGGTACCTAACCGCGTGCTCTAATGTGTGTACCTACCTATCTGAAGTAAAATAAAATATATGTGATTAGTTTGTATGTTAGTTATAATGAAACAGAACACCAAAAATTAGAAATAAATAGAGTAAGTATTAAAGTAAGTGTAGTATGATGATTTTTTAAAATAGAAAAATGTAAAATAGGTGTTGTAAGGTATCTAGCAACTACGCGTAAAAAATAAACTTAATTAAAATGTATTAAAAAATAAACATGTTATTTCCCTGCTTTTGTGAGTAATAATAACAGCTAGCCAGAAAATTTATGTATCTATGTAAGTAAATAATTTTCTAAAATAAATGTTATTAACTTATTATTATTACAAACTGATCTATATTTGATTAAATAGTAAATGTTGTCTAACGAATTTGGGTGTTGTGGTAGTATCTCTAAAATGGTAGGTACTCCTATTTCATGATACCCACGGCATAGGAGATCCTAAATCCAGGCTACAATATAACACATATTTTTTTCCAAGTTTCATCCAAATCCGTTCGGCATACCTAATTAAGTACTTACACACAATTTGTGTAAGTACATGAAAGTTTTACACTTTCTCATTTATAATAAGTTTGTAATAATAGATAAAAGTACGCGACCCTTCTTAACAAAATTGTATGTAATTTTTGTGTATTTAAAATGTTTAATATGAAAATAAACTCTAATGCTATTTGTTCGTTTTATTATTTCATTTTGCCAGTACAAGCGTTTTACTCAGTTTCAGGGATGCTGCTTTAGTACCTACCTGAGACATGGTTATACTTCAGTCAAATTCGATGAAGAATAAATATTAAACAAACCACCCATTCCTCTCTGTATTTTGTGCCCATACTTAACCTCAAAAGTACTTATTTGTTATTTGTTTTATAAATATGTGCACCTCATTATTATCTTACTTATATAGTAAAGTTTCAGTTATGACATTAGTTAACTGAAATATTACGTATTTATCGAATAATTGCAAAAAGTGTTGAAATTTTTGTTTACAAACATTCTTCATCCAATATGGCTGGAGTATAGATGCAGTAGGCAGCATCAATACTATCTCAGCCTAGTCGGCCTTACCCGCTGAAGTGACGTCGTAGGTACAATATATACACGAAAAATTACACACATGTATTTTTTCGAGCCCGCGGTTTTCGGGTCTGAAGGCGGGGTACCTCACTAGTCCAACACGGTTGTGACCACGGTCTCAAAAGTTGATACAACATACAGGTTTTTAAAGATGAGGAACACGAAAGCGCGCTGGGTGGGTGATGGTGGGGCACCCTAACAGGGTGCATATTATGTATTGATTCTCAACCTAGTCTTAACATCTGACATTTTTTTTGTTTAATGTACCTACATATGTAATATGATAAATATTGAATACTGAATACTGATTCAGGGTATTATACTGCCACGCTGGCCTCTTTCGACGAGCTACCTGCCTACCCTGACAGGGATGAGTTTGATGATGGATGGCAGAATCTTATTTGTGCGTGCCTGAGCTTTTTCGAGATTAACGATTAATTAAACTTGCTACATTAAGATGTTGTATCGGCTACATCAGTAAACAACTTCAAAAATAAGCTCGACATCTGGCTTCGACTAAACAAATCCGTGATAAAAAAGTGACAGAAACAATGACTTAATTTTGTTTTTAAAACTGCCTGAAATGGACACATCAGCGTCAAGCTGCTCGTCCATAATTAAATAATAATAATAAATATAAATGTTAATTAAACTTGTGTGTCTATTATGTGTAAATAATTTTTTATTATTATATGCTAATTATTAGGTTTTGTTGTTACTACTTTTAATTTATATTGCTGTATTGTGTAATTTTGTATTGACTCGTGTAACTTGGTTACCTGCGACCGTTTTAATTAATTTAAATAAATGAAATGAATACTTTTCCCCGATAAGTCTTACGAATCACTGACCTATAACGGATATGGGTTTGTTCCTTGACGTCGTTCGTAGGATCATCGGCCGACCGGAAATTTTGTTTTTTTTTGTTGTGCATCTCCCTTAACGCTACGTGGCTGCCTGGGTGTAAAACACATGTCAATTGCACATCACATAATGTCATAAAATGTATATTAATGGCCGTTTCTTATATAATACCGTTACCGATGTATATATTTCTACTAGAAGAAATCTTAACCCCGATGCTCTGAAACATGAACTCATACGATCTCTACTTTCTTATGTCTAACTAATATGATCAGTTAGAAAGGGATGCAAACATATCTCAATGCGACTTCAAAAGGGTTCAAATTGCAAATCGTACTAGGGCTCTCGAATCTAGTGCTATTCAGTTTCGTTATAATGCCTTGGTACGATTTGCAGCAATCGCATTGATCATGCCGATCATGGCTGTTTATAATTTAGTACCTACCACCTATTGTTATATACCCATGATTCGCAAATAAAGAAATCTAAATCTGAATCCGATGACACTTCGTTTTCTGTCAAACCGTCAAAGTATACAGTTTTACAAGGGAAAACGAAGTGTCATCGGTTTATGTATAATGAGATTCCATGGTAAGTATTACACTTAACTCCTTGTTACTAATGCCATGTCACCTTTCACACAAACCAACTCGAAATACATAGTAAATACCTTCACGTCAATTTATTTTATGCCTTAGGTCATCATTATCAACAACCTGTAGAAGTCCACTCCACTGGTGAACATACACATTTAATTCCACGAAGAACGGTCTTGAGCCCTCTCCAATACTCAATACTCAATATTTATATTGTTTCCTTATGTAAGTAGGTATACAGGTGGTAAGGTGTAAAGGTAAGTTCTTATGGACCCTGATAGGCACTACAATAGTTAGAATAGTTAGAGAGAGGACTTAAATATTTCACATAAACTTAAATTATTAGATATTCTACAAGACAAAATATTTAGTACAAATTCCGCTAACTTTCTCTGACAAGTTCCACAAAATGCATACGCATGCACCGCCCTCCCCCCCGCAGATTCACATGCAAATCAGAGAAAGAACAAGCAAACATGCAATCACTAATAAATGCAACCGTCTACTTAATTTTCCACCAAATAAAAACAACACGTTAATTAATTAATTAATTTATGACTCTATCCACCGATTACCTGCAATCTTGACGATGTCATGGGTCCATCTGTGGGGGTTTCCCTACACTTCGTCTTCCAGATCGCGGTCGCCTTTCGAAAACCTTTAGGTTCCCCGCAGACGACCGACTTTTCCACCGATTTTTTGTAGGACAGTTAGGGAGGGGCACGTCATGGACAGAGTGTAACCACGTAACCAACCTCGAAGTAAGGCCTTAAAAGCTAGAATGCTAGCTCTCAAAGCCTTACTTTCTGAATCCAGAAAACGAAATTTTCATACATATTTCAAAGTGCCCTAACTCCAAAACTATGAACTTTACGAAAAAAGTTATAGAACTTAAAATACTTATATCAATACGTACAATCCAATTCCAATTTTGAGCTCTTAAGGCCTTACTTTCCTCCGTTAATCCAACCTGGGTGGTATACGCTGTGTCCATGACGTGCTCCTCCCTAACTGTCCGATTTTCTGTCCTACAAAAAGTCGGTCGTCTGCGGTGAGCCTTAATCCCCAACGGTTATCGTTTCTACGGGCTCTGTGGTCTACCCATTATCTAGATATAGATAGATATATATATATAGATATGTATCTATTACATATTCATGTCTGTAAGAACTACATAGTTAACTTCTAAGTATTTTTTCAAGTTAATTGAGTTTTTTAGTCAGTATTTATTGCGTAATTAAACTTAAGACGAATAAAGTTCGTAAAACATCAGTGTTATCTCTCGTCAGTGCGTTATTAAAACAGGATGGTTGAAAAAAAACTACATAATTAATTAAAATTCTAAAAACGATCATAAAAAATACAGCGTTTCCAGTTTCTGGTAAATAATCTAGGCCCCACTATTACCTCCACTGGGTGTGAACAAGCAATGGCCTAACTAACGACAAGTGCACCTAAAGTACGTCCTAGGTCACGCACGTTTGAAACGTGTCCTACCTACCACGCAACGCAACGCACCTGCGTCCATCAACTTGAGGCATAGGTACAGGTGAAGCCTCATTATTACGACTGTAAGGTTACCTACACCCACACCCTTCCAAACGACAGGAATGCTGCTTCACGACAGGAATAATGTGGTGGTACGCACCCGGACAAACTAACAAGAAAGAACCCTACTATTACTAGAATAAAAGGTACTTTAACGATTAAGTGAATGACTAATTGTTTACCTACTCGTATGTAGGCCGTCGACTAAGGTTTTGCAGATTCGGAAAAATAGACGTGCGTCCAGTTTGAAGAAATCATTATAAATTAGTATATTATTAGTATTTAGGGGCTACACTCAAAAGGTACGGGTCAAAAACCCATCTGATTCAAGCTTTCAGATGGGTTCTTGACCCGTTTCTTCGTCAAAAAAAACAAAAAAAAAACTCTGGATGCGCGCACACATGACGCAAGAGGAAAATATTATAATAATCCAATTAATTTTGGTTTATTTTTTTGGTGCATTCTGGGTTCTTCCTTCTTTAGGGCGAAAGAAAAGCACTCCCCGATGTTAATTAATGATTTCGAAACATCTGTCTAATTCAATATTAGGTGTATTAACAGTACCTAGGTCTAATTAAAAACCACTTAGTATTTTTAAGTAACCCTGGGATCGTCCGAGGATGCGATGGTGGGTCGAGCTCGATGCCTTCAAAAGAGAAAACCTCTAGAACTAGAAGGTAGCTCGGGACAGAGATCTATAGGGGAGACTTGCTCAGCAATTTTACGGAAATCACTATAAAAGAATGATCGATGAGAACCTTCATCGTCGATGACACTTTATAGACATAAAGAATCGCCCCAATGAGCCCACAAAATAGACACCCTGTACTAAGATTTGAGGCGGGCGATTCACCCCAAAATAAATAAATACTGTTCATAGATACTTACTACTAAAAATTAAAGAATTACCACCTTATTCTTATCAGTAAATATAACCGTATACCTAAGCATATACCTATCTTGTCCCTGTCAATAAAATAATTGACATTTTTACGCTTATATTTTTACGCCATTGTAGCTATGTGAGTTTTATAGAACTGTTATAAATAGGACGGTTGAAGAGCCCTGTAATTTTACCTCTTACAAAACATTTAGTCAAACAATTAACAAGTTAAGCTTTAGTTAAAATTAAACTTTGCAAAGATAAAACAGGAAGCCCAGCAGCAAGGTTTTTTATTTACTCACATAATTATCATGGTATGTACCTACCTAACTATTTTATGTTGAGGTACTAATTTACATATTTGAATAGACAATAAATAATTCTATTTTAGCATAAAATCATACGCAAGTCAAGGCCAATTTTGTATAGACTCTATTCATATTTCGGTTGGAATCATAACTTTAAGGCCTTCCGCTTTTCTTGTAACATAAAGCCTATAAATCGTAGAGAAGCTGAACTACATAGGTACCATTCATTGTAATTATGTAGTAGCCACTCTAGCACAACTCTAGGTGGAGCTCATTTCAAGGGATCTCTTAAAGGTCCTAAGGTAAGCCAGTTAAAAGGATTTTAACATAATTTTCTGGATTAACGACCCGCCCTGGTTTAGCACAACAACCACCAGCCTATATCAGTCCACTGCTGGACATAAGCCACCCGTAGGAATCTTCAAATGGTACTAACTTAGTAGTATAAAAAAAAGACGTGTGGCACTCGGGGACTGCCGCGGTAAAGCTATTGCATAGCATTTTGTATCAACTTATGCAATTATAATTATTTATTTATTTTATTTATGCAGTATTTCTTTTTCTTTGATATTAATTCAAGTTACACTTTTTGAGCGTGGTGATCGTCTCGATTCGTGCGAGCTTCGTAGAGTCGTACAATATGTCTAGTTGCACGCACACAAACACCGTGTCGAAGACTGCCGAAAAGAAACGACGTTAGACAATGCACGGCCTTCAAGCCACACCTCCGTGCCCGTCGGAGTGGGGAGCGTGAGGTTTTTTTTCGTTACGGAATTTCTGGATTCGGTCCCTGCGCTCAAGGCCCTCGATAGAAGCTATGCAATAGCTTAAAAACATCCCGTACCTTGTAAAAAAAAACTATTCTTTTAACTTTTGTATAACTTCATTTATTTATTTTGTACAGTAAAAATCATGTTTTTACTTTATAATGGTTTATATAATTGCTGTTGGTTATTATCGAGTATATGAAGGAATATCGTTTATTGTATAACTCGTGCTCCGAGTCCCAAAACACAGGTTAGCTTGAGACTCATTGGCAGAGTTCAGAGTGGCTCACTTCAAAAATTATTTTAGAATACTAAATTACATACAGCTTTGTAAACTTAGTTTAATCCTTTTGCCAATAAAAAAAATATTTGACTTTAATGTTAAAAATATAAATGCCAAAGCTGGCAGACCGACACGCGGGCCACCTGATGGAAAGTGGACACCAGCATCACCAGAGGGGATGAGAGGCGAGGCCCCCTCTCCCCATCGTGAGATTGGGTGAGATTTGATTCGACCCCTTGCCCCCCTAAACGCCTTACGTAATTAATGAACGACCTCTAACATGGTGCTTTTCTAGACTAGAGGTACAGTACCTATTTTATCCTTTCCTAATAAATCTGAAATTTAGTGATTGATTGATTGTGATGAATTGAGTGATTGGGGGTGTGTAGGACTTGGATTAAATTCGGTATGAATGTAGATACTAAAGTACATACCTACCTACTTTATCATTCTATAGTAGGTATACGTTTAATAAGATAACGTTTTTCCGTGTCAGTTTTTAGACAAGTGAGGTAAGTATCTAATATTCTTCAGTTAGTATTATGCTTCATTTTCCCTATTTTGTGATAATTTTAAGTGTAATCAGGTCACGTAGGTTCGTTCTGGACTTCCCCACTCTCTGTATGCATCTCCTGTGCCTAGACAGTGCCTGCGAGCTTTTGAATGCATTAAGTTACCTATGTACCTACAGGACTGCAGGTAAGTAAGTAGGTACCTATCTGTCTAGGTAGGTAAGTTTTAATTCTAGGTGTTGACGTAAGAAAGAAGACACAATTCAACATTTATTTGACACGACACATTGTAACAACAAATACAAATTTATTTTCACTTCTCTTGCTCAAAAAGTGTATTATAATAGTGTAGCTTAGCGGGCCTAAAACTCGAATTTAATACCTCGGGCTAAAAAGTATTTTTTCTTTTTAATTTTTGTCTAAAATCATCAACCCGTACAAAGCATTCGTTCTCTTACATAAAAACTCAACTTCTTGGTGATCCGTCAATATTTTTTTTTGAAAATAGAACCGTCTTGGTGATGTTTTATGAAGGTTGATAAATTTTTACTAAAATTTCAAAAGTAGAGTGAAAAGTGAAAAGTAGAGTGTTTTACTCGGGCCAAAACCACCCATTATAACTCGGTCTTGTCATCCTCCCTCGTTATATATAATGGGATGGTTTAGTCCCTTGTAAAACAATCTACTACGAGTATTACAATATGGGTACCTAAACTGGTTAGGTTACATAGTTCATTTAATTAACAGTGTCTTACTTCACATGCGCCATATTGAATCCCGAGCGCAATGAAGGATTCTGGAGAACTAGAATCCTGAGTGCAGTGAGGGATTCTGGAGAACTAGAATCCTGAGTGCAGTGAGGGATTCTGGAGAACTAGAATCCTGAGTGCAGTGAGGGATTCAAGCTTGCCCGAGACGAAGACATCTTTTCGAATTTTCTATTTTTCACACTATCTGCGTTTAAACGCAGTAAAAGTAGTAGCACTGAAATTAAGCTTTGGGTTTGTTATCGGCGTTTATTTTCGGCCTTCAGACATAGTCCTTTGTTGACAAACTTGAAACTGTTGCCATGCTCTAAATCACCCCCTTTCGGGTTAACATATGCATTGTAATAAACCTTGTAGATACGTTGGTAGGTACCCACTACCTTGCTAATTAGTAATCTAGTTACCGTCGTCTGGCTAACTCGACTGCACCGCACACAACAGTAGTATAACACTGCCTAGGTCACGGTCGGGTCTTACGCCACGCTGCGTTGCATTATAGCCACTCTCCCACCAGATAGGTCTCACCTTTCATCCACAAAACCAGTCTGTTCAGTCCACAGCTGGACATAGGCCTCCCTTATAAGAAGAGGGATATACCAATAATGCCCACGCTGGGCATGCGGGTTGGGGATCGCAGGGCACAGCTTCTCGCACCACCGACGCTGCCTCCCGTCGGCGGCCAGGGCTGTCTTGTGCTATACCGCATCAGCCGCCGCCGCGCTGCCAGAGCCCCGTTTGATAGTTAGCAGGGTGTACCACGAGCAGGTGAGGTTGGCTTGGGTTCCGAAGATGGGCTTGGAAACTCTTACACCCCTACCTTACCTCTTACCCCTATCATCAGTATTAGTACTATTCATAAGGGTGGAATAAGAACCGTGTCCTAGGATTTGGGGGGCTTCTATTCATGACAGAAACGTTTGTAATTTTTTCGTAGGTAGCGAGCTAATATAGGGTGGTGGCGTAGCGGGAGTGGAGATGTGCTAAATCAGCCAATTAAACTTCTTCAAAAATATCACGTCATGTAAATACAATTCTGTTGGTGAAGATCTATCCTATAACACCTATACCTACCACCTTATATTACATTGTAGGTAGGTACCTATTTGGCCAATCCTTACTACCTACTCCACCTAGGTAGATGTACCTACTATATACGTCAGCATCATCATCACCAGCCTATAGCAGTGCACTGCTAGACGTAGTCCTTTTTTAATGAGCGCCATTGCGCCCTGTCCTCAGCTAATAATAATAAATAACCAAAATTATATTAGTACTTAGATAGCTAAGTACCACATACACATGTTCAGCAGCGACGGATTAGGGTTTAGAATTCTCGATCCTTTATAAAATAAATGATTAATGTGATTTTAGTCAAAACTTTTACAATATTTACCGCAAATATCTAACCTACTAAGGATGAAAATCAAATAAATTAAGTTTATTTCAGACCATTAGTCCATAGATTAATGAAAAATTAATAATGGAGTTGAGAATAATCTCAGAGGTCCACAACTCCATTGTTTTCAAAACACTGAGTGCATACTCTAATTCCCAACGGCTCCATGACATTTTAAAATACTCTAAAAAAACTTTTAGAAAAAACCAGGCGTGACTCAAAAGTTAGAGACTGACACAGACACAGATGTGCGAAATACGCACTCAGATGGGGAAAGCAAATATTTTTCGATTGTGTTAATAATTAAAACATTTAAATTATGTGATTCAAAAATTGGCTTAGCTAGGCACTATTTATTATTTTTACGCAAGTGGTCTAGTTGAGTAATCGAAGATACTAGGTTTAACGCTGAAGCTATCGAAGGTGTTAATTTTAATTTAATTTAATGTAAAGCATGTTATTCATTTCTACACTAGAATGAAGCTCACGTTGTGTCGCGACAAATATTGTATTAATTTAAACATTTTCGCTTGATTTCAACGGGGGTGTAAGGGGTTCCGCTTCCAATCCTACCCCCATTTTCGTAATCCAAGCTACCCTCACCTGTCCGTGGTGCACCCTACTAACTAACAAACGGGGCTCTGGCTGCCGGCTGAATGCGGCATAGCAGAACCTAACACTGACACAGCTAAATCCCCTGACCGCCGACGGGCAGCAGCGTCGACGGTGCGAGCAGCTGTGCCCTGCGATCCCCAATCCGCATGCCCCGCGTGGGGATTAAGGGCATATAGCTCACCATTATGAATATGCTACCCTTACGTGCAACTTCTACAAACGCACGTTTACAGCTAAGATAGGGTACGTAGTCGAGCACACCAACGAAGCTCTTCCGTGTAGCAGGAAATTTGTCGCCGTGGCCGAAATCGGTCGGGATGAAATAATAATAACCCTTTATAAATAGGCCTACCTATGTCCAGCAGTGGATTCATATTGGCTGCTGTATGTTGAGCTTCCTCGAGTCACTCGCGATCACGTTTTAGTTCTACAATAGAGGCCTGTGTACTTTGTGTTGGTTTTACGTAGATTTGCATGTTAAATTAGTATGTTTTCTTAGAGATCCAGAGGTGAGGCTCGCTGTCACAGCCTCACATCACAGCCTAGTTTAAACCGCGTTTATAATTTATCTTATCTTAACCCTTTGCGAAGTCAGTCGATCGCGCGCTGTCTTCCTGAACGGACGTGACAATCATTCTAACTTATTATAAATACGAGACAAGACGGGTTAATATATAAACATAATTGTACTTAGCTATTTTAAGTTGAATTCAGTGGAAAGTGAAATTGGAGTTTTCTTTTAAGTAGAAAGGTGAGTGTTTTTTTTCATCTAAATGAACTAAAAATTATATAAAAAATTGTAGATTTTTTTCACGTCCGGATCGGGACCATAACAACCCAACAGGTACAGGTATTTTTATTCCGATTGCCGTACTTGAAAAAATCTACAATTTATTATTTTTAGAATAAATTGTATTTTTTTTAGAATTTAAAAATTTACCATTTTTTTTAGATCGGAGGCAAAATTATTAAGGTTTTTTTTACGTTAATTTTGTAAATAAATGAAAATCTATATTTAACTCTACCTAGTAGAGTTCAAAAGTTTGTAAATATCGCTAATTTGCGAGCCAACCGAACTACTTGCCTTTGCAATACTATGTCTAGAATCCTTTCTACCTACCTAGGTATAATTATTCATATTTAATAAATGAATTCAAACTTTTAAATTTTTGTGTTCATTGCTTTTGTTTATGGGACATAAGCTTCAATAAAGTAGGTACACGGGCGATTTAACCAACCTAGAGTAGGTATTTTCACAGTCACTATAGTTTGGAAAGACACTCTACACCTACCACCTTAATCGTCCTGTTATTGTGCTAGTTAACAAGGGAGGGAAGTCCATTACTTATTACCAAGTTCGTTTAGATTTGTGTTTCGCAAACTCTTTTTTCAAAAGACCATTTTCAAAAATGGGTTCGGTGAACCCATGCTTCTATATTTCTATCATGTTCCCAAAACTCATCTTTAGAACATAATGAGTACAATTTTTTGACGTACAAATAAACAGAAAAAGTGATTGTGGCCGGGATAGGAAGTATCACGCAATAATCTAAAAATTAGAATCTTAATTTCTAAATGCTTTTTTAGTAGTTTATTCTGCCTATATTGACAGGTACCTAAAGTCATTAAAAGCCTAAAGCCAACATTTATGTTCTTTATTATCGAAACTAAATGCATTGTCATGGAACTTGTAAACACCTATTTTATTTTCACGCCAACGTAGACCCCCGTAGAGTCCACCTGGACCACTTTGGGAATCACTGGTTTAGATATTGATTCTTGCTTAACACATAAACATTTCGATTCTTTTACATCCAAAGCACGCACCAGTTATTATCTTAAGCTCAAAACTCAACTGAGCAAAAAAATTAAACAATCCTTCGCTATTTTGAGAACGAAATTTGCGCAGTCGAATAAAGCAACTTATACTACTTTTTTTATGAACCGGAGGTCCATGATCCTTGTGGTATTGACCTCAGGGTCGAAGGTCGCGGCTCCTGACATTTGGATGGTCACTTAATTAAACTAAGTGCAGGGAGTCGAACCTACGAACCTTGTAACACCAAAAACAGCAAACTCCGCGACCTCAGCGCCTCCGCGGCGACCTCAGGCGAAGAGGAAAGTGGTAGATGATGAATTATTTATTATTTTCTCAATAAGGAGCGCCAAAAGTCAGGGTCTCGTGATTTGACTGTCCACCGCGTTTTGGTGTATCGGGTATTTTAATATTGCATAATGCATTGGATACTTTTTTTAGATTTATTTTCAGTTATTTTTACGTTATTTAACCGACTCCAAAAAGAAGGAGGTTTTCAATTCGTTGGAATTCCTCTTTTTATTATATTTATCATCTTTTATTAAGTAGCTTAGGTCCTATTGTTCAATCGCCAGTTACTCCTTCTTTCCGTTTTAAAATTTTCGTACAAGGAGATAAACAAAAAACATAAACCAGTTTTGTAAAAAAACTCTCTTCGCACTAATTCTAACTATAAATGTAGGTAATCTATTTACTTATCCTCATCATCATCATCATCTACATATAGCAGTCCACTGCTGGACATAGGCCTCCCCTAATGAGCGCCATTGCGCCCTGAGCTCGACGCATCCAGCTTCTGCCAGCAGCCTTTCGCAAATCGACACTCCACCTAGCCGGAGGGCGTCCTACACTACGTTTGCTGTCGCGCGGTCTCCATTCAACAACTCGTTTATCCCAACGGTTATCGGTTCTTCGGCAGATATGTCCAGCGCACTGCCACTTCAGCTTGCTCATTCTCTGAACTATGTTGACAACTTTTACTTAACCTTTTTCGCTAAAATAAATCAATAATGCTGTACTATCAGAGGCTATCAAACAGCATTATTATTGCCCCAAACTAAGCAGAGCTTGTATTACGAGAACTACATGATTGATGTACTACCTAGGTAGGTACTTAAATAAACAGTTTTGTAAATACCTAACACAGAAAACACCAAATGAAGCTAACATTAAAACAACTTGCCTACCGTTAGAAGGTTATATACTTAATTATTCGTATACAACACCAAATCTAATTTTAGAATGTCAAAAACTAGTTTTAATAACTGATATGAGTATTAAACGTCAAAGGGTTATTTATTATCAAGTTTTTCATAAAGTTCTTAGTTTCATCTAATTCAAGAGCAAGATTCAAATGTTTATTTTCTAGAATAGATCATTATTATAATCACAATCAGGGTCCTGATTCTCGTGATTCGATATAACTATTTATCACATTAGATATTATATCGCGCGAACTGTCAAAAGTGTCAGGAAAATTTGAACATTTGAAAAAAGAACTGAAGTTCCAGTGTCAGCGATATAGGTAGTTAGGTACATACAGGTACCTAACGTGACAATATTATCTGTTCCTGGGAATCAGAGCCGACCTTATATCATTCATTTCAGTATTTATACTTACAATTTAAAAAGGATTTTCCCCAATACTTATTTAAACGCTACTTCTTAATCATCATTTATCTTTTGACACATTTTTAATAGTAAGAATCTAGGCTATAAAAACAAATTTTTAATAACCATAACTTAACTTCTCTGATCTAAGCGTGTGGTTCAAAGTTATATAAAATCTCGCTGTCCATCATTTTAATATTATGTACCCATTTAAAATAATGTAACCATTTTAAAATCCATGTACTCCATGCCATCTAGCTTTCTATATTACTACTTTAAATATATTTTTCAGTTATTCAGCAACATAAAAAAATAGTTAATGTTTTGCTAGTACTTAGAGAACCTTAATATTGTTGGCTAGGTTAGATAAATAACCTTACCCACCGTATTAGGTGTTCTTGTCTGTGGTCATAAAACCTATCAAATAAGTAGGTAGGGATGTAATGAGACATACCTACGTAATAGAGTTCGAAACAATAATAATTATATAATTGATTTTCTTCCTAACACGTTTAGGAAGCCAATTCAATGTAAGTATAGGTACCGATTATACACTTCCTAAATGTATCATGTAGGTACCTACTGGCTATACGTGATCGATTGCTAATACTGTAATCGCAAGGAAAACTTCGAGACTACCTTAATATGAGGGACGATCGACTCAGGGCGAAAATTACAAATGGGAATGAGGTTTTTTAAGTTTTGCGGGAAAATTGCTTATTTTTTTGACTTTTTTTTGATTCAAGAATTAAATTTAATATGGAACCACATGTGAAGACAAACTTGTGACCACCAAACAATAAAAGGACTTTGAAAATCGGTCTATCGGTCGGAGATTTCGGTGACCATACCTACATAAAATAGTCGAAAAAAAATTCGAGAAATTGAGAACCTCTCCCTTTTTCTAAGTCGGTTAAAAAGGAAATGGATAGGAACAAATAACGTCTAATAAACATGCATAAATACCTAAGAGCGAACAATTATTTATTAGACAAGGATCGACAGGTTCACTCTCTACGTTCTATACTATCCTAGGTAGCTAGCTACCAAAGTCCGCAGTGTTACCGAGGAAGTTATGGCAACATGTTCATTTAGGAGTTTATTATTCTGAAGAACCCCTAATTTTATGACCAGGCGAATAAAAAAATGACGTAGGCAATAATAAATAAATGCGATTGTTAACCCCCGACCGTCAAAAATGACGGGGTGTTGACGTGTCTCTCTCTCTCTCTCTCTCTCTCTCTCTCTCTCTCGTGATGTCGATTCTGTTGTGCATTTTCCCTAAACTTAATTTGACATTCCTAAAAGTGATACTACCCTTTCTTTTAGGTGTAAACGACAAGGATAACGATATAACTTTAAAGCTGCCATTTAGTAAGCAGACCTGTAGGAGGAGACCTACAAAAATGTTGTTCAAATATTCAAAATTAAGATTTCCAACTTAGACTAAAAAGGATTTTAAATGCGCCAAGTATTGCTACACCGGTATAAGGACAATAGGTATATATACGCAAATACGACAATAGTGTCGATTCTGTTGTTCAGTTTTCTAAACTGAACTGAATTTGGCAGGCTTAGAGTTATATCCTTATCCCTGTCATTTACATCTAAAAGAAAGGGATAGTATCACTTTTAGGAATGTCAAATAAAGTTTAGGGAAAATGTACAACAGAATCGACATCAATGTCTTTATACCGCAGCAAGTAGTACCCTTTTTTACCTACAATTATTTTTCTTTTGTCATTTTTTGGACTCATATTTTTCTTATTTTTTTACTGTAAAATTTATTTTTTGACATTCGGCCGTTTTACAGCCAAACAATTAACATTATTATTGTTGTTAATGTTACGTTTGACAAGGATCGACAGCACCATCAATTTTGATGTTTTGTTTTGTTTTATTCATTTGACATGTTACAATTTTTACAATAGTTCTATCATTAAAAATGTTCTCGTCTGTTTTTTTGTATAATGCATTATGTAACCTACATAGGTACTTAACTTCTGACGAAATCAAGTGTTACATTTTGTACCTATGGTGGAAATATATACTATGAACTATATAAACTTTCGCATTTATAATAATTAGTAGGATAGTAGGAAGGAAGGATTGGATTTTGTATCTGGGTACAGCGCGAGCGAAGCCGCGAGTAGAAGCTATTTACAAATACAGGTAAGTACGTCACCTTACGTTGGTCTACAAACTAACAAGCAATTTATGAAGAAGTAACGTCCATCATCACCTTGAAGACCTTGAACCTCACAATAGCATTACATTACGAGTCAATATTGACTCCGGTGATGGAGCAAATGTTTGTCTTCAGTTTTATTATCTCACTATTGTATACTAAATTAAGTTCTAAAGGTAAATACTGGGACGGGACAGTACCTGAAATAAACTAGGTACTTCTAATTTGTTTGTATGATTTGCAAATATTTGTCTCGGGACTGTTTGAATACGTATAAGTTTACAAAAAAATTCGGTATAATTTTAGGTGGACGCGGATGATAGTAGGTAGGCTAATAAATGATTTCATGATTTGCCAAATAGCCTACTTCTTGTGTTCATCAAGAGAATTATTGCACAGGACAGTGCTCACACACACGCTGGTGTGTGTGAGTATATCAGTCCACTGCTGGACATAGGCCTCCCCTAATAAAAGGGGATATGCCCATAATCCCCACGCTGAGTATGCAGGTTGGGGATCGCAGGGCACAGCTTTCGCACCACCGACGCTGCTGCCCGTCGGTGGCTAGGGGATTTAGCTATGCCGATGTAGGCTGTGCTATGCCGCAATCAGCCGGCCGCCAGAGCCTCGTTCGTTGTTTAGCAGGATGCACCACGTGCAGGTGAGGTTGGCTTGGGTTCCGAAGATGGGGGTTGGAAACCCGTACACTCCCCAGGACAGGGCTCCAATAGAGTTCATTAAAATTTATATTTTCAATTTCAAATATATGTAATAATAACTCATGCTCCACTTAGGTACATTGAGGCTAGCTTATATTATGATGTTGTGTGAAAATTTCCATTATTTATTATTTAACTACAACCCGATTACTCGATTTTAAAATCCTCAGTTACCTACCGCTATCTGTTATATCAATTTGAAAATGGATCGCAACATTTTTCCAATCTATATATTGGATATAACACAATGCAATAAAATAAAAATGATAAAACTATGAAATAACTTTTTATAAAAAATTAAACTGACTTCAAATAAATCACTTCTTACTTCTTGCCCAATTGACGGAGATATTGGTGATCATACAAGTGAGGAGGGCGAAAATTACAAGTGAGGATGAGTTTTTTTGAGTTTTCCGGGAAAAGCACCAATCCTTGAGGAATAAAATTTATATGGGACCACCTCTTTTAAACAAAAAAATAATTTTGAAATTCGGTTTACAATTGAAGGAGATATCGGTGAACATACATAAAAAAAAAGGTTCCGACGAATTGAGAACCTCCTCCTTTTTGAAGTCGGTTGAAATGTGGATTCAAATTGGTTTATGTACAAAATATATTTAAACTAGCTTATAATTTAACATTGTAAAACTGAACCCTTGTTTCAATAAATAAATCTCTTCTCCTCCTTCAAACGGCTCTTCTCAGAGCCCGCTGACTAAAAATATCGGACCTTCTTCGCATATTACAATTGAATATTGAAGGCATTTAATTTAGTTTGTATTTAGACATTTTGATTTTTCAACTTCTATTTTTATAAGTTTAACGCCTACGTTATACGATTAAATAATAAACAAATCAAGTTTAAGCTATCTTACTATCTATTTTATTCATAGATTTATAATTTATTGCACAATAAATGTAACAAAAGGATGGGCTTAATGTTTCGAGCATTTTCTACCAGCCAAACCTGTGGTTTGTTATTAGATGGTGGTAGGCTATAGTTATATATTATAACATAGTATCTATCTACCTATGATACATACATTAAGTGTTGTCGATAAGCTAAGCAGTAATATATACATGCTAATGCATAAGTTTTGTCTGGGCATACAAGCTAAGTAACAATGCAGGTAATAACGCTGAGAGAGCAAACAGACAGACAGACGTGACTCAATGTACAAATTGTACAATACAATAATATATCACGGCCAGTTATCGCAGATCCGGTTCAAGGAATCATGAATGACATTAAACATGAATGACATCAACGGGTGTCAGGGTACCCAATTACGACGTCATTGGCAAAGTTGCGGACGCCATACCACAGAGGCTATAAATAAAAAGAAGAAGGCCCTTTGTTCTAAACAAACAAACTTGCCTCCTTTGATCCATCCAATCCTGCAGTTTCTAACACACCATATAATATTATATACACAAACTAAATAATATATACGATAGCATCATAAATGTACTTACATACTTTCGCCGACATTCATAAATATACTTACACTTCATTTAAGCATCCCCCCCCCTTACCCCCCTTCCTGTATCTGTACTATTTATCGTTTGTTGAATAAATGTGTTTTCTTTCTTTCTTTCTTTTCTTCTTTGCACTGATCGGTCACAGACGGGAAGAAAAGGTTTCATCCGTAAAACAAATCGTAATTCATAACGCTTCGAGTGGTAAAACCATTATGCTTTTGGCGCTGGTAACCCTAATACTTACCATATGTACCTACTCCCATAACACAAGCTCTGCTTAGTTTGGGGCTACATGATGTTGTGTGATAGTCCAGCATTATTTATTTATTTATTTATTTATTTATTTATGTATACTTATTCTACACAAATACAATCCACACATCGATTTAATTTTTATTTTATTCCTTATTTAATTGGGAACCTTTACCCACAATGGTACGTCGGTCCCACCTTACCCTAAACAATTTATAAAAACAAACTTATCACAAAACTATTAGAAAGCTATCGATATAATTATATTTAATATCTCGATGAATCCAAACCTAAAAAACCGTTTTAGTTAGCAGGCGAAATGAGTCAGAAATTTGCCTACAAAAGACAATTACATGTTATATGTACTTAATTGTCTTTTTGCCCTATACTGTATAGGACAGATGCCTTTATTAATAGTTCAGGCAAATATTTTTTAATAGTAGGTACCTCCTACCACATTCCTACTGGGTTCCGGCTTATCAACAACAACATCCTTTAGCCAGTCCACTGCTGGACATATGCCTCCTCTAATTAAAAGGGGGACCGGTATGCCCATAATCCCCACGCTGGGGAATCCAGATTGGGAATCACAGGGCACAGCTTCTCGCACAGCTGACGCTGCTGCCCGTCGGCGGTCAGGGGATGTAGCAGTGCCGGTGTTAGGCTGCGGGTGCGCTATCCAATTCAGCCGCCGCGCCGTCAAAGCCTCATTTAGTTTTAGCAGGTGTACCACGTGCAGGTGAGGTTGACTTGGATTCCGAAGATGGAGATCGGATTCGAACCCCTTACACCCCAATAATGGTGTTCAGTGATGCCGAAGCTGCTGTTCCTATCCCATCCTATCATTCTATCCAGACCACTATCATATTCTCCCCATTTTCATAAGCGAGGCAGTTGAGTTCAAATTGCGGAAGCGGTTTGGCGAAAAATATAACAGTTTATAATCACAGTTAGATAGGTAACACCTCTACTTCTAGGTAGGGAGGTAGCTGTATCGCGAATACGTAGTAATTATGTTAATTCCATGATCGCGAATAGGTAGGTCTCGTTTGTAGTTATTGACATTTTGAATTCGCACTCATTTGACATGAGCTGTCACGTTTGTGCGGTAAGGGGAGGTCTCAGTTAGCGAGCAATTGTTGGATTTAGCAAAATTATGGCAAAAGCCAAGGTAAGCACTAAAGAGGTACCTTAAATTAATGAGGCGTTTTCGCTGTACGATATAAAAAAAGGCTAGCTGGAGTTTCAGTCAGTCAACTCATCACAGTAGGTCATCATCATCATCATCATCATCATCCGCCTATAGCAGTCCACTGCTGGACATAGGCCTCCCCTAATGAGCGGCATTGCGCCCTGTCCTGAGCTCGACGCATCCAGCTTCTACCAGCAGCCTTTCACACACAACGTTTACCGAGCCGCGGTCTCCACTCAAGAACTCGTTTACCCCAACGGTTATCGGTTCTTCGGCAGATATGGCCAGCCCACTGCCACTTCAGCTTGCTAATTCTCACAGTAGGTCCTTTCATATAAATCACTAATCAGTCATATTAGTTTGTCAACATAGTTACTCCAGGTCGACAGCTAATTTATCTGATTGTGAGAACGCAATTCAGTCAGCGCCATCCATAATAAAATAGTACCTTCGAACGTAATATTTTTAGGTGAATCAAAAATCCCTCATTAACGCGAACTTTGTAATAAAAAAAGGATTCATACGAATTCAGAATCTCCTCCCCTTTGATTATGGTATGATATGAATGACACTTGATATCAATGAGCAAAAAACACTTACGTGCCACTTACCTACTAGTCTTAGGTACTACTTTGCATTAATTTAAGTACCTACCTATATTGAGGTCATTCACCTAAAATAGTAGATTGTTTTACAAGGGACTAATACGCTCGGGGGATGACAAGACTGAGTTATAATGGGTGGTTTTGGCCCGAGTAAAACACTCTACTTTTCACTTCGATTGCGAGAAAATAAAACAATTCAAAATTAGACAATTTTCAGAAATTTTATTAAAAATTAATCAACCTTCATAAAACATCACCAAGACGGTTCTATTTTCAAAATAAAAGATTGACGGAGCACCAAGAAGTCGAGTTTTTATGTAAGAGAACGAATGCTTTGTACGGGCTGATGATTTTAGAGAAAAAATAATAAAAAAATAAAAAGAAAAAATACTTTTTAGCCCGAGGTATTAAACTCGAGTTTTAGGCCCGCTAAGCTACACTTTTTGAGCAAGAGAAGTGAAAATTAATATTAAGTACTGGGCTACAGTGTGATATTCATCGTCTATCTGCCCTTACTTATCTCACTCTATGTGGGTTTCTACCTAACCTACTGAAAAATAATAACAATTCTTTAATTCTTTATTGTATACAGAAACATAATACAGGAATAAATTTACTTCAATGCTATTTACAAAGGTGAGCTGACCCTGAAAGAGTTTTCTTACAGCAAACCTTTGGGTATTGAGAGAAGATAAAAAGAGAAGGATAGATACTTAAATGTGTACATAAAACGGATGAGATAAATTTTGAATAAACTTAAACCTACTCTCACTATCTACATCTACATCAATATTATAAAGAGGAAAAATTTGTATTTTTGTGTGTGTGTGTGTGTGTGTGTATGTTTGTAATGAATAAATTCAAAAACTACTGTGCCGATTTCAAAAATTCTTTCACCATTGGAAAGCTATAATCACCCTGAGTAACATAGGCTATATTTATTGCTAGAAAAGATTAGAGATCCTTACTAAAACTTAAGTAACGTAACCCAAGGTGTAAAAAAGCCGCTAGTATTTACATAAACTTAGGTACATCTAAATAGATAAATAAACCAAATGTAAGTTTATAAGTAACTATATCTATAAAAATCTAAACTTAGATCTGATCGAATTGATTATTTTTGGTGTTTAGATGTCCGGAAGGATGAATTATTATTGTGTTTTGCGTATCGTATACTACCTACTTAATATTGATGTATTATGTGGGCAGATTATTTACGTAAACAACATAACGAATTTTTTATTAAACCTTGATTTTGAAGCCTTGATATTGAACTAATAAAGATAAAAATGTTGCGTTGTTTTTTTAGAGTGTAGTGTTTGTGAAGTGTAAAACAAGCCATTAACAGTTTAAGTAGTTTTGCGTTCAATCTATCCAGCTAGACTATATGCTGAATAAGTTAATGGCGCATTGGATGCGCAGGCAAGCCATGGAGCCTGCGGTGTCCGCGCGGGCGCAACAAGCTTATTACTTTAAGTGCCGTTTTGTGGAAATAAACTCATAATTTTCCTGCCCTTGTCCCATGCTAGGTGGGGTCGGCACAACATGTTTTTTTTTCTTCCACTCACTTCCAAATCTGTATCCACTCCTTTCATTCTCATATCCTCTTTCACACACTCCATAAATCTCTTCTTCGGTCTCCCTCTACTCGTGCATCCATTTTCCTTCATATTCATCAGTCTTCTAGTCACATGACTTTCATCCCTCTTCATCAAATGCTTATTTTTGCGGAAATAAACTATATGAACTAAAAGTTACCACTTGACGCGACTAACTTGGATCAGTTAAAAACAATTGCAATTGTAAGAGGTTCTATTACCATCTTCGGAACCCAACCTTGCTAACTAACAATCGGGGCCACCGCGACGGGCAGCAGCGTCGGTGGTGCGAGAAGCTGTGCCCTTCGATCCCCAACCCGCATGCCCATTCCGGGGATTAAGGCCATATGCCCCTTATCAAGGCCATGTCCAGCAGTGAACTGATAAAAACTGACGTTGTAATTAATCGTTGTTTTTGCCTTCAGTCAGCCGCGTACGTAACACCTCACTTATTTATACATACACGTGATGGGTGTATGTACATAACGTATGTACACATGGGACTATGAACTCACGTGTTTCTCTTGAATCGCCAAAATTTTGCTTATTTACCTAAGCTTTATTTACTCGGTTAAGTAGCTAGACCAGGCGGTTCCTTTGTAGACACAGACAAAGTATAGTTTAGTGAATATCTTATTGGCAAATATCGAAAGTAATTGCTTATATTTGGTGATAGCTGCCAAAGATCCGATAGCTGTTAAGGTAAACGATTTCTTGAGTGGAGACCGCGCGACAGCAAACGTGGTGTAGGACACCTTCCGGCTAGGTAGAGTGACGATCTGCTGTCGGCTGCTGGTAGAAGCTGGATGCGTCGAGCTCAGAATAGGGCGCAATGACGCTCATAAGTGGAGGGCTATGTCCAGCAGTGGACTGCTATAGGCTGATGACGATGATGATGATGATTATCAATTATGTTACAAAAAATATAAAGATCATTATGATAGGTATCTTAATAAAATTATGCAAATTTTAAATATAAATATAACTTTGAGCATTCTTATTCCGCAACCATAACTTTGCATATTATATCACAGTGTGTTTCCAAATCCCCATCAACTTCGGTGGCGAATGAGACAAAACAAAAAAAGACGTGTGGCACTCGGGGACTGCCGCGGTAAAGCTAATTGCATAGCATTTTGTATCAACTTATGCAATTATAATTATTTATTTATTTTATTTATGCAGTATTTCTTTTTCTTTGATATTAATTCAAGTTACATTTTTTGAGCGTGGTGATCGTCTCGATTCGTGCGAGCTTCGTAGAGTCGTACAATACGTCTAGTTGCACGCACACAAACACCGTGTCGAAGACTGCCGAAAGGTTTTTTTTCGTTACGGAATTTCTGGATTCGGTCCCCGCGCTCAAGGCCCTCGATAGAAGCTATGCAATAGCTTAAAAACCACTTCATAATCCCAACCGCGCATTCATCGACGCAATGAGAACTTAAGACTTGCCTCATACACCTCTTTTAAGAATTATTTCTACCCACTCCTGATTATTTACATGCATACATATTATGTCAGTTTTTTATGTAAATTTAGGATGCCTAATTGTCTACCACCATGGGGAAGAAGTAGGTAGGTATTCTCTTACTAAAGACCAACGGGTATTATGTAACTATAGAAGTTTATTCTGAAAATCTAAAAGACGAAGGAGATGACAAAACTTTTTAACGACATCTAAAAGAAATGTTAATAATAAATGTTATTATAGCTTTTTCAGTGACTCACTTAAACTTCCAGAAATTACTCCTACTCCATACCATTGCTGTGCCCAAATATGACTGCAATAAATAAATGAATATGAATATTAATGAATAGCTTCTTGGGAGTAAGATAGTCACACGGAACAATTCGTGTCAATTTGACTATACTATAATTCATATCAAACATATTGGCCTCATTGTCTGCTGGAACGGTAACCAACCAAGCTTCGTATTAGAAGCAATATATAAAAAATACAAGTTTACTTGCAATAAAAATAATATTTAGGTAAATATTGCATAAGTTGTTGAAATCAAATTGCAATCAATATAACAACCAATATGTATTCCTGAACTCATCTGTCCGTATCTATTGACTTAAATCTCGAACGCCTGCGCATAGTAATTCAATAAGTGCCTACTTACCGCTGGGACGTACTTAACTAAGCACAGAATGAACATTCAATCAATACACTTGTC
This sequence comes from Horisme vitalbata, assembly GCA_951804965.1. Classification (NCBI taxonomy): domain Eukaryota; kingdom Metazoa; phylum Arthropoda; class Insecta; order Lepidoptera; family Geometridae; genus Horisme; species Horisme vitalbata. The sequence continues at coordinate 9,975,074 of OX638107.1, forward strand.
CTTTGCAACTAAGTACTTGTAATGACCGTCAACTATTTGGCACAAATAAACCTGCATCGTTATTTCTAGTATGAAGGCTGAAGTGCTCTGGCATGCCTTACTGTGTTCTTGCAGATCGTAACACTCAGCCCGTCACTATGTGGATGGGTGACCGTTTAGTTTTAGTGGGAGGTTCCAAACACCATCTAGCCGAACCCAAGCCAACCTCACCTGCAAGTGGTGCACCCTACTAAAGTGCTAACTAACGGACAGGGCTCTGGCGGCTGGTTGCAGCATAGCCTCCCAAGCAGTAAAAACTTGTATTGACAAACTTGTATAAACTTGTATACACAAAGTTGTATAAACCATAGAACGTTTTGTAACACTGTTTTTGGTCCTATAAAACACCTAAGAACGTGATATTTGTTAGAAAGTGGCGCATTTATATCTCTTTTTAGTGTTATAACAATAGTACATTGTTCACCGAGAGGAGAAAGTGACCGATTACCGTCGAGGGTGTCGTTTGAAGCCCGAGCCGTAGGCGAGGGCTTTAAAACACCCGAGATCGGGAATCGCACTTTCTCTCGAGTGATACATAGTGCTTTATACTACACCTACGAGGAAAATAAAAAACTAACTTGACTTTGACTTTGACTTTGACTAGCCAGTGCTTTTTTTTTAGCTAGTGGCCAGTGTCATTTTGCGAACTTGGAGATAAAAACTCACTGTAAAAACTTTTTGGCTTTTGATATTTAGGTTACCAGCGCATAGTCTTACCCAAAATTAAAAAAGAAAAACCACGTAAGAAATGGATTTTCATACACTTTTCTCTCCCGCTCAGATGCGTTTTCTCCCCGCATATTTGTTCGATATGCAATGACGTACTTTCTACCGTAAATTTGATAAAGTATCAAGGTACTTTCCGAGCAGGTGTAGTATAAAGTAATAACAGTATCATGTGTGACAAATCAGTTCTATAAGATATATGTAACAGTGACGAAAGTCTCAAAATAGTCATGTACTGGCGCTAGTGCTCTATAAGCTTATAGAGCAAAAATGTATTACCGAACGCTTTTATAGAACACGGTGTCACCGCTAAAACCTTTATAAATTGTTATCACAGGTTTTTAGAGGTTTTTAGAGGAGATTAAGTTATACGACTATTTTGCTGCCTAACACCGGCACAGCTAAATCCGTTGGCTGCCGACGGGCAGCAGCGTCGGCGATGTGAGAATTTGTGCCCTGCGATCCCCAACCCGCAAGCCGAGCGTGGGGATTATGGGCATATACCTCTTCTTATATTAGGGGCAGGCCTATGTCCAGCAGGTGATTGGTATAGGCTAGTTTTGTTGTTGTTGTTGACCTTGAGTGTATTCCCATTACATTTTTAAAATAAATATCATTTCCATTTTTCCAGAGCCAGCACGATGGTCCCCCGCCCCGCATGCCCCTCGCCCGATGCGCCGCTCATCCCGCAGTTCTACGCGGGGAGGAGCATCCTCATCACGGGAGCCACCGGCTTCATGGGCAAGGTGAGATGTAATGTCTATAGGAAGGGGCCAAGCGATCATCCCTGATTTATCGTTATACGTCAATAGTAGGTGACCAAGTTGTCACGATTAGTTATCCTTACACATCAATAGCAGAGGAATCAAGTAAATAACCTTTCTTTACTTACATCAAAGTTTGTTTTCGTGAATGCCTTCAATCGATTTTAGATGAAATGGGGTGTACGGGGTTCCAACCCCTATCTTCGGAACCCGAGCCAACCCCACCTGCCCGTGGTGCACCATGCTAAACAACGAACGGGGCTCTGGCGGACGGCTGATTACGGCATAGCACAGCCAACATCGGCAGAGATAAATCCCCTGACCACCGACGGGCAGCAGCGTCGGTGATGCGAGAAGCTGTGCCCTGCGATCCCCAACCCGCATGCCCAGTGTGGGGATTATGGGCATATCCCCCTTTGTTAGGGGAGGCCTATGTCCAGCAGTGGACTGATATAGGCTATAGTGGTGGATGTGAGATATTTGAGAGGAATTTAGGAAGCAGAAAGTGCACAAAAACACAACTTATCTGCCTGTATTTTTTGAAACTTTCTGTACTTTACTCACTTTTGACGACATTTTTCTATAATTACTTTTGAGAATTCGCCCAAACAAAATTAGAATTAGATTACCTAACGTAGACCCCTGCGTGATTCCCTATATTTTCATACATTTTATTCGGATACTTACTCAAAAGCCTCTAACGTGTCCAACTATTGTCACAGGTACTGATCGAGCGCCTCCTGTGGACGTGTCCGGACATCGGCCGCCTGTACCTGCTGATGAGAGAGAAGAAAGACGTTTTACCTGAGAAGAGACTGGCCAAGCTGAAGGAGTCACAGGTTGGTATTTTGTTGAAGTGTAGGGTGTCGGAGTTTTGTTTACGGGACAAATGTCGATGACGACGACGAACTAAAAGTAGGTTTATACTAGACATAAGATAATTGTTTAAATTAATCACTTTATTAATAACAATGTGAAAGAAGTAGCAGTTACTTCTTTTTCTTTATATGAGTTAGGCCACCCATAAGCCTCCTACATGGCTTAACGACTTAAATAGCTGGATGTAGTACAGTATAGCTTCTACTTAATAATAAGGTTAGGCCCGTAATAAGGATCATAGTCAAAGTACCACAATAAGATAGGTCATTCATCATAATCATCAACCTATAGCAGTCCGCTGCTGAAAGAAAGAAAGAAAGAAAGAAAATACATTTATTGACACACAACAAAATAACAAAAATACAATGAATTTGAAATAATATTATGCAGATAGGATATACTGCTGCTGGCTGCTGGATAAAGCCATAATAATCTCTCCCAAGGTTCGCCACTGAACCCGATCCTGGGCTCTTTTCATCCACAGTCTGATATATAAGATAAATACTACAGGGAGTATAAGCATGGTCTGTTTCCCGACAGGTGTTCGACGTGGTCCGCACGCACTGTCCGCGACAGCTGGAGAAGCTGCGCGCGGTGGCCGGCGACACGTCGCAGCCCAACCTCGGCATGGACGCGCACTGCATCGCGCAACTCAGAGAGGTAGCGTCACTCTCCTTCGTCTCCTTATCTTCTTTATTGTCATCATTCTAGTTGTTTGGTAGTTCCAGGTTCTATCTGAAAATCAGCGCTGCTTAGCCCCCGTGGCAAAGCAGCTTCAAGCTAAGACGGAACCTTTTTAGCCCAAGCCTTTGCAGCGCGGACGGCACCCACACCTATCTTTTTAATTTGTAGTAGTTACTAAGTACCTAGCTTTAGTTATTTATACCAACATGGGTCTTTTTTCTCTTCTAATTATTTCTACTAACACATTTTTGGTCTGCATTATGATTTGTCTTATTCCTATTGCCTAAGTTTTTACCTATGTATGTCTTGTAACTACCTACCTATCTTATTATGTGCTCTCTGAGCTGTAATTGTCTGTGCTTAATAAAGATTTATCTTAACTTATATTATCTTATAATTTTCTTCCATTATTAACTTCTTTACCATCATTTTCATCTTCAGTTACATCATCGTTATATGATCGTTATCATACCAATAATTTCGCGGTGGAGCAGCTGGCAGCGTGTCACTGAGAAATTATACCGAAAATTTACATTTACACCGAATTGGAAGGACGCGGGTTCAACTCCCGCCTGAGTCGCATTTTTTGGGATCTAATAAAATAAACAGCATGAAGGAGGATACAGTATTTAATTACCCCTTTACTTATAAACGCTACTTAAATTTAACCATTGCTAAAAGTTATCCCTGTCACTGTTTGTCATCATTATCCAACGGTAAGAAATGGCAATTGTTTAAGCATCGTCAATCCTTTGACAGATATTTTAATTGTAAAATTTGAGTAAACTTGCGTATTCTGTTCAGTTTTTCATGCAGTGCATTAATTTTTAAGTCGAATCAGTACTCGTTCGACCGCAGTGTGTGTCGGGTTTCCCGTATTCGTCAACATTATCAATAAATCAATTATATCTATGAATTAATAAATTATCATTTCTAATCATCGTCTAAAGTCGTAGGGTAAAAACCTTATATTTAGTGACTCCGCTATTATTTTTCTCTGCTTCATCATCAGCCTATAGCAGTCCACTGCTGGACATAGCCCTCCCCTAATGAGCGCCATTGCGACCTGTCCTGAGCTCGACGCATCCAGCTTTTACCAGCAGCCTTTCGCAGATCGTCACTCCACCTGGACGGAGGGCGTACTACACTACGTTTGCCGAGCCGCGGTCTCCACTCAAGAACTCGTTTACCGCAACGGTTATCGGTTCTTCGGCATACATGGCCAGCCCACTGCCACTTCAGCTTGCTAATTCTCTGAGCTATGTAGACAAATTTAGTTCTATGTCGGATAGTCTCGTTGCGGATTCTATCCTTCAGAGAAACTCCGAGCATAGCTCGTTCCATAGCTCGCTGAGCGACTTTGGACTAGCCGTATGATTAGTTCAACAGAATGCAGAACGCATGTACCGCCACCGCCCTCCCATAATGAGAGAAAGAGTGAGAGGTGAGCATTAATATAATGTTTGTTTGAATGCCGCAGGTGTCGATAGTATTCCACTCGGCGGCGACGCTGAAGTTCGACGAGGCGCTCGACGTGGCCATGGACCAGAACGTGCGCTCCGTCATACGGCTTATGGACATCTGCGACCAGCTGCCCAATATTGACGTGAGTCCCAGCTGTGGTCTGGTCTCCCTGCCGAGGTTTTCCCCGGAGACTACAATATGCAGCGTTTCAGAAAGGGCGTTTTAAAAATTTTGAAAAGGGTCAGCAACGCGCATGTTTCACCTCTTGATGTTACAGGCGTTTATATGCTACGGGAACCGCTTACCATCAGGAGTACCGTATGCCTGTTTGCTAACTTAGTCGTATAAAAAAAGTCCTGCCTTCCTTCACCGAAGTTCAACAACAACAGCCACTATTAAATCCACTGCTGGATTTGCCTCCCCTATAAGAAGGGGGATATGCCCATAATCCCCACGCTGGGCATGCGGGTTGGGGATCGTGCTTCTCGCCCCGTCGACGCTGCTGCCCGTCGGAGGCCAGGGGATTTAACAGGATTGCGGTTCGCTAGTGGCCAACTCAGGTATCGGCGTTTTTAGGTCTCCGACTTGACTAAACGACTGAGATAGCCCGAGACCAACATAAGATGTTGACGCGTTTTCCGAAGCACGGAAGCGCTCAGATCTATGTCGCTAAACGGTCGCCTATGAAGGCAGTGACCGAATGGAGTCAAGATGATCGCTTCGCTACGTAAGCCCTTGTACACATAAAGTTACTAGCTGCTTCACTCGCGTGGTTCCTGTGTTCTTGGTCTAAAACTAAATACGTGCACAATTTCAGCTCAAGCACAACATCTTTTTAGCAACGTCCAAGCAAACTTTCTCTCTATATGTTATTGTAATTAATCATTTATTTTTTCTACTGCTAAGTCAGCAAACAGGCATATGGATAACATAAAATAGACCTACATAAAGATAGAATAGAATACTTGATGCGATCTGTGTGTTGTCTCTTTATGACTCAACAAGTAGGTTACTAAAGTGAATCATATTAAATAATAACTCAAGTGATATAATGATACCGTTCATATTAAAATTCATCAGATAGTACCGCTGCTGACTATCCTGAGAATCTGTTTGCTATCACATCCATCAATGGTGATAATACGACGACGGTAACAGTTAAGAATAAGGAAAACACGAGGAAACTTGTAAGATTTATAGCTTGAGGTACAAAACTGAATATATACCTAAGAGTTAGGTACTGACCTACTTGCCTGATTTAGCCAAAACGTTTAATCAACCTATCTCGATGGATCAACCCCTCTATGTGGAATGTCAAACTCTATGACAGTTCCGTACGAAAAAATTACAAATAGTTGAAGAAAAATAGCGACAATCGTAATGTTAATACGATAATAAAGGTAAACAACATAGCTGTTCCTACTAGTGACAGACCTCGCAAACACGGCGCTTTGACGTCGCGTTTAGTCGCGAGCGTCTGTCATATCTTGCGGTCGCGATTGTCGCCGTGTGTGCGGAGCTTTGAACTAAATGTATGAAAATTGTTCCCCGCAGCTTGTCGTAGCGTCTAATCGCTGACGTTTGTCGCCCAATGTGCGCAGGCTGTAAGCTCCATAAAGTTAGTCAATGTTTTAAAAGGCAATGTGTACGATTTTTTAACAAAATCCTAAATAATTATAAAATTAAAAAAATGCTTAATATAAAATTTCTGATTATTTAGATGACAAAAACTTGGGATGAAACTGTCTCAAAATCCCTCAAAAACAATGTAATAGTTAAGAATATCGATTGTAAAGACTTTAAAAATATCTAAGCCAAGCAGAGACGCCTCTTGCATTTGTTCCGCGCCGACGTGCAAAATACAAATTTTAAAATAGAATAATCATCATCAACAACTTATAGAAGTCCACTGCTTAACATATGCCTCTCCCAAAGGAATTCCACGAAGAACGGTTTTGAGCCCTCTCCATGTACCGATTACCTGCAATCTTGAAAAAAATATATATATTTGTGTTCAGGCGTTCATCCACGTGTCCACTGGGTACTGCAACGCGGAGCTGACGGAGGTGGAGGAGCGCGTGTACCCTCCGCCGGCGCACGCGCCGCTCCAGCGGGCGCTGGCCTTCGCGCACTCCGCGCCCAAAGACATGCTGGCTGACATCACGCCGGGGTAATTAAATCATATCACAAACTGTTCGAATGAAATAGAAATAGACATAGAAAAGTATTTATTTACGATACATGAAAAAAGAGGTATTACAAGTATAAAAAAATGAAACAATAGGTGACATGCACGTTTATATCGTTAAACGGTCTCTGGCTCAGCATGGGTTGGTTGACTGGCAACCAACGCTAGTCTTCCATCAGATCCGTTCGGTCATAGTAAAACTCGAAGCTGACTGACAGAAATCCTTTCGTAATGCCCCCTACACTATGCAATTAACTTTCTAGGTTTTAGGACTTACGTCTTAGTTTGTGCATTGATTTTCAGTCAGTCCGTCTGTCACTTGGCTACTTTACAAAGGACCTAGATATATCCTGTATGACGTGTAAATTCAGCTAGACGGCGGTGGCAGTTGAGCAGTGAACTTTTCGGTTAGCGACTCCGACATAGCTTAACGACTGAAACCGGGTCCGACGAAGCACGGAAGCGTTAAGCTCTAAATGCCACGAAACAGTCACTCATCCCAGGAGTGAGCGGACGACCGGACGGAGCGTTGCTTATCAAACATGTACGGACCGCAGAATTTACAAACAATAAGTAAATTGTGCATATCAAGAACTAATTATTCCTTAATAAAACAGTTGAAACCTCACATCGATGACGAACAGTCGTTTCACTCAATATCACACCGGTCGGATCCCATCAAAGCATATAGTTAGAGGTACGGAATTTTTGCAAATAAAAAACATAAATTTCGCATTTATGTTTTCGATATAAAGAAAATTTCGCAACTAGGTATTCCGCATTTATTCCAAGTGTTCCGAAAATGGAATTTTAGATAAACTTTCTAAAAGTAGGTACCTACCTAGGTACATCCGGGCTTATATGCAAACTACAGCTACAGATGGGTTAAATAATTGTCCAATGTGAAAGAAAGCCTTGTTTCCCATGTGTCGTCAACAATTATTGTTTATTTCGCGGAAAATCCTCAAAAATTATATAATTCGTATAAAAAAATTAAATTAAAAGTAAATCCGAAAATTCCGTACGGTAGCAAATCATCATTATCATCATTCTGGGTCAATACCCAGAATTTTCAATGAAACAAGCCGGTCCCAGACAAATAAATATCTGAAGAAGACCGTGTTCATGTTGGAGGCTTTCGGGCGGCCTAGGAACTCCAACACCAGAGTTGGCTATAGCTCATACGAAGAAGACCAGGAGTAGGCAACAAGGCTTACTCGGTAAGGTGTTCAACAAAATGTTACCTGAGCATGACGTGGTTTCCCCGCAGGTACATCTCCCCGAAGCCCAATACGTACACGTTCACGAAGGCCCTCGCCGAGAACGCGGTGGAGGAGCACACCAGCAGGACCTACCCCGTCGCCATATTCAGGCCCACTATAGGTAACCTACCTCTTGTCATTTATTTCATCATCATCATCATCCACAGCCCGACTACACCCACTGCTGGGTATAAGGCCTCTCTTTGTATGTGTCAATCCCCACGGTTGAAAGCTCGTCTCATCCAGTTTCGGCCACGATTGATGCAATATCGTCCGCTCATCTAGTTGCTTCTCTAGGCTCCCGAGCTCACGACATCGATCCCATGTTGATCACTAATATATAATGCACATAAAAATAAAAATAGTAGTATCGACGGTAACTGCCCCTTTTGTTATAGATGGAGATAATATGGACGAAATAACTTAGTTTTAGCGCAGAATCCTAGAACCATTAAGAACCATTATAAAAATTAGAACTACATATTTATTTTCAAAAAAAGTTGCTCACAGCTAACACCAAAACGCAAACTGTGTAGTTGTAACGGTAGTTGGTGTTATGGGTGTAAAGGGTTTCAACCTATATCTCATGAACCCTAAAGCCAACCTAACCTTGATGTGGTGCACCGTGCTAACTTACAAATAGGGATCTGGCGACAGGCTGATTGCGGCACAGCGCAGCCTGATACCGGCACAGATAAATGCCCTAGCCGCCGACGAGCAGCAGCGTTGACGGTGCGAGAAGTTGTGCCATGCGATCCCCAACCTGCATAAGGATCTTATAGGAGAGGTCTATGTCCAGCAGTGGAGTGACTAGGCCGTGTTGTGTTGCAGTGGTGTCGGCCCTGCGACACCCGCTGCCCGGCTGGGTGGAGAACCTGAACGGGCCGAGCGGCGTGGTGGTGGGCGCGGGCAAGGGTCTGCTGCACGTGTTCTGTTGCCGCGAGGCCGCGCGAGCCGACCTGCTGCCCGTCGACCTCGCCATCGACACGCTCATCGCCGTCGCCTGGGAGACCGCCACCACCAAGTGAGTTTTATACACTGCCACCACCAAGTGAGTTTTATACACTGCCACCACCAAGTGAGTTTTATACACTGCCACCACCAAGTGAGTTTTATACACTGCCACCACCAAGTGAGTTTTATACACTGCCACCACCAAGTGAGTTTTATACACTGCCACCACCAAGTGAGTTTTATACACTGCCACCACCAAGTGAGTTTTATACACTGCCATCACCAAGTGAGTTTTATACACTGCCACCACCAAATGAGCTTTATACACCGCCACCACCAAGTGAGCTTTATACACCACCACCACTTAGTGAGCTTCATACACTGCCACCACCAAATGAGCTTTATACACCGCCACCACCAAGTGAGCTTTATACACCGCCACCACCAAGTGAGCTTTATACACCGCCATCATAAGTAAGTATGTACATTCTAGACAAGCGTACTACTTCTTCGACCGCATTACTTACCAACAGGTGAGATAGCGCTCAAACGTAAGCCTATAAACTGTAAAAAAATGCAAACATTTGTCCCGCGGCGGAAATCGAACCCGCAACCTTCTTCATCTCTGGCCGGCCTTCGCCCACTGCGCCACAGAGGCCGTGTATTAAGTACTTACATTGTACATCTTCTACGAGGAGCGGTACATTCGCCTGGTACAGTGGATGCCGGGCCTCGCTCTTCACGCGCAACTAGCTGTTAGTTTTATAAACCCAGGGCGAAAGGGTCAAACATGGCCAACAGCGGGGGCTGTGAGTGATCCTTATACGTAACTCGTTACTTGTAACTTGTTACGGTACTCCGGTACTTGCCTGGATAGCAAGTAGTTCATGCTGCTAGACATATGAACCGGCCCAGCTGAGCAGTTTGTGGAGGTGCGCATATGTGTACCGAGAAGTGAGCGTGCTTTACATCTCCGGTACTATTCATGGAAAAATAATGGTCGGCTTCACTGACGGCCTAAGCTGGGTTACAAAGTAGCTATCCTTCAGTGGTTAGCGGGTAGTGAGCGACATAACAGCTCCGGTACCATTCATGGACAAATGGTAGTGCGTCCTTAGCGCACGAGTAACTCACCTGAGTAACGTGGTTAACTTTGCGTCTCGGCAGCAAGACCTACTGCTCGGAGATCCTGGTATTTGCCAGTTTAATCGTCTGCTTCATAACCTATTGGTTGGTAATGGGACGTAAAACATTTCGTAAGGTACCTGAGGTAATTAAAGCCCGCGGCATAATAAAGCCCACTTTCAAAATTCGCGCGGTTATTGACTAAAACCAGCTTCCATCTACACGCACACATACTCCATGAGCATAAACCCCCATCGCGTAAAGAAATCGCGGGCTGGCGCCACCATCTTGTCAATGGCAAGCTCAAAGTTGTGAAAGTGAGACGTGCAACCTGATTTTAGAAGATTTGAATGCAAAAAACTGTAAGTTTCTTTGTCTTTTTATTACTTTGGTACAATATTACTTATTCAGATCGTATGTTAGGGCAAGCTCAGTGTGATTTCAATGCTTGTTAACGTAAATATCTGTTTGTTTCGACATGTTGGGGTTTCTTGCTGAACTTACTTCTAGGATAATAAGGCCCAGCAAAACAAGCGCTGGGCCTTATTTTCCTGAAGGAGAATGAAGTCAAGTAGCCTCATATTTTTGTGTTTGTTTTTGCAGATATAGCAAATATGCCGCCCAAAAGATATTTGTGGATGGAAGCAAATCTTCAATCTGCTATTGTAAGCTGTTTAACGGGGGCAACTCACACAGCGTACTGCAGCTGTTCTGTATAATATCCCAAGGCGAACGTAAAGAAACCATTTAAAAAGTGGAATTACCTTTAAAATCTAGTATGTTGTTCAACAATGTCACTTGAGCTACAAAATGATCTCGTTTTTAGAATAGTAATTTTTACTAATATAGGAATGCCTCTGACACCGAATGATAGACTCATTCGCAGACAAGCGTTAATATTCTGTGAAACATAAAAATTGAAGTACAATTTCAGTAAGGAATCCGGACTAGGAAAAGGATTGTTTAAATATATAGTTTATTTTCAAGAATAATTTTTGATAGTGTTTGAAGAGTTTTTAAAAGCTCATAGTATATAAATGCTGCCAAAATATCTTTTAGGCCATTATAATCCCCTATAGTATAATAAGGCCCAATGGCTGGTTTTTTGATTAAAATGTTTACTGATTATAAATGTTGTATTTTATTGGTATTCCCATAACTACATAATAATATTTCTTTGACCACTTCGCAAATAAAACTGAGTTTTGTAGTGGGCCATATTTTACTGCTATGGTAAAATAAGGCCCAAAGGAAGGTTTTTTTTGAATGGCCATAACTTTAACTTTTTATTAAAAAGCATTTTATTTTTTATTTACATACTAGCATATTGAACCAAAGTTTAGAATTAACCCAGTTTTTATCTCATTAGTCCTGTTACACACGATTTTTATCACTTTCAAGTTAGGTGGGCCTTATATGCCGCGGCTACCTTAGATTTGATTGGGTTCTGTACATCTTATACGATGGTACGGAACCCTTCGTTTGCAATTCCGACTCGCACTTTACCGTATTTTTTGAACAGATCCGAGACATATATTTTCAGAACATACAAACATATGTCAAGCGGCAGGAATCGAACCTGCATCCTTTTGCGTCAGGCGTGCCATTGCCCACTGTACTACAGAGATCGTTAGGTGTTTAATAAGATTGTTCACTAACCAGTAGAACTTACCGATCGAAGTGTATTTACCATCCAAGGTCAGACTAGATAATCTAATCACCAGATTGTATCAGGGAGAGGTTGGTTGCAGTACTTGCAGTATTCTACATTCAGAGATAAGCGCTTCGATGATGACATAATCATGTTGATTAAACCCTCTTTAATAAATAAAGATAAAAAAAGAGATAAGCGCCTTGTGATTATGAACAGCACCTGAACTTACATAAACAATACATCTTATCTATAAATAATAATAAAAATAGCGACAATCATAATGTTAACACTACAAATAAAAACTAGCTATTCTTACTGTAAGGCTCCATTAAAGTTAGTCCGATTTTTGGGGCACCGTGTGGCAATGTGTACATTTTATTAGGGTGACGATACATGTCAAACCTCCCTCTCGCTCGCACTATTTAAAATTTCTGAAGATATAAAATCACTGAATGTAGTTATGCAAAATAGCAAACCTTCACATTCTAGAGAATAACAATACAAAGGTTCAGCAACAATATCATGTTGCACCCTACACGTTTTCCTACCAAAAAATTTGCACCAAAATTGATCACATTGGTGCAAGTTTTTTGGTAAAAAAAGTGATAGAATCAAAATGATATTATTGCTGAACCTTTGTATTGTTATTTTCTAGACCGTGAAGGTTTGATATTTTGCTTAACTACATTCAGTGATTATTGTATTATTATTATAATTAGTATATCTATATCTCCAAAAATGTTGAATAGTGCGAGCGAGAGGGAGGTTTGACCTGTATAGCCGCCTTAACATAATACCAAATGACTGATTGATTAATGAAATTATTTATCCGTGGGTACATAAATAAATTCAAAAATGTTGTTAAACGAAATCTCTGTTAATAAAGCTTGTATTTTCAGTTATCATAAATGTTACTGTAAGTAATGTACTGGGAAGCTTACCTCCCCCACACAGGTTCTTTAGTATCGGCGATAATATCGCATGCGTTATTGCGATATCTGCTTTTAGTAGGTACAATAAGTATTACGGCTACGAAGTCACAGACTGCTGCGATAACGCAGTTGTGTGCAAGGATGATGATTGAGATGCATTATCGCAATAACGCATGCGATATTATCGCTGATAACAACGCACATGTGCGGGGGAGGCTTTAATTGTGTCAGCCACAGACATAACATCAAGACCTCGCTCAAAGAAGGCTTCGCTCTAAAGGGCCTAATAGAGTGCGCGGTATTCACTCTGCCATTAAGGCTTATTATTATTAGACCACGCGGTACTCAATCTGTCTTACTGACTAATTATACTTACTTTGACCGACTCCTCTGGGGGTCGAAGCGCCTAATGCGGCGCTTCTGCCCGCTCAGTTAAAATGATGTACATGGCATTGAGATTTAATACAATCTTGTCAGACAGGGCTTCATAATAAAGCAAGTGTCACCTGTCAAATCGGTACCATAGATTATATCTATGAATTTTTTAGACGAGTTAAGTTTGCGATTCGCGCATGCCGCAAAATGGCCGCGACATTTACTATCGCTAACTGTAAGACAGTCTTACTAAGACAGACTGCATATCACTTGGTGTAATAACTAATAAGAATAAGCCACTCATCTGTAACTGTAAGTTCTTTCTGCGCAGCTCCCCCGAAGTGAAGGTGTACAACTGCAGCACGTTCGAGAACGGCACGACGTGGCGCGCGTTCGAGTCGGCCGTGCGAGACGCCGTGCGCGCGCACCCGCTCGACCACACGCTCTGGTACCCCTGGGGCTCCAGTGTCGAGAACAAGTCAGTACCTCACCTGTACCTACCGACATACCTCCCGTGTCCCGTCGCAGCACGTTCGAGTCGGCCGTGCAACCGCTCGACCGCACGCTCTGGTACCCCTGGGGCTCCAGTGTCGAGAACAAGTCAGTACCTCACCTGTACCTACCGACATACCTCCCGTGTCCCGTCGCAGCACGTTCAAGTCGGCCGTGCAACCGCTCGACCGCACGCTCTGGTACCCCTGGGGCTCCAGTGTCGAGAACAAGTCAGTACCTCACCTGTACCTACCGACATACCTCCCGTGTCCCGTCGCAGCACGTTCAAGTCGGCCGTGCAACCGCTCGACCGCACGCTCTGGTACCCCTGGGGCTCCAGTGTCGAGAACAAGTCAGTACCTCACCTGTACCTACCGACATACCTCCCGTGTCCCGTCGCAGCACGTTCAAGTCGGCCGTGCAACCGCTCGACCGCACGCTCTGGTACCCCTGGGGCTCCAGTGTCGAGAACAAGTCAGTACCTCACCTGTACCTACCGACATACCTCCCGTGTCCCGTCGCAGCACGTTCAAGTCGGCCGTGCAACCGCTCGACCGCACGCTCTGGTACCCCTGGGGCTCCAGTGTCGAGAACAAGTCAGTACCTCACCTGTACCTACCGACATACCTCCCGTGTCCCGTCGCAGCACGTTCAAGTCGGCCGTGCAACCGCTCGACCGCACGCTCTGGTACCCCTGGGGCTCCAGTGTCGAGAACAAGTCAGTACCTCACCTGTACCTACCGACATACCTCCCGTGTCCCGTCGCAGCACGTTCAAGTCGGCCGTGCAACCGCTCGACCGCACGCTCTGGTACCCCTGGGGCTCCAGTGTCGAGAACAAGTCAGTACCTCACCTGTACCTACCGACATACCTCCCGTGTCCCGTCGCAGCACGTTCAAGTCGGCCGTGCAACCGCTCGACCGCACGCTCTGGTACCCCTGGGGCTCCAGTGTCGAGAACAAGTCAGTACCTCACCTGTACCTACCGACATACCTCCCGTGTCCCGTCGCAGCACGTTCAAGTCGGCCGTGCAACCGCTCGACCGCACGCTCTGGTACCCCTGGGGCTCCAGTGTCGAGAACAAGTCAGTACCTCACCTGTACCTACCGACATACCTCCCGTGTCCCGTCGCAGCACGTTCAAGTCGGCCGTGCAACCGCTCGACCGCACGCTCTGGTACCCCTGGGGCTCCAGTGTCGAGAACAAGTCAGTACCTCACCTGTACCTACCGACATACCTCCCGTGTCCCGTCGCAGCACGTTCAAGTCGGCCGTGCAACCGCTCGACCGCACGCTCTGGTACCCCTGGGGCTCCAGTGTCGAGAACAAGTCAGTACCTCACCTGTACCTACCGACATACCTCCCGTGTCCCGTCGCAGCACGTTCAAGTCGGCCGTGCAACCGCTCGACCGCACGCTCTGGTACCCCTGGGGCTCCAGTGTCGAGAACAAGTCAGTACCTCACCTGTACCTACCGACATACCTCCCGTGTCCCGTCGCAGCACGTTCAAGTCGGCCGTGCAACCGCTCGACCGCACGCTCTGGTACCCCTGGGGCTCCAGTGTCGAGAACAAGTCAGTACCTCACCTGTACCTACCGACATACCTCCCGTGTCCCGTCGCAGCACGTTCAAGTCGGCCGTGCAACCGCTCGACCGCACGCTCTGGTACCCCTGGGGCTCCAGTGTCGAGAACAAGTCAGTACCTCACCTGTACCTACCGACATACCTCCCGTGTCCCGTCGCAGCACGTTCAAGTCGGCCGTGCAACCGCTCGACCGCACGCTCTGGTACCCCTGGGGCTCCAGTGTCGAGAACAAGTCAGTACCTCACCTGTACCTACCGACATACCTCCCGTGTCCCGTCGCAGCACGTTCAAGTCGGCCGTGCAACCGCTCGACCACACGCTCTGGTACCCCTGGGGCTCCAGTGTCGAGAACAAGTCAGTACCTCACCTGTACCTACCGACATACCTCCCGTGTCCCGTCGCAGCACGTTCAAGTCGGCCGTGCAACCGCTCGACCGCACGCTCTGGTACCCCTGGGGCTCCAGTGTCGAGAACAAGTCAGTACCTCACCTGTACCTACCGACATACCTCCCGTGTCCCGTCGCAGCACGTTCAAGTCGG
This sequence comes from Horisme vitalbata, assembly GCA_951804965.1. Classification (NCBI taxonomy): domain Eukaryota; kingdom Metazoa; phylum Arthropoda; class Insecta; order Lepidoptera; family Geometridae; genus Horisme; species Horisme vitalbata. The sequence goes on from OX638107.1 coordinate 9,990,736, forward strand.
CCGTGCAACCGCTCGACCGCACGCTCTGGTACCCCTGGGGCTCCAGTGTCGAGAACAAGTCAGTACCTCACCTGTACCTACCGACATACCTCCCGTGTCCCGTCGCAGCACGTTCAAGTCGGCCGTGCAACCGCTCGACCGCACGCTCTGGTACCCCTGGGGCTCCAGTGTCGAGAACAAGTCAGTACCTCACCTGTACCTACCGACATACCTCCCGTGTCCCGTCGCAGCACGTTCAAGTCGGCCGTGCAACCGCTCGACCGCACGCTCTGGTACCCCTGGGGCTCCAGTGTCGAGAACAAGTCAGTACCTCACCTGTACCTACCGACATACCTCCCGTGTCCCGTCGCAGCACGTTCAAGTCGGCCGTGCAACCGCTCGACCGCACGCTCTGGTACCCCTGGGGCTCCAGTGTCGAGAACAAGTCAGTACCTCACCTGTACCTACCGACATACCTTTTTTTTTTTTTTTTTTTTTTTTGGTAACGCGGGCAGGAATCTGCGACCAGATACCCCGCCGCATGCAGGGTGCGACGGGGTTATGTGGGGTTTAGGCGGACTCGCCCGACCCACTAAACCTCCCGCGGTGGTCCAGCCTCGATGCGCAAAGAGGGGTTTTTGGGAATCAAATTGCCTCCAAAAACCCCTCCCGCATCTGCCGATGCACGTCCCGGGGGGCGACCGTAGCTGCCGCCCCCAGTGCCTTCGCGGTGCTTACAGCGGCGCGCTCCACAAACGCGCCGCCATCCTCCCCGGGTCCGCTTAGTGGTGGAGGCTGGAGCCCTCACTCCTGCCACCACCCACGGTCCGGTGAGACCCCCTATACAGGGGGAGCCGCGGGCCCCCCATCACGGGGGGGCTGGCGGCGCGGGGTGGCCGTTGCCTACACCCCGCCGCCGCCTTCTCCGAGCGGGATCGGCCCTCTCCCGATCTCGCTCGCTGGCCTCTTTCCGAACCATAACGGTCTCACAGAAAGAGGCCACGGCCTGCCACGCCGACTCCTCCGCCAGCATAGCCGCTACTACGCTCGGCGGAGACAGATCCTGCCCGATCCTGGCGACCAGGATTCCGCGCTCCACGCCCCACGCTGGACACTCCTCCAACGTGTGCTGCGCGGAATCGAGGTCCCACCCGCAATGGTGGCATTGCGGTGTCGGTTCGCGTCCGATCCTACTCAGGAACTCACCGAAACATCCGTGTCCGGTGAGCACCTGAGTAAGACGATAGGTGACGTGCCCTACCTCCCTCCCTAGCCAGGCTTCGAAGCTCGGCAGAATCGCGCCGACGGCGCGTTGGCGCGAGTTACGCGGCTCCTCCAGCCGCTCGCGCCACTCCTCCAGCGCACGTCGGCGCTCTTCGTGCCTCACTTCAACTGGCGTGGCTCCACCCCCGCCATCGTGACGAAGACGGACGAACACACGTGCGTCCATCCTCGCCAAGATGTCGAGGGGCGGAAGCCGCGCCAGCAGTGTTGCCGCCTCGAAGGATATCGTACGATACCCTCTCGCGATGCGTATGGCAATAGGACGCTGGAGCCCATTGTACAGGGCCCGGCAGCGCCTAACACCCGCCAGCCTGTGAGACCAGACGGGCGCTCCGTAGAGTGCCATCGATCGTACGACACCCGCGTAAAGGCGGCGAACACCTTCACTCGGCCCCCCGAGATTCGGAAGTAGCCCGTGCATAGCACCGACTACCTTCCGAACCCGGGGGACGGAGCGACTGAAGTGCTCCCCGAAGTCCCAGCGACTGTCCAAGGTGAGGCCCAAGTACTTCAGAAAGGGCCCCACCTGGACGTCCACGTCACCCACGCGAACCGACATGCTGGGTGGTTCCCGCCCCCTCGGGAGCTTATGGAACCATAGCGCCTCGGTCTTCGCAGGCGCTATCCGCAGACCCAGCTGGTGGATCCCATCCACCACGGATGCCACCCCAAGCTCGGCGAGCTCCTTGGTCCCGTCGAAGGAGTCCCCACCGGCCAACACGAGAGTGTCGTCCGCATAGCAGACGACGTGTACGCCGGCGGGGAGATCGACGCGCAAGACTTCGTCGTATGCGAGGTTCCACAGGAGGGGGCCCAAGACCGACCCCTGAGGAACCCCGCAATTGACCTCCCTCTGGTGCAATGCACCATCCCTGCCTACATACTGCACACACCTGTGCTGCAAGTAGGAGCCAACTATGCGCTGCAGGTAAGGAGGCACTCCGTGATAGACGAGCGCCTCCCTGATCGCCCTCCAGGGCAAGGAGTTGAACGCGTTGACGATGTCCAAGGACACCGCCAACATCCTCCCGCCCCGGGACAGTACCTGGTCCGACAGCGAACGCACGCGTAGAATGGCGTCCACCGTCGAACGCGCCTGCCGGAAACCGTACTGGTCGTCCGACAGGTTGGGGCCTACCTGCCACAGATGTGTGCAGAGACGAGCGGCAATTATTCGTTCGAATAACTTGCCGCCCTCGTCCAGCAGGCAAATGGGACGGTACGCAGAGGGAGAGTCCGCGGCCCTGCCGCCCTTCTTCAAGAGGACCAAGTTTGCCGTCTTCCAGCCCAGGGGAAACACACCAAAGCGGAGGCAGTTGTCGAACAACCACCCCAGCCTTTCCCACAGGCCGGCGGATAGTGCCAGCACCCAGGCCCGACCTGGAATTCCGTCGGGCCCGGGGGCCGTATTACCACGAGCCCTGAGCCGCTTTACCGCTCGGTCCATCTCCTGTTCCGTTACCCCCAGCTCATCGGACCAGATGGTGAGGCCCGATGGTAAAGCGGGGGTAGAGGGGCTGTCCTGGACCCTGGGGAAGAGCGTGTCAACCACTCCTCCCACGAACACAGGGTCCAGGGTCTCCGTCAACGGAGGGACCCATGGGCGCAGTTTGCCCAGTACAGTTTTGTACGGGCGCCCCCACGGATCCCTGTTCAGCCCCTCCAAGAGTTCACTCCAGGACCGAGCCTTGGCGTCTGCGATGGCGCTTTGCAGCGCCGTCGTAGCGGCTCTATAGGACTCGTAAGCACTATCCCTCTCCTCGGCAGTTGCTCGCCTTCTTCTCCGGGACCGGGTGTACTCGCGTCGGGAGCGCAGGCATGCCTCGCGCAGCCTCGCTATCTCCTCCGACCACCAGTACACCGCCCGGCGCTTGGATGACTTGGCCCGGGGCATGGAGGCGTCGCATATCGACGTCATCATGTCCCGGAACCACGTCGCCTCCCACTCAGGATCGGGCAGATCTTGTTCGGCGTGGCCTTCCGGCCAGGCCGCGACGATGGCGGCGGCTTCCAACAGGTCCCTGTTTAGCCGCTTGAGGGCCCATCGTCGCGGCGGACTGCTACTCCGGCGGGATGCGCGGGGTGGAGAGCGGAGGGCCACATCGAATACGATGTGGCGATGGTCGGATAAAGTGACCATCTCCTCCGCCACTCTCCATCCCGACACCATGTGTGTGGCAGAGGGAGTCGCCCATGATAGGTCCACGATCGACTCCCCCTGCCACCGCACACAGGTGTTTACGGACCCCCGATTTAACAACCGGAGGTCTAATCCCGCCGTCCATTCTACAACGGAGACTCCCCTAGGGTCATCCCGAGGACTCCCCCACTCACGCGAGTGGGCGTTGAAGTCACCCAGGACGAGCACGGGACGGGGTAGGCACCTGCGAATGCAGTTTCCCACCTCGTCCAAGTACGCCTCGTAAGCGGCGAGGGTACAATTAGGGGAGACGTAGCAGCCCACAACGGCTAAACGACCCCATTCCACGCCCACGAAGCCCTGCCCCCTTTCGATAAGGGAGCAGTGGGGGTCACCTTCTCCACCACCCCAGTAGATAGCGACGGAGTCCAAATCGTCCCGGAACCAGCGAGGATGGTCCGGAACGACCTACCGACATACCTCCCGTGTCCCGTCGCAGCACGTTCAAGTCGGCCGTGCAACCGCTCGACCGCACGCTCTGGTACCCCTGGGGCTCCAGTGTCGAGAACAAGTCAGTACCTCACCTGTACCTACCGACATACCTCCCGTGTCCCGTCGCAGCACGTTCAAGTCGGCCGTGCAACCGCTCGACCGCACGCTCTGGTACCCCTGGGGCTCCAGTGTCGAGAACAAGTCAGTACCTCACCTGTACCTACCGACATACCTCCCGTGTCCCGTCGCAGCACGTTCAAGTCGGCCGTGCAACCGCTCGACCGCACGCTCTGGTACCCCTGGGGCTCCAGTGTCGAGAACAAGTCAGTACCTCACCTGTACCTACCGACATACCTCCCGTGTCCCGTCGCAGCACGTTCAAGTCGGCCGTGCAACCGCTCGACCGCACGCTCTGGTACCCCTGGGGCTCCAGTGTCGAGAACAAGTCAGTACCTCACCTGTACCTACCGACATACCTCCCGTGTCCCGTCGCAGCACGTTCAAGTCGGCCGTGCAACCGCTCGACCGCACGCTCTGGTACCCCTGGGGCTCCAGTGTCGAGAACAAGTCAGTACCTCACCTGTACCTACCGACATACCTCCCGTGTCCCGTCGCAGCACGTTCAAGTCGGCCGTGCAACCGCTCGACCGCACGCTCTGGTACCCCTGGGGCTCCAGTGTCGAGAACAAGTCAGTACCTCACCTGTACCTACCGACATACCTCCCGTGTCCCGTCGCAGCACGTTCAAGTCGGCCGTGCAACCGCTCGACCGCACGCTCTGGTACCCCTGGGGCTCCAGTGTCGAGAACAAGTCAGTACCTCACCTGTACCTACCGACATACCTCCCGTGTCCCGTCGCAGCACGTTCAAGTCGGCCGTGCAACCGCTCGACCGCACGCTCTGGTACCCCTGGGGCTCCAGTGTCGAGAACAAGTCAGTACCTCACCTGTACCTACCGACATACCTCCCGTGTCCCGTCGCAGCACGTTCAAGTCGGCCGTGCAACCGCTCGACCGCACGCTCTGGTACCCCTGGGGCTCCAGTGTCGAGAACAAGTCAGTACCTCACCTGTACCTACCGACATACCTCCCGTGTCCCGTCGCAGCACGTTCAAGTCGGCCGTGCAACCGCTCGACCGCACGCTCTGGTACCCCTGGGGCTCCAGTGTCGAGAACAAGTCAGTACCTCACCTGTACCTACCGACATACCTCCCGTGTCCCGTCGCAGCACGTTCAAGTCGGCCGTGCAACCGCTTGACCGCACGCTCTGGTACCCCTGGGGCTCCAGTGTCGAGAACAAGTCAGTACCTCACCTGTACCTACCGACATACCTCCCGTGTCCCGTCGCAGCACGTTCGAGTCGGCCATGCACCCGCTCGACCGCACGCTCTGGTACCCCTGGGGCTCCAGCGTCGAGAAAAAATCATTACCCTACCTACCAATATCCCTACCTTTGACGTTTCGACCTGTCGTTATACCATCATACCGCCATACCGTTCGTTGTAGGCGTACCGGTACGAGGTTTCATGCCGTGGCGTGTGTGATCTTGATGTCATACCATCATGCCATCATAACGTCATTCCTCTTTATATACCACCAAAACGTCATATTGTATTATACCATGATTATACCTACATACCATCATAGGTATCGTCATCATAATCTATGGTCACATACCATGAAGGGTGGCGACTGGCTATAGTTGGGGTTTGAGTGATGGAGTATGTTAACTTTGCTTTAATGTTTCAGGTTCGCACAGAAATCGTTAGAATTTCTAGTGCAGACACTACCGCTGCATTTAGCAGAGTACACCGCGCGACTGCTCGGCATCAAAACTAGGTAAGATACAGTGTGAAAACTCTTTCAAGTACCCTCTTCATCCAACCTGAATTTTTCTGCGTGAAATGGAACGAGTTGATCGAAGTACTAGTCAGGGATACCACCTGCGAGCCAATTTCTTCCAAATGGTAGAAATCAACTTAATATTTTAGTAGTAGAAAGTACCCAAAGTAGGTTTATAACAGGTAAATAAATAATTTTGTAATATAATTTACATAACTCAATTATATCCGTCTTATCTCTAAGAAATATTTGCACGTCAAAGTCAAATATAGTGCTCCTATTATTAAAACATACATTCAATGAACAAACCTATATTGTGGCAAATAAATGATAATTCATTTATTCATTTATTCAAAATTGTGTATTATATTATTATATAATAGGTAGGTAGGTTTTTTTTTTGTTTTTTCATTATTATGTAATAGGTATTAACAAACTTCTAAGTATTTAGACACAATGCTTTCATTTCTTAGGTTAAGTCTTATAACGGTGAGTCAACGGCTGGTCATGATGAACGAGGTGCTGCGTTTCTTCTCTCTTCGCGAGTGGCGCTTCAGAACGGACAACGTACAGAAGCTGAAGGCGAAGCTCTCTCCGCAGGATGCGGCCATCTACAACCTGGATCCACACAGCATCAAGTACGTCTTATTTTCTATGAAATACACTTTTATTTCCTCACTAGTTTTCGCCCGTGGCTTCACTCGCATTAAAAGTTATTTAGTATAATTTCTCTCCCTCAGGAACCGTAATTTTTTTAATAAAAGGTTACCTTTTTGTAACCCTGACTACGTATATGCAAAACTTCATTATGATCGGTTGGAAAATAAGGGTGTGTAAGCGTAACAAACAAATAAAAAGACTCGCTTTCGCATTTATAATATTAGTTATTAGGATTTATTAAAACCATACTTAGGTTATGATAGGCATCAGTCTCTGTTAAGCACATCATGAGACGCCCGAGAGGAGTCGGCAAGGTATTAACGCTTTGAATGCTGAAAACACAACTGAGCTGTCACCCGCAGTCAACGTGTTAAGGTTCTTTCTCAATTATGTGTGTTTTCAAAACATTTCTCAGTAAAAGGTAGATGCATATGAATGTATAAATTGTTAATTTTGTCTTGTTTGCAGTTGGGACGAACATTACGTCAACTTCGTCAAAGGCACGAGAAAGTACCTTCTGAAAGAAAAGGATCAAGACATTGATGAAGCAAAACGTCACCTTCGCAAGTGAGTGTCTAGTCTCTAGATTACCTAATTTATTTATTGGTGTTCAAGTGTTGAAGGCGGAGTTACTTATTGATTATATACAGGGTGGGGTAAAATTCTACCTCACTGAGGGCAGCTATTTGCAGTTAGAAGGTTTTGTTCTGAAGAAACTATATAACAGCTGTGATCCTTCTAGGTATTGTAAATCATTGTTATCTATGTAGATTCTGTCTAAGAAAATGTGTGTAGTTAGTAGGTCGGTCGCCTACCTCGAAAATTAAATGACCAACTTATTTTATTTTATTTAGTTTTAAACTTCACCACGTATTACCAAGGGGGATGGGGGGGTTAAAAAATGCTAAAAAAACTTCACGTGGACGGCCCTTAAATGTTGATATGCACAAAATGTCCATGCTGGCTACGCGGGTTGGGGATCGCAGGGCACATATCGCACCGCTGACGCTGCTACCCGACTGCGGCCAAGGGATTTAGCAGTGTAAATGGTTTCGCAAGTGATAAACAAGCACTATTGTATTTCCAGAATGAAGTTCGTGCACAACACCGTGCTATTCTTCGTGCTGGCGCTGCTCTGCCGCGTCGCTCTCAACAACCCGCTCGTGCGCGGCGTCGTGTACGGCACGCTGAGGTTGCTACTGGGACTTTTCACCGCCGTTACGTCTATAACCTCTAGAATTACGTCATAGTTGTAAAGTGTTTGTGATGTATTCGTTTCAATATTTATAAGTGTGTTGAATTAGAATGAGTTAGATTTTAAGTAATCAGTGATTATAACAAAGCTTTTCAACTTACCTATCTTATAAAATAGGTACGTACAGTACAAGAATATTGTTAGGTTGTTGTTGCAGATAATCGTTCGTCGATCGTTCCAATTAGCAAAATATTTTTGCTCAATTAGTGTTTAATGTTCTAAATGTTGTACTTTGTGTGCTGCTGAGTAATATATTAAGGTTTATCACGTTTATCGATTAAGGCATTCATTCATTATTTGAATCTCTAAGATTTTAAAATAATATTAACAAAAAAGAAACCTCGGTGCATGGTCATGTGATAATTTTATTTATTGTGATTAGTATTTAAGTACTGCTTGAAGTATTGTAGATTAAAAAATATTTTTAAAGTGTTTTACTATTTTATATTTTAATTTAATGTTTACATCAGAATATTGTGGTGCTATTTACCTTACTTTTCCTAAATACATTATGCGTACATAAAAAGGTTTCATGGTTTTCTACTAACAAAATTATTCAAGTAAAGCATAAGACATAGATTAAGGGTTAAGCTTTAATAATTTTGTAAAATGAACAAATAAGTAGGTAGATACTACCTATTAGGTATTATTATTCTGTTGTACTTATTATTATTAAATATAGAGATTATATTTAAGAAAGTGTCATAGTCTAATAAAATCTATTGTAACTATTTGGCTCTTTTTTTACTGCCAGATCAAGGTTCTTATTTATTATTGCATTATCAGGATACAAAGAATCAATCAGTATCTTCCCCTAGTACGGGATTTGATAGTTTTCGAAAACTTTATAAGTTTCCGTTTTCTTCCATACATCTACGTGCAGCGCCTCTAGTGGACACATGCATGAACTAAATTCGGCACCACGAGTCCTACCGACTCGTAGTTTTCGATCTTGAAAAAAGTTTTCAGGTAGTTTTGTGTTAATTTGGAAGTATGAGTTCTTTTGTTGACAAGTCTGTGGAAAAAAACTATGTAGTATGCGAAAAATTCCATACGTTTGCTACTGACTCTAAAAAATTCTTTGTGAGAGACGATAAATTGAAAACTTTATCATGGATTTTCTTCGAATATGTATGTTTTGGCTTTAGCTGTAAGTTTTTGAGTGTATGAAAGAAATAAATATAAAATAAATGTTTGCGAGACGCTACTTTTGCGGAGGTCAGCCACGAAGGCTGATGAAGCGTACCGTCATGATAAGAAGAGGCATAAGCTCGTGCAAAGGAAAAATGCAAAGGCAGAGAATAGTCTTAGCCAGCCGTACCTCTGACATTCACTTTGTGCAGGGTTATCGGCTCACAAAAGAAGGGTTCATGTATATTTTTGATACCCTGATTGAACACAAAAGCCTGAGGAGCTCTCAAAGAATCACACTTGAGCCCATGGTATGTTTTTAGGTTATTAGTAGGAAAGCAGAAAGTTGAACTTGCGGAAGTTGCTCACATCCCTTATACAGTTATAAAACAGCTGATGATCTTTAAGAAGTTGAACAGATATTTAGAATTATATATACCTGGTCACGTTTCAAACAAACAAAATCAAAATCGTTACATCCACTATGATGCAAAGAGTATACAAACAAAACTACGTACCTTAATGCCACACACAGATACACAGATAATATAGCTTATCAACGCAAAAAGATGGGCTATTTGCGTAGAAACTGTAAGAAATAAAAGATCTATGAAGAAAACTGTACGAAAACTGTTTAGTAGTTTTTGAAAAAAATAGTACGGCAACATTAAGTAGCTGTCCTTTATGTATTTGTTAAAAGTCAAATTATCAATGTCAACAAATGATTAGACGTCAGTCGCACACAAACTAAACGTCAACGTCAGTCACAGTCAGCCAGCCAGCAAGCGGTTCGCGAAGGTGAAAATGAGTTCCGCAATTTTCGACTAAAAAATGTTTAACAAAGTGCTCCAACGCGCTCTCAAGTTCCGACTAAAGAAGAACTACCCAACGAACATCTACGACCTGTCCCGCGGCTCCGCTATCGCGATCCGGCGGCCGTACTCCGACGAGGTGCGGCGGGCGCAGGCGCAGAGCATCGCCAAGCCGGGACCTACCATATTCGACAAGATTATATCGAAGGAGATCAAAGCGGACATTATTTACGAGGATGAGCTCTGCATGGCTTTCAACGACGTGTCTCCGCAGGCGCCGGTGCACTTCCTCGTGATCCCGAAACGCCGGATCGCGAGACTGCAAGATGCGGAGACCGCGGACGCGGAGGTTAGTACTAACCGACCTCTTTACGATGTTAACCTTTTTGATATACCAACCTCCTCGGTTTCTACGCGGTATTTGTGGTAACGACCGTGAAATTGAACCTTATTGCTATAGAATAACTGAAAGAAATTATGTTGTAACAAAAAACAAGTTCATTGCAATCATAGCAGTGTTGGTCAAAGGAATCGAATACAATCACAAAACAGAACCATTCAATTTGTTGTAGAAACCCGTTGGCCTCACCCAAACATTCCATTGCTATCAGCGCAACAGAATACTTAACAGTATCTATAAAGCAACTGCAATTAACATTAAATTGTATCTGTTAACCCAGTTTTAGGCAATCATGAATCTTAAAGTCAGTGTAAGATAGCTTATAATCAATTTGGATATCATTCTTATTACAATAAGGGCTACTTGATTTCAGTAGCAGCCATTATAGATCAAACAGCGGTTGAATAAGAATCATATTCCATTAGCAGGTAATTAGGGTTGTGGATGTTATCAGACAATCGGCGATGTTATCAACATTCCGTGGAGATTAGTCAGTGGTTACACTGTAATTTAGCTCCGAGTTGATAACATATCTTGAATTTGCTGTAAGGTGGTCTGGAGGAGATTCCTCTGTGTGATAATATGGACAGTGTGTACAAAACTGAACACTATAAACAATTATTATACAATAATATACACCAATACACACTATCGGGTGAGAGGGGATTTGGGAGTACTAGGGTGGGGGACGGCAACACGGAACACCTTTGATCTTGTTTAAAATAAGTACACCCCAACCGATAATAGTTATAAGGAACCCTTAATGTATAATTCACACTAACTGACATGCATCGGAGAGCATTTTATGACATGCTAAAGCAATTTGAAACATCCACAAAGCAGTTAAGTTCCTTATTTGTATGCAATTTACGCAGCTTTGAGATTTGTCAAACATTATCATAAATAGATCCGTAAGTAGATATTGCATGCAAATTAGGAACTTAACTTCTTTATTTATGGTTCAATTTCCTCTAGCATGTTTTAAAATGCGCTTTGATATTCTCAGACACGCGCTGATAGGTGTGAATAATACATTCACATCCATTAATTACATTAGGTGATTTTGGTGATTTTTCCCACCCCCTCACCCCTTGGTGAGATGTCGTGAGATTTTGCTCAACCCCCTCAACCCTACCCTATTCTCATGTGAGAATTTTTCTATGTATTTTTATTCATGATTTAGCCATATTTTAGTAGGAAAACATGTTTGATGTAATTTAACCCAGTTTTCTCTTAAATAAATAAATAAATAATGCGGGACGTAATCACACAGCATCATGTAGCCCCAAACTAAGCAGAGCTTGTATTATAGGAACCACATGATTGATATACACTTTTTTTTTTGTAAATACGTACATATCATACATAGAAAACTCCCAGACCCGAGACAAATATCTACAGAACATGCAAACATTTGTCCCGTAGCGGGAATCGAACCCGCAACCTTCTGCGTTTCAGGTGGACCTTCGCCCACTGCGCCACAGAGGCCGTCTCTTAAATTTACAATACAAAAAAATTGCGACTTCCCCCTTACCCTGGTGTGAGATTGGGTGAGGTTTGATTCTACCCCCTTCACCCTAATCGCCTCATGTAATTAATTAAATGTAGACGTTCTGGCACCAGCTGTTGTTGTTGCTGTTGTCCAGTTGCTACAGTGGTCTTGCACTCTGCATGGTGGCATCACTGAAAACCAGTATTGCTACCATTTTCTTCCATTACATTTAATAAAGATGTAAAAAATATTAAGCAAAGCAGATTTTCTTGCCAATTCTCCTGTTTGGTTGGGTTACGAATTAGTGTATTGTAACGAAACAGGTCTCAGGAGAGTGTTCCGTCGTTCACAAATATAAGCAAACTTGTCTAAATAAACTCAAAACTAAATACTTTTTGATTAGCTAAAAATGATATAAAGAAAAAGGGGAGTGACAGGAGAAGTCAGGAAAGGAAAATTGTCTGCAATTTATTGAGAGGATGTTTTTGAGACTTTTCAGGGAATAATCAGCATGAAAACCATGGAATGTTCAATTCAAAAACAAGGAACAATGAGAGCTGATGTTCTCCATGTCAATTGGCGAGTGTACACAATGATAATGAGCGGAAAATCTGGCTATAGTTATGTGTAATCGTGAGTACTAGAATGTGGAATTCTGCTCATCCTAAGGGATGGAAATGTAGGTGGGTTGAGCACAAATAGGTGCAGTAATGGACTGATGATAAAAGGCAGGTCCGGCGGGTTTAATTAATTTATTACAGCAAAGACTAGATCTGCATTTCATACTGAGACAGAAGGTCCACTAGCGGGAGCCAGATAGAAAGAGTGTACAAGCTGCGGATGAGAGAGCAGCGGAGTCTCCATTAAACCAAGCACACAAAGTTACTATGTGAGATAAAATTATTATAATTGTTGAACTGCTACTGTTGGGTGAGTTGCCAATAACCTTTACCTTTTACGTTGTATGATACTATATAACTCTGATCCACAATCTAGCAATGATTATGGAACTAAATAAAAGTAAACCTTATCTCATATTATGGAGAACAGTGTAAGTTTGTTTGTTTGTTATGTTTTCACACTATGAATATTCAACCAATTATCATAGCATTTACATTGTCCGAGAAACGAAAGACATGAAGTACCTACTTTGATCCAGAGAAGGATTATTGTTCCTACGGGATAACAAAACAACTTTCTACAGTGAAAAAGCGGGTAAAAGCTAGTTATGTAAAATATAAATTCAATATAAGATACCCATTCTTAACCGTGGTACGGTTGTCAAAAGTAATGATTCTTCGGGAAGAATGAGCTGTTCAGTTCTATGATTCTTTATAAAATTGTCTAAGAAATGAGATTCTTTATATTCACATTAAATATTGTACCTAAGAGGTAACTGCTGATATATTTGATTAAGCTACTGAAGCTATTGAACCTACTATGACTAGCATGAGCAGTCTTTATCGTCACAATAAATCCTCACTAAGAAGAAAGAGGTATTTACAGCCAAAAATATGAGGCTTACTCCACAAAGACAAGCAAATGCAGTTCTTTTAGACAATCCTATGGGACTCTTGATGAAATATATCATTGAAACATTATATTATTTAGCAAAGCTAACATTTTAAGAATTGAATTTCTTGGATATTTTGTATTGTATCAGCAGACAAATAGCTGCTTCATTTTACCTGAAATAAAGGTTTTTATTAACCATTTAGTGATTTGATGCATTTTGCTGCAGATCACTCCTTACTTCTTTGCATAGCAAAACACTTACCATGATATAAACAATGGCCAGTAATGAGGCATGCTCCCAATTCCAAAATGAAACTATGGTGGGGGCTGTCCAGTCTGGTGACGAGGCCCACAGAATGGCGCGGGGCGGAGCGCTTCCTTTGCCATTTAGATTCAGTATGAGAGGGATAAAACTATTCATGACCACATGCCGGTCAACAGAGTCAGAATGAAAGAGATTTATCTATCGGAGAAGAATAGGTTTCACTGGTTGTTGCGTAGGTAGAGCTCCAATCCTATGTCTGATGTAGAGTCGGAATGTATGAGATAATATTTGCACAATCATATTGATAAAATCAGAAAGAAAGATACAAGACTATTTACGAATCTTTAGAATCAGTATGAAAGTGATTATACTACCCACAAGTCGATAAAAACTAAAGCTAGATTGTGGGAAGAATATAATAAACTCTTTGTCAATCTTTATTACAAACTAAAAATATTAAAGTAAGTACATCGTTCAAGTTCTTTAAGATATCTAATACTTTATTCCCTAAAACCTAAGCTTATTTACAAATGCTAAATAGCGTTATTCTCCTCTTTCAAAACTAGGTGTTAGAATGTACAAAGATTAGGAATTTAATAGGAATGCTAGAATAAATATCGTTTCAAATGTCTTGAACGATCCATTGAGTTACTACATTCATTTCATAGGGTTCTAACTACTAAACTAGACGATTCACGTGGCCATAACAAATTAGTATTCTTAGGACATAGGTTCTTTATTAAGTTAGTCAAGGTTTATAATTATTAGTATAGTATAGGAGGGGGGGTTTTTACAGTACTTAAATAAAAATATGATTTAAAGTGTACACTTTTCATGTTCAAATAATGATTTTTTAATTTCATTTAAGCAACACCAATAAACGAAAATGGGATCCTTACTGCAATTGCACATTTATATCTAAATACAGTACATTCATCATCATCATCATCATCATCTATAGCAGGGCACTGCTGGACATAGGCTTACACCAATGACCTGTGCCATTGCGCCCTCTCCTCAGCTCGACGATATCCTATCTCCTCATAGAAAACAATGTTTCAAGATTTCAAAACTGTACAGGCGGACTGCTTGCTGCATTGCTGGTTTTTTTATTTTATTTGTTTATTGCGTATGTAAATGAGATAGTTAGGTAGGTTCATATCACACATTATCATCATTGATATTGTGTTGTACTATGTGTATGAAACTAGAAAAAACATTAAAATGTCATAATTAAGAAAAAATAAATTGTATTTTTTTCGCTAATATGTTCAGAATCATGGTCTGTTTGCAAACCCTGAGTTTTAAGGTATAATATAGATTGAGGCGGTTTAGTAGCAGTTTGTGTGTGTAATGAATGTGGTTGTTGGTTCCAGCTGCTGGGGCACCTGATGCTGGTGGCGCGCTCGCTGGGGGCTGCGCGCGCGCCGGCCGGCTGGCGGCTCGTCGTCAACAACGGCCGCGAGGGCGCGCAGTCCGTCTACCATCTGCATCTGCACGTGCTGGGGGGCAGGCAGATGGGCTGGCCGCCGGGGTAGGGGGTAGCGGCGGGGGCGAGGTGGGGGGGGGTGAGTAGACGGAGAAGACATGGGCTCAGGGTAGGTTGGAAGCGGGGGGGGGGGGGGGGGGGGAAGGGTGCGTGGTGAGGGTTCCTACTAGTACTATAAGTAGGGGGGAGATGAGCTAGCCGCCAGCCGGGCGCCGGGGAAGTTGTGGGGGTGGAGGGGGGAGAGTTCGGGGGGTTTACCTATAAGTGGGGGGGGGGGGGGGGTGAGTTGGGAGAAAAGACATGGGGCTGGCCACCGGGGTAGAGGGAAAGTGGAGGGGGTGAGGGTGCTACCTACTTGTAGGGTTGGGGGGAAGACATGGGCTGTTCCTTGGGGTAGTAGAATGGGAAGATCAGTGAGGTGCATGTCTTTATTTTATGGATTAGTTGGTTTGAGAATTAGTATTGGAGTAAAACTTGTGTTTTGTTGACTCAGAGATAAATAGTTGAAATGGTATGAAGCATCAGATATGTATCGGTATGTATACATCTCTCACTCTCCAGTGCCTTAAAAGTTATCAAAGTGAATATTTTTTGTTAATTTGCAAAAAATACTTCTACTTTTATATTGTTAAAATTGTCGATATTTTCATCTTGTCTGGACTATTGTTTGTGTCTAGTCTCAGAACAGGATCACAATTGATTTTCCACTGTTATTAACGTTTATCTAAAAAAAGACAATTATTTGCACAATAACTTATAATCAGATATTTTACTAACACGTTTGTGGAGCAATAGTAAAGTATTATATCAGTTAACAGTCAAATATTTATTGATTTTATTAAAAAAGGTGTCATAGTGAAGCCATTGGTAGATTTAGTCGTAGCTAGTGCAATAATTCGGCCAAATTAGAAAATAAGGATTTAGTAATTTTACTATAATTTACTATTAATGCAAGTTTCAAAACGTTATGCCACAGTTTGACGTCATTCTGATGGACATGGACAAGAACAATTTTTAGTAGATGTTTACACAATTTTCAGTAGAATTACCTCTTTCTTGCTCACAATTACAAGGAGCGATTTTGTGTGTTATAGAAGTTTTTTATTCCACGAGGCGTTAGTAGAACTTTTGACAAATAAAAAAAAACTTGATTGAATTCAAAAAAAGTAAAACATTTATATAGATTATTATCAATGTTATTTAAAATAGAAAAATATTAGATACACTGTCTATGAATTGATTTGTTTAGTTAAAGTGGAATATATATTTGTTTTTTATTTTACATTATTTTATTACTTTGAAAGTACTTTTGTTAATTTTACCTCAGTAGATTAGTTCAACTTTTTGTTATTTTAAATAACATTCATAGTAAGTAGTAATTATAAGACTGATATCTACTTTATTTCATTACAACAATTTAGCAAAATCGCTACCTGAATTGTTTGTAAAGTCAGTACATTTTGCTATATTTTGACTAAAGCTTTATAAACCAAATAGATGACCAAAGCGAAAATAAATGTTAAAAGTTATGTTTCCAATTTTTATAAAATTATCAAGAAAATATATTTTTGTTAACTGTGATCTGACTGAGATATTGTTAGAATCTCGTTCAGTTAAACTCAATTACAAGTTACAATGTTTAGTAAAATGTTCTAGTCAGAATGAGTGCCGCGTCGGCTCAAGTCTCAAACTGTGGTATTATGAATGTGGATACATTCTCATACTTTAACCCAAAGGAAATCCTAGTCGTAGGCCCATATTTTAAAACAAAGAACGAACCGCTAAGATCGTTTGGACAGATATTTATTTGAATACTTTATACAGGCGAAATTGTTGAAAACTATCACAGAAGCCTATAAAGAAGTGAATACTGAAACGCTTCTCAACTGGTAGAATTCGTCTCAATTTTTTTTTTTAATTATTCGCCCTTGCGGACAGGCTAAAGTCTATTTGACCATACTGCCAATTCTTCGGTATTTTATTTCTTCCTTATTAGCTTTTTAAGTTTCTGTCTTTCGTATGTACGTATTATATAATTTGTCATAAATCGATCTTTGGTTTCTGAATTCGTCTCAAGTGACGCGATTCTTCTTCTTTTTTATTTATGGAAGGCGCGATTCTTCAGAATCTGTATTGAAACGTCAATTTGATAACCGTTTAAGGAATTATGTATTGTAAAAAAGGATTAATTAAATACGGGGTTAATTATGAGAATGTAGCTATTTTCACGTTTAATTAGTTTTATTAAAGTTTAAGTTTTATTATGCATATCGTTAGTGGGTAGTTTGCATTTGTTATATTAAGGCTCTGCTGTTCGGAGTGAAAGGGGTTTCAAGATGTTAGCTCACTTTGTAATGTTTTGTTAGTAAATTATTTTTGAAGGTGGATGCAGGCTGTAGAAGCAGACGAGTTGTTGCGATCTATGTATTTCTATGAAATAACTTGCATAAAGGCGACGTTATCTTTGGAAGGTGTTTCATATAAGTTCATATAATTTATTTTATTATAGTTGCCATATCTTGTCCGTACATCAGGCGAGGTCCGTGCTGAAAATCAGTTTTCTGCTGAGCAGTTTAAGCATTATGCTAAGCTCGGGCCATTTTTGACTACACTTTACAAAGCAGTCAATAGATAGATAGATAGATAAATTCTTTATTGTACACCAAATTAAAAAATACAATTTGCAGAAACATTACAATTAAAACGAAAAGGTACAATGGGCGGTCTTATCGCTAATAGCGATCTCTTCCAGACAACTTTTCAATAGGTATTGAATGTATAATTATTAATCATTTAATGTATAAAACTTTGTCTGGTTTTACTACATAGAACTACATAGAAACCATTAGTGTCGCAACATGTTGCCTGCTTCTGTTGTCTGCAATGGGCTACTGAATCACACCTCGGTCTTAACAAAAACTAAACTAAATTCTATTCTATTCTCATCTAAGTTATATTTTAGTTAAAGCTGGTTTATATGATAAAGTACCACATCCATCAGTTAACTCTACTTACTATGAAACAGTCAAACAGGTAGTTTACTTATCTTTTAAATGTTGTTGGTTTGTAAACGTATATCGCATTTATTTCAGAAACCGGGCTAAGGTCCAAATGCACTATCAAAATAACGGGCACTTAAACGTCTATTTAGATTCTTTTTGACGGTAGTTTTAATCAATTATGTCTCGATGAATATCTGTGACATTAACCGGTGGTTATCTTGACCCGCCGTTGTTTGTTGGTGCAGGTGGGCCTGAATTTGAGTGAATATTTACAAAATGTCTCGAAGCTCCCAGCAGGGTCCCTAGCATGTACGGTTGCGGGTGCGGTTGTGCGGATATCCGCATTTTGATGCGATTTTCAAAATGTGTAGATGTGCGCGCGCCGATCAAAGTCTGTTTCGAATTTAAAATGTATTTAAATTCTGTAACCAAAGGTTTATTAAATGATTTTATTAACAAAAGAGTTTAATTGGTAGTGTTATAGATTTTAGGATAGGATAGGTACGAGAAGAGTGGCAATTTGTAAATTTAAATATTACCTATATTATATGTTTTTTTTTGTATCTTATTCTATAAAAGATTTTAATAGGATAAAGTATGATAAAGTCTTATAAGAAAGGAATTAAGTCTCACAATAATAATAATTTCCTACTTTTCGTCTGTCCCCTTAGCTTAGGTGACAGACAGAAATACCTAAATATCTAAGTGTTTTCATGTGTTGCTAACATGATGATGAAACTTTTTAAATCCATAAAAACCTAATAATTAATTCAGTGACAGTGTCGCCGACGCTAGAGCATACAAGTGAATGGTAAAATTAAAATCGCATATTCAAAAGTAGAATTTATTGATTTTCTAAAATCATTAAAAACTTAGAGGTAATAGTAGGGAGACGCGCAGGACAGCGGCGCGGCGTAAGTGGGGGGAGGGGCTAGGTAGGGGGAGAGGTAAGGGTACTGGGGGGCTGCGCACCCGCAGGGGAGGGTGGCTTCCAGCAGGGGACCCGCCGCGGACAGCGCTGACGTCAGCACGGTGGGGAGGGCAGCCTCCAGTAACGGGGGGAGGGTTGCCGCGATCGACTCCGACAGACTTAGGGCAAGGACGGGGGCGAGGGCGGGCAGGGCGGGAGCGATCGCGCCCAGAGCGGGGCCGAGGCCGCAAGCGCAGGGCGGCGCGGGGGCAGGCAGCACGAGGGGGGCGGGGGCACACCGAGCAGGGGCGGGGGCTGGCAGGATGAGCGGCGCGGGGGCGCAGGGGGCGGCTGACAGGCAGTAAGCGTACTGCGCGCGAGCGCTCTGAAACATCAAAATATATATTTATGAGGGTAGAATACACAAGCATTAATTTTTGGCTATGCCGGCGTTCCTTCACACGTGGATGAAATCCATTGGTGCCAGCGGACAAACTAAATAACCCAGGACCAATTCCCAGGGGCGATTTCAACAGATTAGGTTAGTCTGTGGATCGCCATTGAAGATTCCCAATAATAGAGCTCCGTGGAAATTTTAACCGCGAATCCATATTGCCTTCCCATTGAGTGCGTAATGAGGATCCGCGGCTAAAACTTCACGAAATCAATATGTGAATGTGAGTACAGCGAGGCACACACAGGGAGATCTTGAAATGTAGTTTGATTCTCGTACCCAAGACGATTGACAGTTTGCTTTGCTATTGTGGGATGTAGGTACGGGCCACATTCCGCACATTAAGAACTGTTGCATTATGCTCATGGGCCGGAGTGCAAAATATGGAACAATCACTTTCACACCAGCTTATATCAGTCCACTGCTGGACATAGGCCTTTTCTAATAAAGGGGGATATGGCCATAACCCCACGCTGGGCATGCGGGTTGGGGATCGCAGGGCACAGCTTCTCCCACCACCGACGCTGCTGCCCATCACTGGCCAGGGGATTTAGCTGTGCCGATGTAGGCTGCGCTATGCCGCAATCAGCCGGCCGCCAAAGCCCCGTTCGTTGTTTAGCAAGGTGCACCACGAGCAGGTGGGGTTGGCTTGGGTTCCGAAGACGGGGGTTGGAACAACATACCTACACCCCAAAAATGTGTGTAATAGAGATGACGACTGGGTAAAAAAATAATAATTATATTTAGTCCGTCAGGTAAAAAATACTGGACATGTATTTTTTTATTTATCGAATCAATATAAATTGACGGAACTAAAGAACGTGAAAGTTCGGGAGTGGGGGGCTCATGACGTCACGTCTAGGTAAAAAATGTACTATATCGTGACGTCACGAGGAACTTTAACGTATTTTTTGTTTAATTTTTGTTTAATTGACAAAAGAAAAAAATACGTGTCCAATATTTTAGGGATATTTAAAAAACAGACTAATTAGAATTTTTCAGTCGTCTAGCCTATTCATTAAATGAAAATCTTACCTCGCAGAATAGGGCAACAGCACAGATGAGTAGAGCGGCCCTCATGTTGGAGTCGGATGCGAGTGCCCCCGCCCGGCCGCGCCTATATCCCGCCCCTTATCGCACTTGCACACTTATTGCATTCAACTATTTCGGTAATATTAAAGAAAGTTATGAAAGTAGGTATTGCGTTCATTCAATTGCGTAGGAAAGTAGTGAATTAGTTTACTACCAATAATATGTGTTTCATGTATTGAGTACTTAATTCCGCAAGAGTTTTGGTCCATGCTCTAGACGGGCTGCTCGTCTCCAGGGGCGGATTTGATCCGGTAAGCGCCCTAGGCATATGAAAGTTTACCGCCCCTCTACTCGCCGTAAAGCACGAAAAATAAAAAATAAACTTCTAGCCTTCTCTTTACTCTTGGCAATATTACAATTTGTTACGTGTTTGATATTACGAAGATGATTGTTAGCCGAGAGTCGAGTACAGAAAGCAAGTCGAAAAAATTTTGGGAAACAAGTTGATATGATTTTAAAAATTAACAAATTGAAGAGGTTTTTTGAAGGTTTACGGGTGGCGGGCGGTGGGAATATAGGGGCTGCTTGCTATGATATTTTTTTCGGAATATCGCCTACGCGAAGGAGCAAGAAGTGAAAGGCGCTGTAAAAGATGACCTTCAAGTTTTGCTGCCCTAGGCCCGGGCCTACTGGTCAATCCGACCCTCCTCGTCTCTCGATGTATGGCTAAGAAGCTAGCCATACAACAATTGTACTAGGTACTTATGGGACTCACTGTGCTGTAATGGCGACATAAACACACGGTCAGTAATGATAAAAAATTTAATCCTAAAACAAAGTCCATTTTTCAAAATTTATTTTTTTCAAACAAACTAATTCACAAATACGGTAAGAAAAATTGCTGTGTAAGGGCTACTTACCATTTCCAACGTATGATACACAAATTTCGAAACATAGACTAGTTTGGACTAGTTTTAGAATTAAATTTATTATGATTAGGCAGTGACAAGTACCACTACCCGTGTGTTCATTTAATGTCGCCATTACAGCGCCATCGCGCCACCTGTATAATAAACGATTAGGTAGGTACCTAGGTAGATTAGATACTTACCCTTCTCATCTGTACCTACATATTATTCTAACGTTCCTACAATTAGGTGTTTAGTTTCACAAAACCAGTGTGGTGGAAGGATTCAGAACGTTTCTTAAATAGTTACCTAAATATTACATAACATTCGAGTAACCTATTCACTTACAAACCCAACTAGCGTTATCTTTGGTACGTGAGAATGATATTGTCGCATTCTTAGCAGAATAGAACGTGATGTTAGGAAAGATACCGCCGCCTGCCGCTTGCGAGTTGTCACTAATGTACCTATGACTCACACTTACCGGGGCGAGACGGAGAGCATCGAAGCTCATTTTAAAACATGCTAGAGGAAATTGAAACATCCACAAAGCAGTTAAGTTCATCAATTATTTAAGTTAAACTAGTAAAAAAGACGCATTCTATGATATAGTTATAATATTATAAACGCAAAATGCCAGTATTCCTCATTTTTGACATCAGGCGAGGTTTAATGTACGATTTACACCTACCGGCGCGAATCGGAGAGCATCGAAGAGCATTTTAAAACATGCTAGAGGAAATTGAAACATCAACAAAGCAGTTAAGTTCCTCATTAGCATGCAATATCTACTTACGGATCTATTTATGTCAGTGATTGATAAAGCTCAAAGGTGCGTAAATTGCTTACAAATAAGGAACTTAACTGCTTTGTGGATGTTTCAATTTCCTTTAGCATGTTATAAAAAGCTCTCCGACGCGCGCCGGTGAGTGAGAATCGTACATTAGCCAGTCTAGTCAATACTTGGACAGGTTACATCCGATACTGCTATTAGCAATAAAATAACCTAACTTAAAACCAATACTAATACAGTAAACCAACACAAAAGCGAATATTTAAAAAGTAAAAAAATAATACTTCTGTCGTTGAGCCATCAAATTCGATTAGTTAGTAGGTAGGTAATTTGCGTCGGGGTACCGCTTTGTAAGTCAGACCCTTCATTTGATTGACTATCTATTAATTTACTAACATTTCCGGCCGCCTTGGTTTTTATTATTAGGCTATTTTTAACCGACTTCAAAAAGGAGAAGGTTCTCAATTCGTCGGAACCTTTTTTTTCCGACTTCTTTTATGTATGTTCACCGATATCTCCTTTAATTATAAACCGATGTTCAAAATTCTTTTTTTGTTTAAAAGAGGTGGTCCCATATAAATTTTATTTCTGAAGGATTGATACTTTTCCCGGAAAACTCAAAAAACCTCGTCCTCACTTGTAATTTTCGCCCTATGATCACCAATATCTCCGTCAATTGTGAACCGATTTTAAAAATTCTTTAGGGCAAGAAGTACATAAAAAGTGATTTATTTGAAGTCGTTTTTTTTTAAGTCCTACTTATACTTAGAGATATCCCTTTTTGCGTTATGGGTTTTAAATTATTATGTAGTTAGCTAGATTGTTGATGTCCAAGTTAGAATCTAACTTGACTGTACAGATAGCTCAGTTGGAAACTTGGAAGTAGCTCTACCTCCTGAGCTGCAGGTCGCAGGTTCGATTCCCGCTCAGAACAAACATTTCTGTAGTGAACATGAATGTTTCTCTTGTGTCTGGGTGTTTTATAAGTATCTTTGTACGTTTATTAGCCTCTAATACATAGTAAAAATAGATATTGCAAGAAACCCTCCCTCATAGAGACCAATGAATAAGAACTGTGAGCAAGAGACTGATATTGTGGCGAAGAAAGTACCAATGTGGTGATAGGACTACGACTAGGATCTGCAGATGACTCGGCCCTCGGCCGGTTGAAATAAAACAACAATTGATTTCGATAGACATTATATTTTCAACAATGCGTTTAGCTCTATGACCTAGGTACATTATGAGACCACAATATCACAGCGTGGACATTTCCGATTACTATTTTAAATCATTTTTAAGTAAGATGAGGAAGTTTTCGTATTAAATTCATATATGTTTCGTGTTCAAGGTGGAAATGTGTTTACTGCATGGAATTAATAATACTTCGTACTCGGGGAATGCGCGTGATAGTATATTATGTAAATATACTCCAAATAATAGATAAATAATAAATAATAATCCTGGACGTAATCACACAGCATCATGTAGCCCCAAACTAAGCAGAGCTTGTATTATGGGAACCACATGATTGATAAACTACATACATACATATTTTTTTGTAAATACATACATATCATACATAGAAAACACCCAGACCCGAGACAAATATCTGCAGAACATGCAAACATTTGTCCCGCAGCGGGAATCGAACCCGCACCTTCTGCGTCACAGGCGGACCTTCGCCCACTGCGCCACAGAGGTCGTATGAGTATATGACCACGTGGGATATGATTTTGTTAAAACACACAAGCTTGTATTATAACGAAGTACTTAAGTATACCTTTAGTAGATTATTTTGAAGGTATACTACAAATAATAAAGGTACAGGTTATGTAATCTAATCTAAATATAATCACTTAAGAGAAGAACTTGTGTTATGAAATGCTCGAAGTTAGTTATTATATAGGATCTATTTAAGTATTAACCTTAAATACCATTCAGTGTTGAAACAAGATTGTTGATGGTTGGAGTATATTTACATAATATACTATCACGCGCTTTGAAGAAAAATCTGTGCCTAATTTTTCTTAATAAAAATGCATATATCTTTTGACATTTAACAAGTTACTGTAAACTAAGGAGGTTTAGTATGGGAGGGCGCGCTTTGAAATATGTGTGTATTCTCCCAAATTAGAGTTGGGTCTCGTTTCCTCTTCAATGTTATACATAAAAGGAAACGAGACAACCCTAATTTGGGAGAATACACGCATATTTCAAAGCGCGCCCTCCCATACTAAACCTCCTTAGTTTACAGTCACTTTTCAAGTGTTAAAAGATATAGGCAGTTGTGTACCCTTCACCCCTCAGCTTTAGATAAATGGCCTTTCTTATGAACATCTTCAAAAGATAAACGATGCTTAGGCTGATGCCATTTCTTACCGTTGTATAATGACAAACAATGACATAGACAACCTTGAGTAGCTGTCATAAGTAACGGGGTAAGTTTAGAATATTGTAGGGACACCATTTTTTTCATCTTGAACGACGGTTGTCAATTTTATTAAATTTTATTTTCTAGTGTTTTTCTAATGTATGTCGTTTAATATTCATGGTATTATAACCGATAAATGTTAGTTATAAGACACAAGTATTAGTGAAATGGAATAAAAGAAGATTGAACGGGAATTCTCTGATGAAGAAAATTGTCCGTCGATCGTTTTTTGTTATAGTCGCCATAGCTATAGCAGAAAACAGGACCTGACCGAAGACTGGACGACTGGACTTATAAACCGTACTACGTTGCCTCATATTGTTATGAACAATTATTATACTTGATACTGGCGAAATTGTGGATAACTATCCCAGAAGCCATTTAATAAAGAAATGAAGTGAAGAATATTGTTTTTGCTGTATTCATTATTAAAGCGTCTCCAAATCGGTGTACACCTACGTAAACTCTTATTTTATTTTATTAATAAAATGATTTAATTAGCTTTTTGAAAACCCGTTTCGACGTTCCCAAGTTAAGAGTAGGTACCCGGATAATATTGATAACCTTACTTTTACCAACTCTCATAAATAAAACATTTGGTGATTCCTCGCGAAATGAAGCTATGATTGTACAAGTAAAATTGACTCAATTGGAATCGGGAATGTCCACACTATGACAAATCAAAACAAAACATTGCCATATACATAAGCTAGCTATACAACTAAGTGTACAAAACTATTTTTCTAGTTTTAGTTTTTTCGTAATTTTTTATTATATTATCTTTTTTATATTAAATTTTTATGAGAACTAGATGTAAATTAATTATTTTTCTTTGATGCGGATATAAAGTTTATTATTAATACTAATACAATGAGAACGATATAATATAAATACCAGTGCGGTGAAAGGATGCTTTTACAAAAGTGATCGCGCATCTCGCCGACCTCAAAGCGGAAAGTCCTAAGTTTATAATTGTACTTTTTACAAAATGATAGTTATTTAGAAGATTCCTAAAAATCACAAGTGTACGGTCGCGCGTTAACTTTTCTATTTATTCGAATGCAAATTCACATCGAACCCAACTCGCGGATACAGGGTGAGGAAAAATTGAGAACAGCCACCTTTTCTTCTGTAGTTAGATGGGTTTGTTCTGAGGAAACTATAGGTTTATTTTGAAGAAAATACAATTGCATTTTCCATTTTCGGAATTTTGAAAAGTCATGCCGAGGGATCTGTTACCGGGTAGTGGTGATAATAAGTTGCATCTCTCCCGTTGCTATGAACTATGAAGGGGTCAAATGAAACTTTGAACTCCCGTTCATCCCCCTTCACTCTTCCGTTAGATGTAGATAATATAATGGATGTTCTTATAGGTAAAGATGCATCTCTCCCAAGGCTATGAACTATGAAGGAGACAAATGAAACATTTCGTTTATATATAAAGGGGATAAATGAAATTTGAATTCCCGTTCGTCCCCCTCACCCGTCCGTTAAGTGTAGATGTCGTAGTGATGATAAACTATGCAACAGGTAAAGTTGCATCTTTCCCGTGGCTATCAAGGGGGCAAATGAAACTTTTGCCTCCCGTTCGTCCCCCTCACCCGTCCGTTAAGTGTAGATGTGGTAGTGATGATAAACTATGCAACAGGTAAAGTTGCATCTTTCCCGTGGCTATCAAGGGGGCAAATGAAACTTTTGCCTCCCGTTCGTTCCCCGTTCCCCGTCCATCAGATGCAGATGTGTAGATGAGCGCTCGTCCTACGCGAGATAAGAGTATGTGTCGAGAGCGCTCGGCGTCCGCTCGAGGTACTGCTTGTCGATGAGCGCTTCGATACATTTCTTGATCATGGCGACGGACGGCGCGAACGCTCCGCGCGCCTGAGAGACCACTTCCGCGACCAGCTCCGTGTGGCGCAGCACCTGGACACCACACAATACATATATACAATATATAACATTTAGAACGGTCAGTATGGGAAACTCTGAAACTATAAGACATACGAAAATTTGTTCTAAGGAACCATGTAATCGATTTTAGTAACAAAGAAAACTGCATTCATAATTTTATAAAAAAAACTTGTACTCAGCTCGGGAATCGAACCCAGATGTTTTGAAAAATAAAACTACTATTTTTATTTAGATATCGATTAAGTAGGTCTCAAACAGTAAATTTCACTTTGAAACATGATGTCTAAAATTAATAAAATGTATTAATTATTAATAAAACAATATCCTTTAATTTATTTTGGTAGGTTTTCGAAATGACTACCACTTTTTACAATACAATATTAAACTCGTTTAGGTAACGATCTTAATATTGCATTTTGTATCTTCAGATGGTGAATTTTCAATAAAATTGTCTCTATGACTGAAGCTGAATGAAGAATGAAAATTGTGAGACTGGGCTGGTTTTAGTATGTTCACTTACAGCTTCGTGCCTAAAGTGCGTGAGTCTGGGCTGACTGTTCGCCGCTTGTTATGTACTGTTCAATACAAACAGCGAGTTCACGTGAGAGGAGTCCATGGTAGCAGTAAGGTAACTTACCTTCCTCTGCTTCATGATGCGTACGATGGCAGCCTGCAGGTACATCTTGCGGTCGTCATCGCAGTGCGTCGCCTCCACCTCCGCACCCCCCGCACCCCCCGACACACCCCCCGCACCCCCTGCACACACGGAGGAATACATATTTTATTTTATTCTTTTTGGATGACAAACAGTCGTTACATCATACTTACGTTGGGTTACCGGCTAGGATAACAAAATATTAGGTAAATGTATGAACAACAGATTAACAAATACGTTTACAATAAATATGAACGCTCAAATATGTTGCCGATTGACGCGTAACATTAGAATCGACTAACTAGGTCTACCCCCTACCCACCACATAATACAGATTCAGTTGGCAGAATGTATTATATTTTATTATGAGTAAAGTTATTAGTTATTATTTCAATACTCCATTATCAATTATTTTTACATAATTCGCATTTTTAGTCGCTTCCATTTATGGTCAGAATCTGTCAGGTCAGTCTGAAAAGACCAGCCTTCTTTTACAATTCGAAGTGTAAATTACTTTACTTTTGTTCATAATCCTAGAAATGGGTACAATATAAATTATATCTGGCTAGTTAGGCATACTATAAAAACCCTTATGATGCCATGTTCATTTATAATTATGTTTGAACTGCTCCTGGGTGTACGGGGTTCCAACCCCTATCTTCGGAACCCAAGCCAACCTCACCTGCACGTGGTGCTCCCTGCTAAACAACGAACGGGGCTCTGGCGGCGGCTGATTGCGGCATAGCACAGCCTACATCGGCACAGCTAAATCCCCTGGCCACCGACGGGCAGCAGCGTCGGTGCTGCGAGAAGGTGTGCCCTGCGATCCACAACCCGCATGCCCAGCGTGGGGATTATGGGTATATCCCCCTTTATTAGGGGAGGCCTATGTCCAGCAGTGGACTGATATAGGCTGGTGTGGTGTGGTGTGGAACTGCTCCTGACAACATATCGACTAGTACTGACCTGGATGAGTGGGCGCGGTTGCACACATCAGTCGTATCTTGGTCCTCTTGCACGAGAAGTTGAGGTTCAGGTGAAGCGTGCCGTCGCAATCCTCCTCATCCGCCTCCTCTGCAACACGCGCTGGGTTAGTGTGCAGTGTGCAGTGGAAAGATCTACTTCTATACGGTAGTTCGACGCCCTTGATCTCACAGTAGAGAGTAGAATTTTTAAAGTAAGTAGAAGAGTTCTTTGTTTGGGTTCGTCCGGGTGCGTACTGCCACCATGCCTATTTCTGCCGTGAAGCAGCTGTGCTGTTTCGGTTTGAAGAGTGCCGGTGACATTACAGGGACAAGAGGCTCTCAAGTTGATGGACGCAGGGCGTTGCATCGTAGAGAACGTTCCAAAAAACGTGATCTACGATGCAATGCTTTGTGATAGGTAATGGTTACCACTTAACATCAGGTGGGCCATGTGCTTGTTCCATCTTCAAGTGCCTTAAATAAAAAAAATGCCGAATTTCAAGTGCAACGTATAGTTTCAAGAAGCATCTACCAGGAACCATTTCCAGAAGGAAAGGCGAGGGTCACCATGCAGCCCTTTCTGCTTCTCTCTTCACCTTCTGTCTGTCCACAAATAGAGAGCAGAGTCAGGCTTGCGTCCATGAGGGCACAGGGCGCGGAGCTGGGGAATGGGGGGGGTGGGAAGGGGGATGTGAGGGGGGGAGCAGACTGAGGGCGTGCCACATCTCGGCATGGGGGTATCCATTCATTACGCGAGCCAATTTTGGCGATTTTTCGACCCCCTCTCGCTCTTTGGTGAGATGTCGTGAGATTAAGCTCGACCTTCATAACCTTCCTCTAGGCTCACGTGAGATTTAAAAAAATATGTATATGAAAAAGTGTACTAAATTAATAAAAAAACAATTTGCAAATATTATATAAATGATTTTGCCTTATTTTAGTGAAGAAACATTTTTTACTTAATTACCCAGTTTTCTTGCAATTTTGCAGTTTGTTGCGGACAACGTTTCCGCAACTTGCTGGACGTTCAGACAATCAGCCGCAGATTTATTTCCGAGTTCTAGTATTAGTTGTGGTCCGCATACAATAGACATTTAACATGCTTTATGACAGAAGTGTTATCGTTGACGAACAGAATGAACAGAAGAGGTCCGAGGATGGACCCCTGACTGACCCCAGATTGTGTATGGCAATTCGACGCATAGTGGTCATCGGGGTGTCATTATTCAGCCAAACATTACGAAAGGTCAATTTAAACTAAGAACAGAGTATTTCCTGGCAAGTGTTCAAATCAAAGAAATAGGACTAAACCATAGAAGTTTTAAAATTCACTATGCTCTGAACATTAACTCATACGGCTGATCTCTACTTTCTTATGTCCATATATCATTTGCTAGAAAGGGATGAATAATTTATCTTAATGCGATTTCTGCGTCTTCGTACCAGGGCATTTGTATGAACCTGCATAGAAATTTGTTCGAGCGCCCTGGTACGATTAACTTTTTGAAGTCGCATTGATATAAGTATGCATCTCTTTCTAACTGATGTTATTGGACATAAGAAAGTAGATATCAGCCGTATTGAATTTTAAGACTTTATCTAGTTGTCTTCCTATATCTGTGGTTCAAATGGAATAAACGGAGACTCAAGGCGAATGACGCTTCATAGAAATTGTATGGAAAACTTTTTTGTAGTAGGTTACTTTAAATTGAAACCAACTTGTTTTTTTTAACAGAAATCCAAAATTGCCATTATTTTTTTCCTTCAAAATAAAGCTATAGTTTCCTCAAAAGTAAACCTTGTAAATACAAAAGTGTTGGAAATATGTAAACTATAACCCCATCACGTGTCTAAGAAATGTCAATGTCATTGTCAGACTGACTGACAGCTGCCTGCTGTGACTGATGTTCCGGCTCTCTCCTCCGGCTGCCACCATTGCGTTACAAGTGCTGTGTATTGTGCCGATACTTAAATCTATTTTTCACTTCTTTTGCTCAAAAAGTGTATCATAATAGTGTAGCTTAGCGGGCCTAAAACTCGAGTTTAATACCTCGGGCTAAAAAGTATTTTTTCTTTTTAATTTTTGTCTAAAATCATCAGCCCGTACAAAGCATTCGTTCTCTTACATTAAAACTCGACTTCTTGGTGCTCCGTCAATCTTTTTTATTTAAAATAGAACCGTCTTGGTGATGTTTTATGAAGGTTGATTAATTTTTAATAAAATTTCTGAAAATTGTCTAATTTTGAATTGTTTTATTTTCTCGCAATCGAAGTGAAAAGTAGAGTGTTTTACTCGGGCCAAAACCACCCATTATAACTCGGTCTTGTCATCCTCCCTCGCTACGCTCGGGAGTATAACAACCTCGTATATAATGGGATGGTTTAGTCCCTTGTAAAACAATCTACTATTAATTACAGTTAATATAAACCTAAATAGTTATCCGGGCTTTTATTTCAACAAAAAGCAAAGGCTGCCCTCAGTGAGGTGACACCGAGTCGGACGTGTACCTGCAGCAGCAGTGAGTTCTGGTGCGACTCGTCCGGTGGCGGTGAGTAGTCCAGCGTCGAGCAGCGGACGCACGTGTCGCGCCCACACGTCGCCGCGCAGCTGCAGTGCCTCGCGCACCTCCCGCGCACCCGCACTGTCCGCGCACTCGAAGTACAGCAGCACCGCGCACTGCACATCATATCGTGGAATACGTGAAGAGGAAGGCCAATCTGCAGTTAAGGGTCGAAATGTTGGAATCGCGCCACAATGATTTTAAATCTCTTGTGGTTCGTGTTCCGACCGAAAATCTTTCGACGTTTACTAAGGAAGAGTTTTGGCCAAAAAGTGTGTTGTTCCGTCGTTTTCGCGAGCGACTGTACGACACAGCGCAAGTGCGTCACACGTCGCAGACATTACGTGTCAGCAAATAGTTATAGGTTTAAGTATTATGTATGTTAGTCTCTAAGGTATTTATATATATGGGCCCTAGTTTAAGTAAATTAAGATCTTGTACTTTTTCTTTGTGCCTGAAATAAAATTTATTATTATTATTATTATTAGTGCAACACCACACCGCTGCCGTCTCACTCCGCCCGCCGGCAGAACGTACGTCACCTGGTGCGTGGTCGCGCTGACGTGGTAGAGGCGCGGCGTGTATCTCGTGCGCAGCTCGCCCGTGCACAGGTGGTGCAGCCAGGCGAGGCGCCGCCCGCTGAATGCGCGCCGGTAGAACGTACGTCACCTGGTGCGTGGTCGCGCTGACGTGGTAGAGGCGCGGCGTGTATCTCGTGCGCAGCTCGCCCGTGCACAGGTGGTGCAGCCAGGCGAGGCGCCGCCCGCTGAATGCGCGCCGGTAGAACGCCTCGAACAGCCGCGCCGGCCGCTCCAGCTGCAGGGGCGGGGCCAGCGGGGCCATGGCGCCGCCCAGCGGCCACGCCCCCGCCTGCAGCACCTGACGTACGGAGGGGAGCGGTCACTCACATCTCGCTAACTGTACGCCTCGTACTCGAGCCTGAACTCACACAACGGACTAACAACATTTAGCTCTCCGCTCAACAACTTTCTCACTCAACTAAATCGATTAGTCTATGTTAACCCTTCAGATGCATTTGTAGTAGTCGTTGACCTCAATTTGGGCTGTATTGTTTGTTTACCTACTGATGATGGCAGTTTTTACCCCTCAAATATGGCTAGTGCAGATGAGTTGATATTGACTGATGAAATGAGTGCTCTGAATCTCAATCAATTCAATGGAATTGTCAACAAACGAAGCAGATTATTGGACTTAATATTTTCTAATCAAACTATTTCAATTACTGAATGTTTGGATCCCTTAACGCCCGTTGTTGATTCACATCACCCGGTCTTGTTGATTAGCGCAACGTTTGAAACCCCCGTGTTAGATTATGCGCCGCGCATACGATATTTATTTGACAAAGGTGATTTTGAATCTATAAATAGTGCTATTAATTAAATTGATTGAGCTAGTGAGTTCTCGTCCCGTTCAATTGACGAATCTGTTGACTTCTTTAATCATGCTTTACTAGATCTTCATAATAAACTTATACCTATTAAAAAAAAAAAAGACGTGTGGCACTCGGGGACTGCCGCGGTAAAGCTATTGCATAGCATTTTGTATCAACTTATGCAATTATAATTATTTATTTATTTTTATACGATTTCACTTATAATTGAAACACATAAACATCTAAAAGCAATAAAAATTCCAAAGAAAAGATTGTGATGACAGAAATTTCAAAACAAATCTGAAATTAGATTCAGGTGGAAAACGTCAGACGTCATTTCGTGTCAGAGGCCAATCATGGATGTGCGACGTTGCGACGAAGAACTAATAGAATACAAAAGTTTGAATATGAACTCTATTTCCAAGCAACAGATTATAAAATTAAGTAAAAGTGGGGAGCGTGAGGTTTTTTTTCGTTACGGAATTTCTGGATTCGGTCCCCGCGCTCAAGGCCCTCGATAGAAGCTATGCAATAGCTTAAAAACAATAACAATAGTTCGTATCCCATATGTTATAGCTCAGCACTCCAAAAAGCAATTAAAGAAAAGCATAAGTTTTTACTTTAATACAGAAAATATGGTAATAAATCAAATGAATTAACTTATAAGCTACTACGCGATAGAATACTCTGGAATCTTCAAGTTATCAAAAGTATATTCGACTAACTGAGTACTCTATTAAAAATAACCCCAAATAAATAATGCTGGACACTATCACACAGCATCATGTAGCCCCAAACTAAGCAGAGCTTGTATTATGGGAACCACATGATTGATATATTAATTGTATTATTATATAATACTTTTGGACCTATGTTAAAAATAGATCTCATTCACATTCTATGCCTAGTTCAATGAATTACAATAAAGCTAATGTTTCATGTGGTAGATCCATTTGTAATGCATTTTCAAATTATTTTCAGTCTACTTTTCTTAATTCTTCTTTAGTTAATGTACCAAATATTGTAAATGATTTATTTGCCAATGATCAGTCAACTTTTGTTTCATATTCTGATATCAGCAGCATCGAAATAAATACTACAGAGATAAAAAAATTATAAAAAAAATTAGATTCATCTAAAGCACCAGGTCCGGATAATATTACATCTAAATTTCTTATAAATTGCGCTTCCTCAGTTGCCTATCCTATTGCTCTTCTTTTTAGTAAGTCTATTGCTTTAAGTACTGTTCCCAAGCTATGGAAATCTGCATTTATTACCCCAGTACATAAGAAGGGCTCTAAAACTGAGGTCATCAACTACAGACCCATATCTAAACTTTGCATTGTTGCCAAAATCTTTGAACGTATAGTTTATAATCAAGTTTACTCTGCTTTAGAACTCTTTTAGTCCTTTTCAGCATTGATACCTAAAGAGGAAAATCTACCGTTTCGAATCTCATTCTTCTAAATGACTATATTACTGAAGCTATGGATTCCGGTCAGCGAGTGGATGTTGTTTACACCGATTATAGCAAAGCTTTTGACAAAATAGATCATAATACCTTATTATTCAAGCTTGCCAAGTCCGGTATACGAGGTGATTTGCTGAGGTGGTTTTCATCCTATATTGACAATATCTATTTGGGTTCCTGTCCCTAGCGGAGTTCTTCAGGGATCTCTCCTAGGTCCACTACTTTTTATTATTTATGTAAGTGATATAGACGCCTGTTTTAGATCTTCTAATCTTCTGTGTTTCGCAGATGATATGAAAATTTATTCTACTGTATCATCTGATCTGGATATGTTCTACATTCAGGAAGGTCTAATTTGTTTTGAAAATTTACTGTCGTGTCAACAAGCCTGAGCTAAATCCCACTAAATGTTTTGTTATGACCTTCACTCGAAAATTCAAAATTGTTCCCAAAAATTATACCTTACATGGCCAAGTTCTTTCTAAACTTGACAGTATGCGTGATCTTGGAGTGTATCACGACTCCAAATTACTCTTCGATATTCACGTTGATAAAATAGTCAATAAAGCTTTTAAATCGTTAGGGTTTATAATGCGACTGTCTAAGAACTTAATAAAAACCATGAAAATACTGTATTGTACCTTAGTCAGGAACCATCTGGAGTATGCTTCTCAGATATGGAATCCTTGCTACGATAAATACATCGATCGTATTGAAGCTTTTCAAAAGCGTTTTTTGAGATACCTGTGCTTTCGAGCAAGGATTCCATATCATTCTGGGAAGTATAATGATCTCTGTTAGAAATTTCATTTTCTGCCCTTGCAAAATCGGCGTGATATTGCAGACTATTTATTTATTTTAAATTTTTTATCTTATGATATCGATTGCCCTGAGCTACTAAGTAAATTAAGCATTAACATCCCCCACAGAGTACTTAGGCTTGATCCTCCTCTTTATGTCTCTGGTGCCTCTTCTAACTACAGGCAGAATTCACACCTGGTGCGAGCGAGCAGAATTGTTAACAATTTCAGTAAGTTGTTGGATATTGATCCCTTCTGTATCAGCATTCCTAAGGCAAGGCGGTGCCTATCCCTTAACTTCTTTTCAGGGTAAACTATGCATTTTTATTTACTATTTCCTCCATTTCTATTATATGTTTTTTTTTCCTGTTTTATTTCAGCTTAAGAAGCACGCAGTATTCAGATTAACATTAAGTTTTTGTTTTGTGTTCACATTTTAATCACAATTATGTAGCTACTAGTGAAGACCTGTAATTGGCTTTCTGTTACTAATCATTTATCTAAGGAAATGATCTTTAGCTGTTTGTTTTCCAATAAATAAATAAAGAAAACTAATCTATTTAGATGTATAAATGCTTGAGACTTCTTCGAGGAAATCCTCGGGGGAGAACTATGTTCAGCCGTGAACTTGTGCAAGGTGTATTAGTTGATATGTTATCGTGAAAAGGGGTAAATCTACTCCTGAACGACATGAATCAAAGAACTTTTCAAATTTGTAGTTTTTTTTATTACAAATGACCTGTAAAGTTACGCGGTAATTTTATTTAAAAACTTATGAGGCAGCCCTGGAACAACTGATTTTGTTGATTCCCTCGACTTATTGATATAGTTTAGTTCATTCACATAGTTTATTAATAAATAATAAATAAATAATAAATAAATAGTGCAGGACGTAATCACACATCATCATGTAGCCCCAAACTAAGCAGAGCTTGTATTATGGGAACCACATGATTGATATATTACACATATAATTATTATTTTTTGTTTAAATACATACATATCATACATAGAAACACCCAGACCCGAGACAAATGCAAATATTTGTCCCGCAGCGGGAATCGAACCCGCAACCTTCTGCGTCTCAGGCGGACCTTCGCCCACTACGCCACAGAGGCCGTCGAATTATTATTATCCGTCGTCCATTTATTCCCACATAAATGGCACATAAGTAATAAGTATACTCCAACAAAATAACAAGCGTGTTGCGCCCGCTCAGACTCCTTACTGATAATGATAATTGTAACCATGCCATAATTTTAGGGCTGCCACACAAACATTACCTTCAACTCTTTGGAAAAAGCATTTTGAACACGTATTTGAATTGAGTTTTCAAGTTGTAACATGGTCAAAATAACACCCTTCCGGTATAACATGTGGATGTGGAACATGTGGATTAAAAAACGCCTTGTAAAACAGCATATAACATAGCTAGTGAACAAAATGTTGATGATGATGTTGAAATGAAGTAATAATATAAGTGTAAGTAGACAGAGATACCTGCGCGAAGAAGCCAGTGTTGTCCTGCAGCGGAGCGGCCGCGTCCGAGATAAGAGGCACACAACTACATCACTCAGTACTTAGTCACACTTAGTTATATTGGTACATAAATAATATAATAAATAAAAAAAAACGATCTTCAAATATGTGCTACACGCCAGTATTTGAATTATTTAGTAGTCACTGACTTATTTGTGATAAAAGGTATCAGTACGTGTGATACCAGGTATCAGTATTGTTGATACCAGATATCAGTATAAGTGATACAAGGTCTCAGTATTAGTGGTACCAGATATCAGCATAAGTGATACCAGGTATCAGTATTAGTGATACCAGATACCAGTATAAGTGATACCAGGTATCAGTATTAGTGGTACCAGATATCAGGATACGTGATACCAGGTATCAGTATTAGTGATACGAGACATCAGTATAAATGATACCAGGTATCAGTATTAGTGGTACCAGGTACCAGCATAAGTGATACCAGGTATCGGTATAAGCGGTATCAGATATCAGTATAAGTGGTACCAGATATCAGTATTAGTGATACCAGATATCAGTATTCGTGATACCAGTTATCAGCATCAATGGTACCAGGGATCAGTATTAGTGATACCAGGTATCAGGATTCGTGATACCAGTTATCAGCATCAATGGTACCAGGGATCAGTATTAGTGATACCAGGTATCAGTATTCGTGATACCAGGTATCAGTATTCGTGATACCAGGTATCAGCATTAATGGTACCAGGGATCAGTATTAGCGATACCAGGTATTAGTATAAGTGGTAAAAGATATCAGTATGTGTGATACGGTTTGCGGAGTCCCGCAGGTGCTGCTGGAACTTGACGTTGAGGTCTGCGCTGACGGCAGGTGCCGGTGACGTACCTGCACCTGGAAGCCGGCGCCGGTGCCGACGTTGGAGTCGCGCAGGTGCTGCTGGAACTTGACGTTGAGGTCTGCGCTGACGGCCACGTCGGTGAACATCCGGTGCAGCTTGTTCGTGAACTCGTACCCGCACGCCGCCTTCAGCCGGTTGATCATCGCCTCCTCCTGAAATACGACGCCTCGTCATTCACATACGGTTCATTATCGAATGACACAACTATCTTTGAAACCACTAGTTGTAGAACCGTCCATTGACGAAACTTTGTTTTTTTAATGAATATAAAACACACTATTTTTTAATTCAATTGATACTTTCTACAGCATGCTTAATTACAGTGCCATAAAGTTTAATATCGCATGTAAGAGTTGAATAATATACCAATTTGATAGATTTCATGATTATTGAAAGTATTGTTTTCAAGTAGTATTATAAATATTAATTATCATCATCATCATCATCACCATCACCATCGGGTGCTAATGTTATATTTTTACTATACAGAATTCAAAAGTGGAGATGACTTAAACTCAGCAATGTACTTCTTCAATTAGAATATAAGGATGCTACGATTGTACCATGATATACCTGTTACTAAATACTGATTGCTATCTCATACCTGTTCCAGTATGTAATAGTGATACCTGTTCCATGGAGGCGGACAGCTGGTGTATGAGCCGGCGTGCCAGGGCTCGCGCGTAGTACTTCTGGAACACGTCCTTGTCGTCGACGTATTTGAACACGACAATGGCGGCCGACAGACGCTCCTCCGTGTCCGACTCGCCGCTGCTCTGTACAAACGCAATTATTTTCTTCATTATGGTCTACAATACTGGTTATACACAATCAATTTAAACATAATCAAAACTAACATAATCAATACAACAATTTTTATCGAGTTCGTGTTGTAACCTTTTGGATGTGAACACAACATGGAAAAATCTAACACAAAAAAAACACAAACAAAGAAAAATTAACCTAATTGAGTTGTAGCACCAGTCTCTTTAAAGGTATAACTGATGAGGAGAAAATATATATGTAGTGACAAATACACATACTTCTTTTTACAACAAAGATGACAATCTTCTTTGTTGAGAGACATTCTATTGATAGGAGAGTGCTGACTATAGTTAGTGTGACAGTGAGGAAGATTGAATGTTTTTCTGTTGACGAGACGGCTACACGGAAAATTGAATTTTGTTTATTTATTTCGACACACCAAACACAGATACATATAACACTTATTGAAATGGAGTTAATGTTTGAAATTCCAAGGACCTGTCAATATGTCAAATATGTTTATTACCAGAAAAAATATGTATAAGACCAAGCGTGGTCGGAATGATGGTTTCTATTTCGGCTAACGGATCAGCCTCGCTATCCAACGTGGCAATGTAGATAGCATTCTGAGGGCCTAGTACGAGTTGCACAATTCGAAAACTTTTATAGTATACTATAAGGCTTTTCTGCGCTTCATATATAAGCGCCTTTATGGATATTATCCATACAAGTACCCAACAAAATTTCTCCTGGGCTGCTTGGGGTATAATAGCTTAGAAGTCCGGAGAGCGAATGACCAGCTAACAACCATGTTAAAAATTCTTCATGGAAAAATTGTCTCCCCTGATCTTCATGACGAACTTTGTCGGCTTTATGTCCCCCCAAACTACCTTCGCTGTAGGAAACACAGGTTGTTCTCTGTGCCAGCTTGCCGAACTGTTGCACGCGCTCGATCTCCCATCCCGCGAACTCTCTCCGCGCTCAATGCCCTCCTGGACGCAAGCCCTGACTCTGATGTATTTGCGAACGGATGGAAGGTGATTTTGACTGACTGCATGAACTTTTGTGAGAAGTGTGTGTAGGATTTTTATCCTTTTTTTTATTTTTTGTTCGACATGTGATTTGACTATTAAGTATTGGAATTTATAATTACTGACATTATTATTATTATTGACTATGTACTAAATATCTACTAATTTAATTCTGACAGAAGTGTGTATAAGTTTATTGATAGTGTGTGTGTAAGTAAGATATTGATTGATTATTTGACTACCTATTGAATTTGTTATTACTGACTATTTTTATTGAATTTTGACTATGTAGAGATGTATAGATGTAAACTCAACCAAATTTTTATAATTAGAGTAATTGGCGCAAGCCGTTCTAGTTATTAAGTCAATAAACATAAACATAAACATAAAAGTATATACTATATATAGTCTACTTTTATCATGCGCACCGCCAAGGAGTGGAATGCTCTACCCGAATGTGTGTTCCCCGATGATTATAATCTGGGTGTCTTCAAGTCTCGAGTGAACAGGTTTTTCTAGGCAAGCGTGCTCCATCGTAGACTGCATCTTCGCTTACCATCAGGCGAAACGTAGTCAAACGTAAGCCTATTTATTATTTAAAAAAAAACTATATCGAGCTCAATTTTGAAGTACCTTTCTTCGTTAATTACCTAACCGTTTAAGTGATAATTATTACAATCTGCGAGAAGATTACATTACATACGTTGTTCGATCAATTGCTACTAAAACTAGTTGCGTAATTTCCAAACAACGTACATTAAAATTGAGCTCGATATGGTAAACCAAGAAAGTTTTCGAGTTGTGTGAAGTGACGGTCTGGATTTTTGTTAGGCTATTTTATTTTAGTAATCGGTACATATTTCGGCGACCTCTGTTGTGCAGTGGGCGAAGGCCCGCCTGAGACGCAGAAGGTTGCGGGATCGATTCCCGCCGCGGGACAATGTTTTTACGTTCTGTAAATATTTATTCGGGTCTGGGTGTTTTCTATGTATAATAAGTATGTATTTACAAATTATAAATATCTATGTAGTATATCAGTGATGTGGGAATTATGGGAAATAATACTAGCTCTGCTTAGTTTGGGGCTACATGATGCTGTGTGATAGCGTCCAGCATTATTTATATGTAGGTATAATTATACATAATTTAGTAAGGATCTTGTAATTGTATATATTGTTGTGTACAAAAAATAAATAATACAGTGTGTGTGTGTGTGTGTGTGTGTGTGTATGTATGTGTGTATGTATGTATGTATGTATGTATGTATGCATGTGTGTGTGTACGTATGTGTGTGTGCGCGTGTGTGTGAGAGTCTGTTGCAAGCGATATACGCTTAATTGACTAATATAACCTCAATCATGGAGTCACTATGTACAGGAACCGTGAGGATTCCAAAACACCTTTCGATACAGTGAGTGTTACGTGCCGTGATCGAGTTAGAAGTGACGATGAGACCGGTGGCTGTGTCGTTCGAAATATAAGATAGAGATAGAACAATGTACATGTACATATTAAGGAAGGTCTTTCACTGCAGGTGCCTCACAATAACCCAAATGTTTAATGAAGGCCTATGACTGCAGGTGCCTCCCAATTACCCACATGTGGTTACAAGGTATTGAAGTTGTTTCAGGAGAGACTTTTCCTCCCTGTGTGTGTTCTACCGCTAGTACAATGGGGAGTGTTTTGGAGAATTGTTCGAGACGGTGCCTGCTGCTTCTTTCTATCTTCGTTCCGCTCGACTTCGGCAGAGGCAACATACATTGCCACCTATATCTCCTTATACTGTGAAGTTCCAGAAGAATTTCCTCCCGCGAACAATCAAGCTGTGTATAGTTTCCATACCGAGGTTTTCCGCGGAGACTACAATATGCAGGGTTTCAAAATTTTTAAAAGGGAGAGCAACGCGCATGTAATACCTATTGATGTCACAAGCGTCCATAGGCTGCGGGAACCACTTACCATCAGGAGGAGCGTATGCCTGTTCGTTAACTTAGTAGTATAATGTAAATACCTTCTTCCTGAGCAGCGTGTCGCAGTACCGCGCCAGCAGCTCGGGCGCGCGCGCCGCCGCCTCGCCGCCGCGCCGCGCGTTCACCACCTCGCTACACGCCTGCGCACACACACACCTATAACACTCACACTACTGATACTGCTACTGCTACTGCTACTGCTGTTGGTAACACGTATTAACGACACTCTAATACTGCAGGTATCGGAACACCTGTTTCAATACCTATACCTATTATAACATTACAATACCTATTGTACTGCTGCTACTGTTGTTGGCTACAGGTCTTAACGAGACTAATACTGCAGGTATCGGGAACAGGTATTGCTACTAATACTGCTGTCGGTAACAGGTATACTACTGTGGTGTATGACGCGAACTATCCACACTTATACAGCTTAGGTAATAGTCAGTAAGCACTTCATGTATCTGTAAAAGACACTGCAGGTGTCTCCCAGTAACCCCCATATTTAATGAAAGTCTATCACTGCAAGTGCCTCCCAATAACCCCCATGTTTAATAAAGGTCTATGACTGCAGGTGCCTCCCAATACCAACAAGAAACATACATAATTACACTAATGCAACTGCTGTTGTTAAGAGGTATTATACAACTGCTACTGGTATTGGGAACAGGTATTATCGAGACTAATTACTGAAGGTATAGGGACAGGTTTTACACCTCTGCTACTGGTATTGGTAACAGGTATTAACGAAACTCTAAATACTGCTAGTATCGGGAGCAGGTATCACACTACTATTACTGGTATTGGAAACAGGTATTAATGAAACTTGAAATACTGCAGGTATAGGGAACCCTAGAAATAAACATAAACTAGCTGTTCCTACTGTAAGGCTCTATAAAGGTAGACAATCTTTTAAAGGGCAATATGTACGATTTGTTAACAAAATTCCAAATGATATGCTTGATTTATCTGTAAATTAATTTAGAAATGCTATTATACGTTAGCTCTGTAATAAAGCTTATTATAAAATATCTGATTATTTTGATGAAGAAATAAAAATGCTTTCAATCGTAACATGGAATTAAAAGAAATATAAGCCTTGCAGAGTTTCTTGCCAATTCATCTCTGTTTGGTCGCGTTACGAATTGGTGTAAATTAAAAAATGACCATTCAAAGTGTACTTTACAATGCTTATTGAATAAATACATATGAGTTATGAGGTGGCAACGCGAGGCATTTGACCGGATGGTTGTGTGATTGATGTGTTACCTTGTCGAGCGCGCCCATGAAGGGCTGCGCGCCGCTGAACACCTCCACGAACAGCTGCTGGTACTTGTGGTGCAGCGCCAGCATCGAGCTCACGAAGTGGATGTGTGCCTGCCGATACCATGTCATCGTTTCAACGCTGGCTCAGATTGACACCACGAATCCAAATTATCAAGATAATTGATCTTCTTTATAATAATCGGGTTATATTCTAGATTATATGATATTTATTGCTTTTTATCAAAATAATACAGAAAAATTTAATGTAATTCACATAAATTTAAAAAAGGATAAGTTCCAGCTGTGAAAGTCAAATATTAACACCAGAAAGTGCAAAATTAAACACAGAATGAATTAGTTTTTTTTTACTAAGGTTCTCTAAACTGGACATTACACTATATCACAGACAAACTAAAAACTAATTATAAAGAAAACAAATTCAAGAGACCTTCTGGAAGAGAAAACAAGATGCACTACAAATAGAAGTGTGGAATATGTACTCTCTGAATAAGTAGGAGTGATAATGTCTGACCTCGTCCTTGTTGTGTTCCTCGAGCAGACGGTCGTGTCCGTCGCGTGCGGCCTGCGCGTGCGCGGCGTCGACGAGCGGACGCAGCGCCGCCGCGCCCAGCGGCTTCAGCAGCACGTACATGCGGCGCAGGTCGGCGCGCGCCTCCCCCTCGCCCTCCCCATCCCCCTCCCCGGCGGCGCGCGCCAGCAGCGCGGGCGCGTGCGCGTGCAGCGGCGCGAGGTGCGCGGAGAGCGCGGCGCGCTCGTACGCCGCACGCGCGGCGCCGCGCGACGACGGGTGCAGGTACTTCAGCACGAGCTGCTCCTCGCGCTCCAGACCTGCGCCCCCACCCCGCCTCACCAGTCACGTCTGTGCTTTGTGCGCACGATGCACGCGAGACCCGAGTCAGAGCAACTGTCTTACACTTAGCGTAGTGTTATAAGAGTAAGCCACTGTCTTTTGTTTTTGTTTTTGTCTTGTTTTCGTTTATATGTAGTTATATTTTATTACTTTTAATTATATTTTGTGTCGCAGTAGTTACCGTACGCTGCATTTTAGTGCGACCACGGAAAACCAGCGCTTTGGCAGCGCGTTCCGCTCTGCCCTAGTATATGCTGAGTGGTACCCATTTTTGTTACAATAGTTTTAGAACATTTTTACCTCACTATATATAACTGTATTATTCGTGTAACAAAATAAACGTATTTTTACTTGATTTGAAGTCGGTCTTAGACTTGACTGATTAATCAGTGAGGCATTCTTACTAAGACGGACTGAATACCGCGTACTGTAATAAGCCTTTAAGACGGTCTAACTGACTAATTAAACTTATTATGACCAACTTAGTGGCTTACTCTTATTACACCTCGCTGAGTGTAAGACAGTCTTAAATAATAATAAATAATAATAATAAATAATCCGGGACGTTATCACACAGCATCATGTAGCCCCAAACTAAGCAGAGCTTGTATTATGGGAACCACATGATTGATATACTACATAGATACATTTTTTTTTATAAATATATACATATCATACATAGAAAACACCCAGACCCGAGACAAATATCTGCAGAACATGCAAACATTTGTCCCGCAGCGGGAATCGAACCCGCAACCTTCCGCGTCACAGGCGGACCTTCGCCCACTGCGCCACAGAGGTTGTCTTACTGAGACAGACTGAATACCGCGCGCTCTAATAAGCCTTTTAGGCTTAAACAATATAGGTCTGTTGGACTTTACGATATCATCGATAAATTAATAACGGAAACGAATTAAAACTTAATATAATCATGAGATCAACTAAACACAATCTTTCTTTAATAAGACTTCTTTGGAAATTTCGAGGCACGTACATTGCGTTTATTTATTTATATCCACAACAGATCCATAAAACACTTAATAATAAAGATTCAACAAACGAGTGCAGTAAAAGATACTATAACAGGTATTGTTAAAGGTACTAGTACAGGTTATCATGAGTCGTCTATACGTGCAGTAACAGGTATTGCAAGAGGAACACGTACCGTGATATACGTTGCAAATGAACTGTAACAGGTACAGGAATCATGAAAGATAAAGGAATGAATGAATTATGATATTTTTTTGCCAGAATATAGGTCTGTACATTGGTTGTATATTTTAATATCATGAACGCTATATTCGACTTATTAGTCGTGCAAATATTTCTTAGAGGTAAGTACAAAAGGTTCAATTACAAGTTGAAATACCATCGACAAGCCCGGTGTAAAGAAACATCAGATCTATTGATAAGATAAGCATCGGACTTGTATTTATATGAATATATTATGAACAGGTATTGAACCAGTTTATAACACATTGTAAAGGAACTGGTATTTATATCCGACCAAGTACCGGAACAGGTATCGGAACAAATACTAGAACAAGTATCGGAGCTTTGAAAGCTTTGGAACAAGTACTGGAACAGGTACTAAAACTGATATCGGAAAAGGTACCGGAACAGGTATTGAAATAGGTATCGGAGCAGGCGCAGTAGCAGGCACACTCACCCTCGAGCACGCGCAGCATGTAGTTGGAGACGGAGGTGTTGTGCAGCAGCGCGGCGGCGTGCGCGGCGTGGTGCGCGTGCGCGCCGGCCAGGTACGGCTCCAGCACCAGCTGCTGGTACAGCGCCAGCGGCGACCGCACGCGGA
Source organism: Horisme vitalbata (assembly GCA_951804965.1). Classification (NCBI taxonomy): domain Eukaryota; kingdom Metazoa; phylum Arthropoda; class Insecta; order Lepidoptera; family Geometridae; genus Horisme; species Horisme vitalbata. Next base: position 10,034,901 of record OX638107.1, read on the forward strand.
ACGCACGCACCTGCACCCAACACACGTTACTGCCGCGCCTAGCGCTAACTCGCTAACTAACTCCTGATGCGTATTGCGATCAGGTGTTGCGCTAGGCGGCAGAAAGAGAGAAATTTAGGGGCCTCCCAGAATGAAAGATTCTGGAAGATTTTTCATGGGTTTGGTTGATCATGATAATTATCCTTTCGAACCCTAATTGCGATGAACATAATTAATTAGGTATTGCCCGTGACGCGAAGTATAGAAAGATACATTCGATGGAGAGGTGGGTTCAAGGCCCATCTACGTGGATGCTTAAAGTACGCGGGTGAACATAGCGATCGATCGCATAGGCTAAACCGACAGACATGTGTATGATACTCGAAAAAGTAATAACAGGTATGAGTAACAGGTAGTGATACTGACGTGGACAGTGCTGAGCACGGCTTGTCGCACGACGTCAGCGAGCGCGGGGTCGAGCGGCGCGGCGCGCGCGTCGGCCAGCGCGCGCACGACCCGCGCCGACAGCGCCGCGCCCACGCCGCCCAACAACACGCGCTCCCAGATCTCCAGACCCAGCTCGCCCACCTGCACCACCACACGATAAACATACTACACGAGACAATCTTCATACAAAGTGTACTACACAAGACAATCTTCATATAAAGTGTACTACACAAGACAATCTTCATATAAAGTGTACTACACAAGACAATCTTCATATAAAGTGTACTACACAAGACAATCTTCATATAAAGTGTACTACACAAGACAATCTTCATATAAAGTGTACTACACAAGACAATCTTCATATAAAGTGTACTACACAAGACAATCTTCATATAAAGTGTACTACACAAGACAATCTTCATATAAAGTGTACTACACAAGACAATCTTCATATAAAGTGTACTACACAAGACAATCTTCATATAAAGTGCGCTCGAGCAACGCACACATGGACACCGCTCACGGACACGATATCTCGGAACAGTTCAGTAATCTGACCGGTGAAAACGCGAGTGTCAACCGCTTGAGACACGCGCTGTTAACTTTTTGTTCTTCTTCTTCTTTCGTATGAGCTAGTGACCAACTTTTTGTGTAAAAATGGAGCAACAAAAAAAAAGGTTTCTTTAATGGTTCAGTGGACGGTTGTTAACATTCAATATTAAACGGTGAAATGTAGTTTTAAGCTAACAGTAGTTTCAGAGAGGTACGTATGTACTATGTAGGTATTTGCTTGTACCTCGGCGGAATAGTAGAGTAGATGATGTACTCGTAGTTCCTGATACCCACGACACGGGTAGTCCACCTGGTTTGGGGGCGAGACTATGTGTTTGACTATTGGGTGTTACGTTATTCTCTCCTCCGTCGAAGCCCCTAAGATTCAAAGTAGCTTTCTTGCATAGGAGCTTCAGACGCACTGCTTTTTTCGGCCCTACCCTCAGAAAGGCGAACAGTGTTAAAAACAGCGTCGTAATTAAGATTGTTTCAAAAAATAGAAATCGCGATAAAATTACGCTGTTTTCGCGAGATTTGTGTAAAATAAGGACATTTAATTGTGTGTAAATAATAAACAACGTAAAAAACCAAGACAGTAAAGTGCAAAATCAGTCACAAAATCGTAACGACTTTTTCGTGCCAGTGTCGATTGTTTGAGCTACGAGTAAAATGAAGTGTTTTCAATGTGAGGACGACGACAATACGGTGCAATGTGATGGTTGTAAGAGGAAGGTGCAATGCCTCACCTCGAGTTGCCTGGAGTGTTGCTACACAGGTGCAATGCCTCACCTCGAGTTGCCTGGAGTGTTGCTACACAGGTGCAATGCCTCACCTCGAGTTGCCTGGAGTGTTGCTACACAGGTGCAATGCCTCACCTCGAGTTGCCTGGAGTCTTGCTCGGGACAGGTTACCGTGGCCGCTGACCCGTAGATTATTTCTGCATCTGAAACCTAACGGATATTATTGTTACAACTGCACATTATATCGTGTTACTAATGTTCAACATAATTATGTCACCGCTATACTATTCTTGTATTAACTTTGCTATAACATTATTAAATTTTTTCTGGTAATAAAATAGTATATTTCATGACGAGTGCGGAAAGCCGGTCATTGCAAAGAGTTCCGACAAATGTGTACCCGAGCCGAGGCGCAGCCGAACGTGAGGGCTGACAGTCGGAACAAGTTGCAATGACGGTTCCGCACCTCTACTGAACAACCTATCTATAATACAGATGCAAAAAAAAATGAAGCAATTTAATAAAAATAAAATTTCTGGAAAATGGCGCCAACCGTAAAAGAATATAAGCAGAGATTTTTTTTTTTGTTTTCTACGCCCATTCTGGGTAGGCAAAGGGAACTATGCCCATACAGCCAAGTCTTCAGTAGAATTTTTTTATTGATATGAAATGAAAATGAAATTTGAAATGAAACCTAACCTAACTCATTGAATCTAATCATTAAATCTGATATTGAAACAAATTAGTAGCTTCTTTTTAGAAATATTTGCATGAATCATAAAAACTTCTATGATTTTGTTTTAGTAAAAAGTTAGTGGTTGTTTTTTTCTTTTTAATAGACATTATTTTGATAGTTAGGAAAGAGAACGCACGAGTTCGGAAAAGGTAAAAAAAAGCTCGAGTATGTAATAGCCCACATCCCGAACGCTATACGTCCCTGCAATACGCAACTTTTTGAGCAATTGTTTTAAAAACATATATTTGATCATAATTGTGTTAATAATATTAAATAGTTTCCGATCCGCGCGCAACTATTTTTGCGTGATTTCTATGATAGCAGTTTTTCTATAGTCGAATACACTGACATACCAGTAGACTATCTGATGAATGTGCGTACCGGAGAGGTTGAGGTAGAGAATGGTTAAGTAACTCAATTTTACTACAACATTCTAGTATAATATACTCAGCTAGAATACTTTATCGTATTCAGGTTTCCTCGATACAGGCTTAGCCTAGTGAAGAAATCGTCAATAATTTCGTCTATATAAGTTCTCAGCATAAAACAGAGGTAGAGAATGGTTAAGTAACTCAATTTTACTACAACATTCTAGTATAATATACTCAGCTAGAATACTTTATAGTATTCAGGTTTCTTCGATACAGGCTTTGCCTAGTGAAGAAACCGTCTATATAAGTTCATAAAACATTGTGTATCCTTAAATTAATGTTCTTTGATTACATTAGAATACCTTGTTATTGCTGCATCAAATACTTTTTCTATTTTTATAAATCTACTTAAATGAACTGAACAACTTTAATAGTGAAATGTTATTTATTGAATTTTAGTTTAACTTGTTACCTTTTGCCTCTTGACGTGTTGCAGGTTGAGGTACGAGTAGAGACAGTTGAGGTAGGCCACGCCCTGGCTGTACTCGCCCCACGCTGACACGTATCTACAGACAGACAGATATCGCTAATTCCTTTGTTTATTTTATAATCAAAAGCCACAGGATCACGAGCACGGCTGAAGGCGTTGATATTACACTTGAGGATATTTAAAGTCAATTTTATTGTGTACACAGTAACTGTGGAGATTGTCAAAAATCTGTTTCTAAAAGCAAAATATCATTCGGGGAGTTCATTTTCTTGTAGATTTTCATGTCGTTAGCAGAAAGTAGAAAGTTAAGAGTACTGGAAACATAAATCTATGTCACTGATATAGATTACGAAAATTAGTCGTCCCAGAATGGAGCCTTGTGGCACTCCAGATGGTATCGGAGATGAGTATGAAGCATACCCGTTAAGAGATACGGTTTGACATCGGTCTCTGACATAAGAGGTGAACCATCTGTGAAGGTTCAGATCTCGGAAAGTCTTGGATTCCCGCTAGTAAGATAGAGTGGTCGATACGGTCGAAGGCCTTGCTGAAGTTTGTATATATTACGTCTATTTGACGTCCTCCATCCATGCTAGCTGTCACTGCGTCTTTATAGGCAACTAGATTACTAGTCGTGGATATACCCTTGAGAAAACCATGTTGTTGCAGCAAGAAGGTTTGTGTAATGGCACTGTAGACTTGCTCATGTATTGAGCATGCTCAATAATGTCCATTGTGTAGTGGGCGGTATGTAGCGGCGTGTCCGCGGACGCGCGTCAGCAGACCTAGTGCTAGGTACGTCACCTGGCGAGCAGACCGTCGGCTGGGTCGTCGCTGTGCAGCGGCGTGTCACCGCGGACGCGCGTCAGCAGACCCGATACGTGCTCCTCTAGGAAACTCCTGCAATATTAGTAACATTGCCTTTTTAGAACCCTTACCGATACAAGGGACATTGGCAGGGGCGGATTTGATCTGTTAGGCGCTCTAGGCATATGAAAGATTGCCGCCCCTATACTCGGTGTAAAGCACGAAAGATTAAAAATAAACCCTCAGGCCTGCTTTTTGCCCTTGGCTTTATTACAAGTTAAACTATATTGTTCGGTATTTGATATTACGAAGATTACCGTTAGCCAAGTTAAATAAAGCAAGCCAAAAAAATGTTGAGAAACAAGTAGATATGATTTTAAAAATTAACAAATTGTAGAGGTTTTTATGAGGTTTGCGGGGGTGGCTAGCGGTGGTAATATATAGGCTGTTTGTTTTATGATATTTTTTACGGAATATCGTCTACGCGAAGGAGCTAGAAGTGAAAGACGAGACTATAAAAAAAATCCTACAATTTTTACCGCCTCCTAAATTTTGCCGCCCTGGGCCCGGGCCTACTTGGCCTATTGTACATCCGCCCCTGGACATTGGTAACAGATATCTATAAGAGTAAGAATAATTTATTTCATAAAACTTATGAGTACATAGCTTATACTATAACTAAGAGAAAAAAAAAAATTAACACAACACATACATGTTCAGAACTAGTATAGCTCATACGACATGAAGTAGGGAATATATCTCCCGTGCTAGTCCAGGTCTTAAACTATTTTTATTCCAAGTTTTATCCAAATCCGTTCAGCCGTCACGGAGTGAAGCGACCACAAACATACTCACACACACACAAACATTCACATTTATAATATTAGTGTGCCTAACTTTGGCCCGCGGCTTCGCTCTTATGATAACGTGATAAAAAGTAGCCTATGTGTTAACCCAGGTCTTAAACTATGTATATTTCAAGATTCATCCAAATCCGTTCAGCCGTCACAGAGTGAAGCAACCACAAACATACTCACATACACACAAACTTTCTCATTAATAATATTAGTGTGATAGATCACATTCAAATACAAAACTTGTATCTATAAATATGTAGAATAATAAAGATATTAAGTACATTAGAGTAAGATATTGATACAAACAAAAGATTTAGCAAACAGTGATAGGGATCACAATAGTCCTTCATCGCCGCAGTGCTATCAAAGTCATAAAAAACATTCTGCTAGGATATAGGTAACATCTAGGACAGTGTAACATAACACTAATATTATAGGTGTTTTGTAACTTGGTACTATGTTACCAATATTACTAATATTTCTATGAATTTATTTATATATATTATTTTTTAATATTTACTTAATAATATATTAAAATAATTTATGTGCTTCGGAAGGAACGTTAAGATGTCCATCCCGGCTTATTCAGTCATGTCGGAGGCCTTCGGGCGGCCTGAGAACTCCGACACCAGAGTTGGCCACTAACTCATACAAGGAAGAAGAAGAAGAGTGCAGGGATTAGCTCCTCAGTTACTAGAGTTTACAGGATTATGTGGACCTGCTACCCGGGTATTGGATGGGCAACCACTATAATGAGTTGTTCTCACTTGGTCTCATCGTATAGTTTGTCGGCGAGCGGGTCGGGGTGCGCGACACATAGCGCGTACACGTCAGAGAAGCGCCGGTTCCACACCGAGCGCTCCACGGCTTGCAGCCGGATCACGCCGGCCACCTGACAACAGTACACATTATGGTATTGAGGACATTATAACAACATAACATCAACAATACAACAGACACACTGCTACTTAATATCGGCAATACGTGCAAACATGTTTTGTCCTGCAATGGGGACGGCCTCTGTGGCGTAGTGAGCGATGGTCCGCCTGAGACGCAGAAGGATGCGGGTTTGATTCCCGCTGCGGGACAAATGTTTGCATGTTCTGTAGATATTTGTCTCGGGTCTGGGTGTTTTCTATGTATGATATGTATGTATTTACAAAAAAAATATATATGTGTAGTACATCAATCATGTGGTTCCCATAATACAAGCTCTGCTTAGTTTGGGGCTACATGATGCTGTGTGATTACGTCCCGCATTATTATATATTTATATAACCTGCACCTTTTGAGATTACTGAGATCACTAAACGTTCACTGCATCAGATGTAGTCAACATACATAAATTAGATAGATATTTATTTATGAGATCACTAAACGTTCACTGCATCAGATGTAGTCAACATACATAAATTAGATAGATATTTATTTACTAACTAAACTTTTAACAAAACTCTTGTTAGTTATATCTTTAATCCTATGTTAGATTTCTCGATAAAAACAAATAAGTAATTAACGTTCTGTCAGTTAATTAAAAGCCAACGTTCGTTCAACAGCCTCGTCCTCGCCGTGCCTCACCAAGTTATACTTGTGGCACTGTGCTTAAAGATGTATTCAAGAACTGAATTCAAACATTGTAACTTGAGCAGATTTTGACAGCCTTTAATACGAACCTCAGCTCAGCAGGGTGATCGGCTAACTCTGTTGCAAACAGAAATGATTAACACCGATTGTGTTTTTACAAACTGTGACAGTTTATCAATTGCCGTTCATTGAATTTCGACGGATGAAATGTCAAAGTTTGTAAAAACCAGATCGGTTTCAATAATTTCTATTTGCAACAGGGTTAGCCGATCACCCCGCTAAATAATACTTAGACATAGATTGACTCCTGATTGTAGTTTATGAATACCAGCCAGTATTTTCTGTCACTGATACCAGGCTAGGTCTGTTATTATTTATTTTTGTCTGCGTTTTATATGCGATCAGTCTAGGTTGGTTGTTGGTGTTGGCATAATTTGGCAAGTAAGAGAATTGGTCCAGCGACCATTTCCCCTTTCTTATTCATCATGCATAAAGTTCCATGCTAAGTTTGATAGATAGATAGAAAACTCTGGTACACGCACCTACATTAACATACAGAACAAAAATTGATTGATAGATGGATAGATATATCGTTTATTTTCAACTACAATCACACACATATACAACAGTTTTAAGATTTAACAAGTAGGTAATTTGACATTAGGTATACATACAATATGAATAGTGAAGACATTATATCTAGAAAATATAAAAATTAAATTGAAAAAAACAATATGTACAACAAAACATTGTGAGAAGTCCATCACAGTGTATGTGTGTGTTGCAGTATGACAAAAAAGGCCATAGCTCAGCGCATAATTTTGCTCAAGGAGCAAACACTGATTTTCAGCTACTACCCTTTGAGGCCACAAGCGGAATGAGTCAGCAACAAAACAACAAACAAGTGTGTACATAAGTGTGTGATTGATATTAAGTGGGAGTGTTACTTACAGTTTCTTTGAGATTGGCCCATGTCTCCTGAAAATCTACATTCCTTGGCTTCAGGGACATCATCGGAGCTGCTTGTCGCTACCTGACAACATAAAGTAACCTGGATGAGTATTAAAAACTTGGTTAGCTCCCTTCATTGCGGATTTAATTATAGGTGTTTCGAGTTTTAAAAGGCAATCAATTGAAAATATGGTGTCTTGATCTAGAATGTTTAGTAATACTAGTGTTAACACACTAAAACCTATTAATTTTTAGGCTAGATCAAGCGGAACTGAGTCCAGTTGCAGATTAGGCAGACAGCCTGTTTACATTTTTAGCGGAGTTGGAATGAAAGAAGGCACATTCAGATTTGGATTATATGAACTCAACTTTTACTTTTAAAAGTAGAAGTGTTTTTAATGATAGGCTGATCTGAGAAAGAAATACCACTATGCTTATTTTCATGAGCCGAATTGCCTTGTGCAGTTTGAAAATCTCACTTCAGACATAGAGGCTTTACACCTTCTTGCTTCAAGTGGATGGACGAAGGGCATTGCATCGTAGAGCACATTACTATAAGTAAAGGTGATAACTTATCATCAGGTAGGCTATGTGTTGGTTACATCTTCAGGAAAACTACCCACGGTAATATTGGCATCTTTGAACTCAACATCAATGGTGATGATTATCGCCAACCTTCTCTATGTAGGCCTGGCTTATGGCTATCTCCTGGTGGCTTTGAATAGTTTGATGTTGCAGAAGGCACTATTTAATATAATGAGCGACAATCAGAATTTCACTTTCCAATAACACTATGAACAAACGCCAGCACAGGTCACGAATGTTGACTGATTCTTGCAACTCATTGACACCATTCCTTTGTTAGACACACGCACAACTTACAACCCTGGAAACGGGAGACGGAGGTCACGAAACTGACCGTAGAGTTGAGGACTCTGGGTTACACGCAGCTCAAAACAAAGGCATAATATCATTAAGGAGCAACAATATTCGCAACGTTTTGGCGGCGCAGGGTTTTGGCAAGGTTTCAAGACGCGGAGAATAGCACGCGACCTGACCGATGGCTCTCAAACGAAAATTACTCAGCATATCAGTACAACGTAAATAATTACGACTACCTTAGTGTATTGTTTTTAGCCGTGAAAATTTCACTTGCACGAGTCACAATAGCTTCTGCAGTTTGTATACCACTTGTAGTTTTACGACAATAGGTTTTACAATCCTTTTTAATAGATATAATTAAATAAATTTCGCAAAAAATATTAGTTTGCAGATTCGCACGGTAGAGAATTATTTTGACGATTGACATTGACAGGACAGACGAGCGAGCGACAGGGTTGCCAGGTGTTGCTCAATGAAATCACAAAATTTTCTGTTGAAAAGTAGCCTAAAATCGACTAATTTTTAAAAACGATATAGCCTAAAAGTAGCCCAAATATTCATCCTGAAACCTAAATATAAGGCTTTTTAACCGACTTCGAAAAAGAAGGAGGTTCTCAATTCGTCGGAATCCTTTTTTTTTTATGTTTACCGATTTCTCAGTCAATTTTACAGCCCACATCTGCAGCACAAATAGATAGATAGATAGATATTACTTTATAGCACAACATACAAAGAATTACAACATAAGGAAAAAGGCATTCAAAATTATGGCACAATGGGCGAAAAATGTAAAAATAGAAATTATGGCATAAATGGTGTTCATATCTGCAGTATTCCCCCACAAGAAAATGCCGTACGACATAATGCATAAACTAAAATAAACTAGTCTAGCTATATCTACGTCAGTAAGTTGGCAGATTCTTTGACTGCGTATGATGCAGAACTGAGCCTATTCGACAATCCATCTATGTGAGCGCCCTATTTATTTATTTTATGCACGCATTACAAGCGAAGCAGGTTTTAGGTATTATAACCTTAAGGTAGGTATATATCCACGAGATTTAACACGTTGGCTGCTGGCCTCTCGGAGGAGGAGGTGCAGAGACACATTTGTGTTTTCAGCACTCAAAGCGTTAAACCTCCATCTTTTATTTTGGTTTAACGTTTAGTAATATAAATCTAATACATTTTGCTTTAGTTGCGTTCAGTACTAAGTTATTTACATCGAACCAGTTAACAACTTTCGATATTGCATTGTTCACTTCTTCATAATTAGTGCGTCGTCGCTTTAATTAAAATAAAAGAGACGTGTCATCCGCAAACAATAAAATTTTGTGGTTGTGGTCTATCACAAGTTGATGATAAGGTATCTAGACCCTGCAGAGTCTAACTCTATAATACAGTTAGAGGCCATGTAGGGTGTGATATTTCTAAGGAACTTATTTGAGTGACTGACCAACTAAACATGAATCAAACCGATAAAATCCTTGAAGGTCCATTCATATAGACTAATATAGTCGAATTATTTTCATAAGATAGCCTAAATACGATAAGTCACCGATCGCTTTTTATGGTCACCCCACGCCTAAATGGCGAAAAATTACCTAACCTGGCAGCACTGGCGAGCGAGACGAAGATGACTAGGGATGCTTGATATTCATCGATTGTAGTAATACATCGATATTTAGCGAGAAGACATCGAGAATAATAATAACATGTGATTTGACTATTAAGTATTGGAATTTATAATTACTGACATTATTATTATTATTGACTACGTACTAAATATCTACTAATTTAATTCTGACAGAAGTGTGTATAAGTTTATTGATAGTGTGTGTGTAAGTAAGATATTGATTGATTATTTGACTACCTATTGAATTTGTTATTACTGACTATTTTTATTGAATTTTGACTATGTAGAGATGTATAGATGTAAACTCAACCAAATTTTTATAATTAGAGTAATTGGCGCAAGTCGTTCTAGTTATTAAGTCAATAAACAACAACATTAAACAACAACAATAACAAAACAGCGATATCATAATTTAATAGACTTAGAGGTCATTTAGCCTGAATTGGGTGAACTCGATAGATCTCGCAGATATTTTCGTTTCGTTCATATTTGTCTTTATACTAGATGTCACCTATCAATGTAACCGAACTAGCTTGTGAGTAGCCTAGTTTTCGGACATCGATGTTTTTCTTTCGATATTTATCGTTTATCGATACTTTTGGATCATACTTGTAAACATCATTGGGGTGTACGGGGTTCCAACCCCCATCTTCGGAACCCAAGTTAACCTCACCTGCACGTGGTGCGTGGTGGTGATTGCGGCATAGCACAGCCTTACATCGGCACATCTAAATTCCCTGGCCACCGACGGGCAGCAGCGTCGGCGGTGCGAGAAGCTGTGCCCTGCGATCCCCAACCCGCATGCCCAGCGTGGGGATCATGGGTATATCCCTCTTTATAAGGGGAGGCCAATGTCCAGCAGTGGACTGATATAGGCTGGTGTGTGTGTGTGGTGTGTGTGTAAACATCGATTTTTTTATAAATCAACATCCGTATGCCGACCGACTTCGATCACAGGCAGTCTTTTGACGTTTGTCAAAATGATGCTCATGTTAATGCAGATTGACATGCTACCGCAGCAATACCATAACGCCATCGCTCCACTACACGCCCGGCCTCCTGACAATGACTCCCCATGGCGACCTCTACCTCGCGAGCTCCTTGAGCTAAAGTCACTAAATTCTCCAAACCAGCATTGCAGCATGGGACTCCCGCCATCGTACCAAGTAATTGGGCAGCGTAACGCCCTGGAAACTAAACCAGTTTAAGGATGGTAATCAGATACCAAAAGACTCGAGAGTAATAGCTCTCGAAGTTGAAGCCAGAGCAAGGGATTAACCTTCGATTCTTACTCCCACTACCTAAAACAAGATGGTAAGTCAAAATATTGATAACTTGATTTTATATTTATATTTATTTATTTCATAAACTCAAAAACTTACAGCTAAAGCCAAAACGTTTAAGAGGCAATATTCACTTAGGCACTTAAATACAACAAATGATAAAATAGCTTACTTAAAAAACATAAACAGGAAGCAATAAATTGATTAAGATTCATGTCAAACGTATCAATATTTGGTTCCTGAGCAATCATGGTGTTGAGAAGTGTGAGTGCGTTTGCAGTTGGCGCATCATAACCGTGTTGGTACGCCAAGTATGCGGCGCAAGCGCAAACATTTGATTGATTGATTTCTTTCTTTCTTTATTCTATTGCAAATTCACAATACATAATCCTCGGAATCACAGATTTTTAGTAGGCAGATCCCAGCAAAATATTATGAAGGAGGCCACAAGTTTTTGGTAGAGTGAAAATTCTATTCGTAACGGGTAAGTAGCGTTGGCTCAACGCTGTGGTTTTTGTAGGTATATATGGACTTCAAAAACTAGAAAAAGGTGGTTCTTCTCCGTTGATCACCAACAAAACCGCCACGAAAGAGAAAGGGAAGCCGCGCTTATAGTATTTTTTTTTGTTTTCTCGGAGAATATTATAATATACTAACTAGCTTCCACCCGCGGTTTCGCTCGCGTGGTACCTACCCGGATAAAAAGTAGCCTACATCCAGCTCACAAACTATGTAGGTACCTAATTTATTCCAAGCCCGATCAGCCACCTGTCACGGAGCTGAAATCAAATCAAATTAAATTATATTTCGTCGGCTTATTGTGAGAAGTCATTAACTATAAAATGTCACTAACTGCGTTTATTGGATCGTTTCGCCTGGATGAGCTCTTCAATAATCAAAAATGCATTTAATTCTAGCTCTTTTTGTTTCGACCTGCATAAAGTCATTAATCGACAATATTGGAATATTTGGTTTGAATAAAGTCAATAACACTCTTTTAAAATTTTGAATAATGAAACAAATATAGACTTTTAGCATTTTTCTTCTGCAAAAAATGATTTATAACATTTAATTACGTTTATTAAAGTTATTTTACGCATGCTGCTTTACAATAAGTTTTGGTAGAATTAATCAATAACTCAAAAACATGAAAATAGCTACTTTATTTACTTCACATACCTCATACTTTGACATAGAGTACCCACTCTATGTCTGGTACCTTATTATTAGTCCGTACATACTTAGTTAGGTAACTAATAAAAACAATGATTAAGCTTCTACCTTAATCTACATCTACACTAATATTATACAGAGGAAAAAAATATATTTTTCACTTCTCTTGCTCAAAAAGTGTATCATAATAGTGTAGCTTAGCGGGCCTAAAACTCGAGTTTAATACCTAGGGCTAAAAAGTATTTTTTCTTTTTAATTTTTGTCTAAAATCATCAGCCCGTACAAAGCATTCGTTCTCTTATATAAAAACTCGACTTCATGGTGCTCCGTCAATCTTTTTTTTTGAAAATAGAACCGTCTTGGTGATGTTTTATGAAGGTTGATTCTTCCCTTCACGGTAGAATGCGAACTGTTTCGTTGAGGGTTATTGAAGGTATAGAGATTTAAAAAAAAAGATGGTATTGGCGCTAAATCTCTAGAATTTTCTTCATTCCAAATCACAAACTTTTACGTTTAACTTCCTGACTTTAACTTTCAAATTGTGAACGTGAAAAATGTCATCAAGTGATAGTGAAGATGCTAATATGCAAATGGAAGAAAAGGGCAAAGAAATAATTATGAATCTGTTGCCGACAAAATCACGTGAAATATATTTAAAGAGTTACGAAAATTTTATGAAATGGAGAGATGAGAAACGTGTGGATTCTTTTACAGAAGGGGTTTTTCTCACTTATTTTGATGAATTATCGAAAAAATTCAAATCGTCGACTCTTTGGAGCACATATTCAATGTTAAGAATGACCTTAAAAACGAGACACGACGTCGATATTAAAAAAATATGTAAATTTAACGGCTTTACTGAAGAAATTGTCCACTGGATACAAGGCAAAAAAATCTAAAGTCTTGACGACACAAGAAATCGAAACATTTTTAAATAACGCTCCAAATAAACAATACTTGGCAACAAAGGTAACCTACTTATGTACTCTACTCAAACTAAATAAATAGATACCTACCTACATACCTAAATTATGTACCTAGGTTATTACGATTATTAACACACTTATTTTTTTGTTCAACAGGTTGCTTTAATTTATGGAATCAGCGGTGCATGCAGAGGAATAGAGCTTGCCAATATAACGCTAGAAGACGTAGAAACGGATACAAACCTACAAGCTGTGAGTCTGCCGAACACGAAAACAAACAAAGAGCGTAAATTTGTCATCAGTGGAGAATACCTTAATATAGTTAAAGCCTATCAGGAGTTACGTCCCACTAATGTTTCAACGAGAAGATTTTTTCTAAATTATCAAAATGGTAAATGCACAAGGCAAGTCATAGGCAAAAATAAATTTGGTAACATGCCTAAAGATATTGCCACTTATCTAAATTTACCAAATCCGGAACTCTACACGGGCCATTGTTTCCGCAGAACATCCGCGACTCTGTTGGCGGACTCTGGTGCGAATATAAAGACATTAAAACGCCACGGTGGATGGAGGTCCGATCAAGTGGCTGAAGGTTATATAGAGGACTCTATACAAAACAAGTATCAAGTCACGCAGCGGATTATGGAAGGAATCAATATTCTATCAAACATTACAGAACCCCAAGCATATCACATCCCAATCACAGAGAACCGAAATAAAATTGCCCGGGAAAAACATATCACTAAACATTCAAAATTGCTCTAACTGCACATTTAATTTTTAATAAAATTTCTGAAAATTGACTAATTTGGAATTGTTTTATTTTCTCGCAATCGAAGTGAAAAGTAGAGTGTTTTACTCGGGCCAAAACCACCCATTATAACTTGGTCTTGTCATCCTCCCTCGCTAAGCTCGGGAGTATAACAACCTCGTATATAATGGGATGGTTTAGTCCCTTGTAAAACAATCTACTATTTATGTTTGTAATGAATAAACTCAAAAACTACGGTGACTATTTCAAAAATTCTTTTATCATTGGAAAGCTACATTCACCCTGAGTACCTAACATAGGCTATATTTATTGCTAGAAAAGATTAAGGATTCTTAACCCATGCGAAGCCGGGACGGGCCGCTAGTTTATTTATAAAACGAAATTGAGAGTCTTATGTAGGCAGTCTAATGGAAGCTGGTAAAAGCTGGCTTCATCAAGCTGAAGACAGGGTGCAATGCTGCTCATTGGGGAGGCCTATGTCCAACATTGTACTGTTAGAAGCTGATAATGATGATGATGATGATGAATCTAACGGCTCCACAGCACGGACCTAAAGTACCTACCCATAGTTTTCGTTTTCAAGCTTAATTTTAATGTACGTTTTTTGGAAATTACGCAACTTGTTTGAAATAGAAACTGATCGAACAACGTTATTTATGTAATCTGCTTGTAGATTGCAAATCCTATCACACAAAACAATTGGGTAATTAACGAAACAAGTATTTCCTAATAATATTATAAATTAAAAATATTTTGATGAAATTTTGTACGCTTTGGTTTAGGTGCCAGTATAACACATAGGCTGACCAAATTTAGAAAAATTAACCTCTAAAGTGGTAAACGTTGGTGGCAAAGTTTGTATGGGGAACAAAAAAAAATCTTTACCAATCAACTTGAAATTTTGCACAGAGAGTCCCTACTGAAATTATATGAACAAGTGATCCGGGATTTTTCGCAATTCAACCCTTAAAACGGTTAACGGGAGAGGCAAAGTTTTTACGGGGAACAAAAGTCTGTGTGAATGTTTGTTACCACGTATCTCCGTAATCACTGTACAAATTTAAATGAAATTTGGTATGTAGATAGTTTAGGTTCTAGAATAACACATAGACTAATAAACATTTTAAAACTTTACCTCTAAGGTGGTAAACTGGGGTGGCAAAGTTTGTATGGGGAATAAAAAAAATTTCACCAATCGACTTGAAATTTTGCCCAGAATCTCTCCTCTGGAAATAAATGACCTGTTTCAGAATTTATCGCAATTCAACCCCTAAAGATTATTATTAGATTATCGATTTTAATGAACTTTGCAGACGGGATCCTAAAAATTACATATGCTACTTTTTGTATCGAAAATAAAACTTGAACAGGGTATGGTAGGGGATGAAACATGAATAAATGAAATTAAATGAAATGAAAGTTTGTATGGGGAACCAATCATTTCTCAAGTTAGGTAAGTTTATTAAAATTCATCATACTTAACCGGCTGTTGAATTAGTGAACAACGCGAACAGGAGCGGAAACGGGAACGAAAAAGGTACTGAGAGTGGGAACGGGAACGGGAACGGGTACTATTACGGCTAGGTAATGCATTAATAATATGTTAGTACTAGTTATTCCGCGCAGAACGTGATAAAAATAAACCTTTATGTAAATAATGAAACACGCTTTGACACATAAATTTCAACGCGGGCGAAGCCACAGGGCACAGCTAGTATTAAAAAAAACCCGACTTCATAGACAGGTACTTTTTAGTAAGTACCTACATCAAATTACTTTTGGATTTACAGATTTGCGATAATTATGTACGCACCTAATTGATTAATGATATGATATCGACTAATTACTAGGTAATCAGTTTAAGGACCAACCTTTATTTTGGTATTAATAAAAATTAAACTGTAAAGTAATGTCTGTACCAATGAGCATTCTAGGACAGCTTGTAACGCGGGAAGAGAGATGAGGAACACCACCACCACACCACCACACCAGCCTATATCAGTCCACTGCTGGACATAGGCCTCCCCTAATAAAGGGGGATATGCTCATAATCCCCACGCTGGGCATGGGTTGGGGATCGCAGGGCACGGCTTCTCGCACCACCGACGCTGCTGCCCGTCGGTGGCAAGGGGATTTAGCTGTGCCGATTAAGGCTGTGCTATGCCGCAATCAGCCGGCCGCCAGAGCCCCGTTCGATGAGGAACATTGTGCACATACTCACATAATAATTAGGTAGGAGGAATTTTGGACAGATAAAGTAAAATCATTAATTTGAATATCTACATACTTCTAACATACACTTAAAGCCAAAGATAAAATTATACAATACCTACCTACCTAATAAAAATCCACCCACCTAACATCCAACGAATGAAAGCCTCGGTCTGCCTTCTTTATAATATTGCCATAGGCTATGTGGCACATGTGATACTACCACACTAACTCATACCTTAAATTATAACCATGTGATGGCAATAAATAATGAATGAATGTGTATCTATTGGGTATTGTGGTACCTATCTACTTATACCTAAATAAATTTATAATACTCTATGAAGCGAAGCGAGATAATAAATAAGTTTGCAAGTAAAGTCGGACTCAGTTACTAGAGTTGCTGGTGTTTATAAGTCAGGCGTTAGGTTTGTCATTAGTCGTTGTGCCGAGATAGAAACATGAAGACTGCACTATTCGCCCTGGCCTCGGTACGTGCTCCCTACAGCTGCCTTATTGGACGATCTCATCGGCAATGGATGACAACCAGCTGAATCGCAAGAGCGGGTTCGAGTCCTGAATATGTGTTTTGAACCATGGCCTTCTCATACTTCCTTGGTATCCAAGATTAAGGAGAAAATTCCAGTGCAGTGTCAAAGCTATGTACATACCTGAATATCGAGAATGATTGTTTAGTCGAAGAGAAGTTTAGTAACTATAACGCGATTTTGTTCTCCCTGTTCGTACGTGACTGCTGGTTGTTGTTAGAGAGCTCTCCAAATTTTCTTATTAATCTCTAGACTTCCAACCGTTTACCTTAACCAACCACTAGTAGGTAGGCAGGATCATACCTATTACTAAGAACACTCCCTGGGAGTCCCTTTGCCCTCCTTACACAAAAGCGTGGGGCTCTGTTCCTCTCGTCTGACGCCCCGCGACCGCCAGGCTCGCAGGTAGCGGTCGTAGCGGACGGTACAATGCCCATGCCAAGACCTTACTTCATAGGATCATTTCTATAGTAAGACTCTTCCTAGGTTCTCCACAACCCAGCCCAGGCCTAGAGTTTGTGCCACGGTTCAAGTGCAACGGCAAAAGGGGTACAACTCGATCCCGATGAAATAATGGATATCTAGGAGCGATTTTGACTGCGATATGTCCGGAATAAAATTCAAAATTCAAAATTTCAAAATTCATTTATGCAGTAGGAACTGTATAGTACACTTTGAAACATCATTTTTTTTAATTTACCACCAATTCGTAACGTGACCAAACAGAGGTGAATTGGCAAGAAACTCTGCTAGGCTTATATTTTTTTAACGTCATTATTCTTAATAACTATTACATTGTTTTTGATGAAGTTGGAGGCAGTTTCATCCCAAGCTTTTTTGTCATTTAAATAATCAGATATTTTATAATAAGCTTTATTACAAAGATTACGTTTAACAAAATTTTTGAATTTATTTACTTACTTACTCTAATAACACCTCTTAGACCAGAAGAGCTATTGTAAATTCAAACGAAATAACAACCAACCAAATATTTGTTCTAATTACATTAGTTCTGTGATGACAGCGCCGCATCTATCAAACTTGAGTCGTTTTTTTATTAATTTTAACATCACTGTTGCTATTTAATTGCAACATCATTTATAACATTTATTCATTATATCTAATAGGGATGTAAATAACTTAACTAACTTTATGTATGTAAATACCTAGAAATTTTAAAATATAAGCTAACAATGATACAGTCATTATTATCTATAGTTACCTACACAATATAATAACAAGAAGAACAAGAAATCAACACAAAATAAATAAAAAATAAAATAAAACGTAGATAGAAGAGAATCATAGAAAACAAAATAAAATTATTACTAATTATATAAAAAATTATACCATTCTAAAGTAACAATAATAACAATAATATCAAGGGTCAGATACAGAAGGCGGCTCTCCTGGACTCGGCACGCATTGTGCGGAGGTTCCTCTCTTTGCAGCCCTAGCCACCGACCGTTTGAGCCCTGCCCCGCGGTCGATGGTCTACCGTTTTGATACATTTTTTACTATAATGTTTTTGATATTTATTTATGTACATAAGTAGTATTAAGTATAATAGTAAAAAATGTATTTTAGACGAGTTTACAATCAAATAAAGTGTCATAACAATATCTTAATTAGGTATTTCTTGTCGTCTTTAAATTTTTTCTACATTTTTTAATGATGCAGTAGCATTTAGGATTTTTGAATGATGAAGTGTATGTACTTATTGTCAGTGGTGCGTGCTGGTAGCGGCGGCGGAGCAGCCCATCCAGCTGCACTACCATTCGCAGGTCGGCATCCCGGAAGCGGCTCGCATCCGGCGCGCGGAGGCCGGCTCCGGCCCCGGCCCCGGTCGGATCGCAGGTGGCACGCCCGCCGATCTCCACGACTTCCCTTACATGGTCAGTGACATTTCTCCATTAAGGCGACTATTCATGTCAAACCTCACTCGCACTATTCAACATTTTTGAACTTACAATCAGCTGCTGAAATTCGGTCGCGTACCTTCGGCATTGTGTGTTAATTTGTAACTATACATGTCAAACCTTGCTCACACTATTCAACATTTAAGAAGATATTAAATCACTGAATGCAGTTATGCAACACAAATACAATTTATTTTATTTTTTATTTATAGCAAACCTTCACGGCCTAGAAAATAATAATACAAAAGTTCAGCAAGGATATCATGTCGAACCCAACACGTTTTCCTACAAAAAAAATTGTACCAAAATTGATCACATTGGTACAAGTTTTTTGGTAAGAAAACGTGATAGTATCAAAATGATATTATTGCTGAACCTTTGAACTTTGAATTGTTATTCTCTAGAATGTGAAGGTTTGCTATTTTGCATAACCATAGTCAGTGATTTAATATCTTTAAAAATGTTGAATAGTGCGAGCAAGAGGGAGGTTTGACTTGTATAGTTACATTAACAAATTAACACACAATGCCGAAGGTACTACCGAATTTCAGCAGCTGGTTGATTATACGTTCCGATTTCCAACGTATTCGGCTGATATGACACACCATAAGTACCGAACTTACGCGGCAGAAATTCAGTTGCGCAACTGAAATAACTACAACGGGCGGACACGTGGCATGCCTAATGCCTACCTCCCGCTGCTCCCCGCCCTAGATCTTCGTCGGCAGTTTAATTGAACCAGTGGTCTCTCTTGAACCGAACTTCGGTCGCGTATAATGTGTGCTCAAAAGAATACGTTGCTGCCGAATTGCCGCTGAACTTACGCCCGGCCGAAGTTCAACTGTACGCCATAACGCAACATAACTTCGGAATAATGTGTCATCAGTAATTCAAATAGCATTGCAGGTGTAATTCTGCCGAACTTTGGTCGCGTACCTTCGGCATAGTATGTTTAAAGATATCTATTTCGGCACAAGGAAACATGCTTGAAACACAAGATAAATTTTCAAAAAAATAAGCATTGCATAAAAACATTTTGAATGAAATCCCAATTGTGAGCGTACAAACTAAGAGATGATCAGCCCCGCGCCTGATTCAGCGAGTGTTGTATGTGGTGGTGTTGCTGTTGTCGGCAGGCGGGCCTGCTGATCGAGCTGTCGATCGGCGCGACGTCGGTGTGCGGCGCGACGCTGCTGACGCACACCAAGCTGCTGACGGCCGCGCACTGCTGGTTCGACGGCCAGCACCAGGTCAGTGCTCTACCTTTTCAGCCCAAGGAACTTGTAAAACGACTACCATACAACACCATCCTATAGTCAATCTACTCCTGGACATAAGCCTCCCTTGATAAGAGGGTGATGCTCATATTTCATATTCTTTATTGCAATAATTATGTTAGTTTACATTGTAAGGTGTTAAAGTTAAGTTAGTATACATAATTACCCAATTTGGGCGTAGCAACGATCAGAGTGGAGGTGGACCGATTACGTTTTGAAAATAAGTAGGTAATGTTTTTATTTAAAAATGTTATGTAAGCAGCAAAATAAAACTCAATTAGAATCTGATATCGATAGCTTGTCTTTGAAAAAATCATCCAAACTGTAATAACACTTATCTATTAATAATTCTTTTAATTTACTCTCGAAAATAGTATTTTGTTCCTCTTTTAGTTTATCTGGTATTTTGTTATATATTTTTGCCGTCATGGTCTTTGGGCCAGAACTATGCATTGCTAATTTAGAACTTGGTAATAAGATTGTGTGTTTGTGCCTACATGGATATCGGCGCGGAATGACACTTTTTTTCTTAAAAAATTTAGGGTATTTCCTTACAAATTTACATGTTTCAAATATGTATATACATGTCAGAGTTAATATGTTTAGATTGCGAAAATGATTTTTACAGCTGTTAGGGATTTTCGTATTGGTTAAAATGCGGATACATGATTTTTGCAGTACGAAGAGGTCATCAAAATGTACACTATTTCCCCATAAAACGATGCTATTTTTAAGCCAGGCAAAAGCATAGGCATAATAATTATGCTGAAGTGGCTGTTTTGAGGTCAGTGGCCTTTCTGAGTTCTCTTAATGCATACGTAAAACTTGAGAGTTTAGACTTAATTTTTAGTATATGGCTTTTCCAATTCATATTTGTATCAATATTTAATCCTAATAACGTAAAGGTGCATACACATTCTAATTTGATGTCATGGTAAATAAAATTTATGTCAAGCGGTGATTTTTGGTACGGTCTGAACTGCATTATTTTGGTTTTTGAGTAGTTAATGTCAAGGTTGTGGTCATTCATCCAGCATTCAACAGAATTTAAAATGTCAGTTAGTTTATTATTTATGTAAATGTCATTATTATAATTATTTTTTCACTTCTCTTGCTCAAAAAGTGTATCATAATAGTGTAGCTTAGCGGGCCTAAAACTCGAGTTTAATACCTAGGGCTAAAAAGTATTTTTTCTTTTTAATTTTTGTCTAAAATCATCAGCCCGTACAAAGCATTCGTTCTCTTATATAAAAACTCGACTTCTTGGTGCTCCGTCAATCTTTTTTTTTGAAAATAGAACCGTCTTGGTGATGTTTTATGAAGGTTGATTCTTCCCTTCACGGTAGAATGCGAACTGTTTCGTTGAGGGTTATTGAAGGTATAGAGATTTTAAAAAAAAAGATGGTATTGGCGCTAAATCTCTAGAATTTTCTTCATTCCAAATCACAAACTTTTACGTTTAACTTCCTGACTTTAACTTTCAAATTGTGAACGTGAAAAATGTCATCAAGTGATAGTGAAGATGCTAATATGCAAATGGAAGAAAAGGGCAAACAAATAATTATGAATCTGTTGCCGACAAAATCACGTGAAATATATTTAAAGAGTTACGAAAATTTTATGAAATGGAGAGATGAGAAACGTGTGGATTCTTTTACAGAAGGGGTTTTTCTCACTTATTTTGATGAATTATCGAAAAAATTCAAATCGTCGACTCTTTGGAGCACATATTCAATGTTAAGAATGACCTTAAAAACGAGACACGACGTCGATATTAAAAAATATGTAAATTTAACGGCTTTACTGAAGAAATTGTCCACTGGATACAAGGCAAAAAAATCTAAAGTCTTGACGACACAAGAAATCGAAACATTTTTAAATAACGCTCCAAATAAACAATACTTGGCAACAAAGGTAACCTACTTATGTACTCTACTCAAACTAAATAAATAGATACCTACCTACATACCTAAATTATGTACCTAGATTATTACGATTATTAACACACTTATTTTTTTGTTCAACAGGTTGCTTTAATTTATGGAATCAGCGGTGCATGCTGAGGAATAGAGCTTGCCAATATAACGCTAGAAGACGTAGAAACGGATACAAACCTACAAGCTGTGAGTCTGCCGAACACGAAAACAAACAAAGAGCGTAAATTTGTCATCAGTGGAGAATACCTTAATATAGTTAAAGCCTATCAGGAGTTACGTCCCACTAATGTTTCAACGAGAAGATTTTTTCTAAATTATCAAAATGGTAAATGCACAAGGCAAGTCATAGGCAAAAATAAATTTGGTAACATGCCTAAAGATATTGCCACTTATCTAAATTTACCAAATCCGGAACTCTACACGGGCCATTGTTTCCGCAGAACATCCGCGACTCTGTTGGCGGACTCTGGTGCGAATATAACGACATTAAAACGCCACGGTGGATGGAGGTCCGATCAAGTGGCTGAAGGTTATATAGAGGACTCTATACAAAACAAGTATCACGTCACGCAGCGGATTATGGAAGGAATCAATATTCTACCAAACATTACAGAACCCCAAGCATCTACATCGCGGGATTGGATGAATATGTCAACTCAGCTGAAGCCGCACTCAGATCTTAATAATGCAGGAAACTCAAGCATGATTCGAGTCTCTCCAACTTTTACTCCACAACAATCAACTCAAAATATTATCACATCCCAATCACAGAGAACCGAAATAAAATTGCCCGGGAAAAACATATCACTAAACATTCAAAATTGCTCTAACTGCACATTTAATTTTTAATAAAATTTCTGAAAATTGACTAATTTGGAATTGTTTTATTTTCTCGCAATCGAAGTGAAAAGTAGAGTGTTTTACTCGGGCCAAAACCACCCATTATAACTCGGTCTTGTCATCCTCCCTCGCTAAGCTCGGGAGTATAACAACCTCGTATATAATGGGATGGTTTAGTCCCTTGTAAAACAATCTACTATTTAAAGATGTCAAGAGCGAAATGACATCTGCAAAAAGAACGCATGATTTGTTTATTGTTTTAGGGATGTCGTTAATATATATTAAAAAAAGTATACATCCCAAGTCACTTCCTTGTGGTATAGAGGCGTGCGTCTGTATGGGGTCGGACCTTATCCTACTTACTATGCCGGTTACGTTGTCAAAGTGTTCTAATTCTACATACTGTTCGCGATTTTTTAAATAAGATTTGAACCAGTCGTGTGATATAACCAACCATAACAACACCAACCCGCATGCACGTGGGGATTCCCACGCTGAGCATGCGGGTTGGGGATCACAGGGTACAGCTTCTCACAACGCCCCGAAGCTGCTGCCCGTCAGCGACCAGAAGATTTAGCTATGCTGGTATTAGGCTGTGCTAATGCCGCAGTCAGCCGCCGCGTGAGGTCGGCTTAGGTTCAAATGGCAGAGGCTGCTACCTCCTATACTCCAAGAAAACCTACCATACATAATTGAAAACACGAGCCTTAGTGACCTCGGTTTGTTTTATCGTGTCCGAATTAGTTTGATTAAATTTCAGATAGGTAGTTAGTCACCACCTACTTATCTAGTGATAGCGTTGGATTATAAAATTATCCAGACAGAGTTATACTATCTATCTGTTACATTTACGATAATTACATTACTTCTATATGTAAATGATTGGCCTACCAGTTGAGAGTGGCGCATCTGAGTTACTATCTGAGTTTAGAATTGTTCAATTAAAACCTGTCTTCTCGATAAGAGAGGTTGTATAAGTAAGACCTGCTCCACACGACTGACTTAGAGGAGAGGACGGACTCCAGTTACCAATGTACTAGGAGTTAACTTTATCATCATATCACACACTTAGTACGAGCTTGGTGTCGCTAGGGACGAATAGGTGGAGACGCAAAATATTTACATGACCGAGAAGGAAGATTCTCGGTAGGTCGCTAGTGGCCAACTCTGTTGTCGGAGTTTTTAGGCCGGTTGAAGGCCTTCGACATGGCTAAAATATAAATAGTACATTACTGCAGCGGCCAGAAAAAGAGGCATTGATGGACGAACGTGTAAATGTGGGGCACACATACGTGAGTCCATTAATGCCTAGTTGAATGTATAGTTTTTGAAACATGGTTGCAAGTTCGTATGTTAGTTTGTTCAAGTATAACTCTTGAACCGATGATCCAATCTGCATACAATTTAGTAGATCGATAGATTGTATTTGAAATTTTTGCTGGGAAGTATATGAGTTATATCAGACAAGGGGTCATCAAGGTATGGAGTCCCAAACGTGGCTAAAAAAAATTAAACTTATGTAAATATATAGAGTGAGGTGTCATATGAATGGGTTTTGTTTGTACATTCTAAAATGGTTTTTATTTTAGATCTAGAATATATAGCTTTTGAAATAGGCCAAATCTGTCTGTTACATTTCCACGTCTAAACCACTGAACCGATTTTAAAATTTTTGTATAGATAGGTAGGTAAAACAAGGCTAATTGTCGCGTAAATAAAGCTTGATGAGGTGAAATATGCGAAGCAAGTTTTTATGGTGAACCAATCATTTCTCAAGTTAAGGATATAAAAATTCATCACACCTACCTCTCTCAATAGTTTTGGCATGATATAAAGAAATTTTACTGCGTTTTTGACGATCATCATCCGCAGCGCGACTTTACCCACTGCTGGGTTTAGGCCTCACTTGCTCGAGGACGTCGAGCAGCAGCTCGCACCCTAGAGAGCAGGTGTGTTTTCAGCACTCAAAGTGTTACTAAATTAGAATTAGATGGGAACAGCAGATAATGGATCAAATTTTGCATGGGGAACCAATCATTTCTTAAGTTAGGTTTACACCTACTCATAATACCTAATACATAACCTTTTTAACTGGCTGTGACTTGGCGACGTGTCACTAAGGGTAAAGGGAGTGAGAACGGTCTCGCAAAAGGCAGCGGAAGCGGGAGTGGAAACGGGAACGAACCCGGGTACCTACCCGGACCTAACCAGGGGCCTGACCGCGTATTTAATTAATGCGTTATTATAATTTATAACGGTTAACCCTGGCGGGTTAGTTAAACTTGGCGGTTTAACTGTTATAATTTAGTGCGTTCGGGCCCCAGAGGCATCTCACGGGGGAGAAAATGTACGAAAAATGCGTTCTACTTTCAAACTGTCATCGACACACCACCTGTCGCCACGACACACGACACCATTTCCATACAATTGGTACATGTCGGTCCGACAGACTAATAGAGTCGTCCGTAATGTAAATACGCTGGTACGTACGTTGACTATCTCTCGTTTAGTAATATCCCATTTGGTAAACCTACTCAAAAGTCGCGTTTTTGTGTGTTTGTTCAACTTATTCGTTCCATACTATTTTCAAGTATTTTTATTAACTAGCTTCAGAAAGTGGGTTTTCTACCCGGTACAGTTTGCGAGGTACCCGGGTATCGGGTTTGTGCAGATAAAAAATAATATCCTTTACATTCAGGTCTAGAACTACGTAAAACCACAGAATACAGAGAGGAAAGAAGCTTCACTCCGCGAAATCATTTAAATAAATAGCGACTTTAGCTGCTACGAAATAAAGTGCTATTCAGCTCGCACCGAACTCAGTGCCTAACATTTATATTAACCTACACCTTGCATCCCTTTCTATCGTATAGCTCTATCTCTACTGACGTGGCACGTGTAACGTTAGAGTTGTCTTGAGAATTATTCTGTGACGAATAATAATAACCTGGCCGCCGACGGGCAGCAGCGTCGGCGGTGCGAGAAGCTGTATCCTGCGATCCCCAACCCGCATGCCCAGCGTGGGGATTATGGGCATATCCCCGTTCTTATAGGGGAGACCTATGTCCACTGCTGGACATAGGCCTGGACATAGACTATAGGCTCTTGTTGTTGAACATTTTACTATCCAGTTACCTAGCCACCTATTTCTTTTTAGGAACAATGATAATTCAAATAATATCTACCTACCTAGTATTAGATCAGAAAACTATTTTACACTGGCTGGCTGCATTAAGAGCTCAGAAAATAGGCATACCTACTAGGTAGGTACTTGGGTCCTTAACACTTACTTAAGTGTTTAGGTGTCTTGTACGAAAACTGAATAATCACTGTTTAAGGTAGATATTTGCAAGAGAAAATAACAAAATTTGGTTTGTAGGTTACCTAGGTATCTAGTTTTAGTTGTTAGTACACCTATATACCTTTAGGTAACTTACCACATCGATTTGTCTACCTACACCTACCTACCCGACTGTTTTTAAGTAGATAACCTACACTGCCTACTCAAAGTTAAACCAAATAAAAATGTACCTAGCTTGGGTTTCTAATCTTGCTCTCAGTCTACATAATCAAAATCATAATACCTACTTACTAAAGCACTATGTAGGCCTACCTATACCTACCAATGGCACAAAAATTGGCACAAAAATGGCACAAAAATACCTACATAATAATATTAAGTATATTTATGTAGGTAGGTCCTGCATTCAAATAGAACTTGTACCTAAGTACCTACCTACTTAAGTAAATACGGGAGACTTTGATATCTAAACAACGCATTATTTGGTAGAAAAACTTTCAGTTCTGTACCTACTATTGGTATTATTTACATTTTCTTATTATTATTCAGGCAATCAAATGCTGTGCAGTATTTTTTTGCCTTCATTTGGCGAAAAATATAGGTACATTAACAAAAACAAACTAAAATGCCGCGGCTGCTCAAGGACACTTTCGTTCCGGGCAGAACGCGGCAACCGACGTAACGAACCACGCTCGCAAGGCCGGCGATGCGTAGGTATATTTTTATACCTATTCTGCGGAGTGAAAGAGGCCTGCTTATGGCCTGGAAGAAGGACAGACAATCTTTCGCATTTATATTTCCATTCGGTACAAAAGATAATTTTAAAAACTACTGTTTATTTCCCAAATACAATATTAAAGTGTGTGTAGGGCGAGCGGCTGATAGCCGTGCTGGGTTCGACGACGCTGTTCTCGGGCGGGGTCCGCGTACCGTCAGACCAGGTGGACATACACCAGAGCTACAACCCCGCCAACTTGAGGAACGACATCGCAGTCATCACCATACCCCACGTCGAGTACACTGGTTAGTCTAATTAAGTATATCGTATTAGGTGATTATCTATGAAATTGGCGTATTGTATGTAGAATTTCGAAAAAAATGATTTCTCCATTTTTGTATTTTTTTCTGGAACTACTAATCCTATTCTCCTAAAATTTGTTTATTTATTTAGGGCTTCCAATGAGTAATTACACACCTAAACAAAAATTCTTAATATTTAAAATTCCTTTCCTGTGCTTACTCTCTTAAGGTAGGCACAGTTAAAAATAGTTGTGTGTATGATTGGACAACAATGTGAAAAGTATGCTTAGTCTTATTAAAAAAGAAAACTAACACAAAAAAAAATCTACGAATTTAAACACGTGAAATTCACTGTTTTTAGTTTCATTTTAAGCATTTAAAGTTAACTAACTGTTTTTAAGTTTTATTTTTTTCGGTTGAAATTCATCAAAAATTGTATTTTATTTAATTTTCAATCTTTGCAATAATTTTACGTTCAGAAAATATATTTACATTTGAATTAAATAAAATATGTGCAAAATAGAGAGAAAAAAACGACAATTTCATAGGTAAGGACCTAATATTTCAGACTTTTTGTTAACTTTTTTTATGTAAAAGCAACACATAAGGACAAAACAGTTAAAAATGCTATCCAATATTTTTAAACCAGATAGGACTTGAACCCGCATCCCTAAAGCCAGCAGCGCACTTATCGGATTTAGTAGGAGTTCCAACCTCAAACTTAGGAACCCAAGCCGACCTCACGTGCCCGCGGTGCATCCTGCTAGCTAGTTAGTTCCTCGTTGGTTAGAGCCCCGTCTGATAGTTGATTGACATACTGACTGGGGCATTTCAAATATAGCGTTTTTTAGCTCAGCGCTGAATTGCAATATCAAACAATACAATTACGCGCCATCGCTCTTGGCTTTGCTTATTCCGGTGCTCTTAGCAGATCATCTTGGTTTTATCAACAACTTCCGGTCACTTGGATGAGTGACCGTTTCATGACATTTAAATCAGAGCATTTCCGTTCGGTAGGCACGTTAAGATGTTGGTTTTCAGTCGCTAAGCCATGTCTAAAGCCTTCGGACTCCGCCAGTAGCACATTATAAAGCAGGACTAGGGTATGCAGTGACGGCCATCGCTCGCGTCAGCGAGCCGCCGTGGCCGTGGTAAAGCAGCTTCAAGCTGAGATGGAACCTTTTTAGCCCAGGCCTTTGCAGTGCAGACGACACCCGCACCTACCTTTTTTGCTTAGTTTGTACTAGTTACTAGGTACCTACCTACCTAGCTTTCGTTGCTGATACCTAAGGGCTTACCACAGGTTGTGGTAGTTTTCGAAAACTTTAAAAGTTTCGGAATCTTTCCCAGTGTTGCCGTTTTAGCATTTTTAATGCTAAATTTAGCATATTTTCGGGTCTGTTAGCTTGAAAAATTCGCATTTAGCATACTTTATGATTAACATTATTTGGAACGTTACCTAAAAATTCAATACCTACCTTATTAATATGTGTTCTTAGTGCTGTAATTGTCTGTGCTGAATAAAGAGTTATGTTATGTTATGTTATGTTATGTTATGTTATGTTGTGTTATGTTATGTTATGTTATGTTATGTTATGTTATGTTATGTTATGTTATGTTATGTTATGTTATGTTATGTTATGTTATGTTATGTTATGTTATGTTATGTTATGTTATGTTATGTTATGTTATGTTATGTTATGTATGTTGTCCTCAGAGGTGATCGCGCCGGTGACTCTGCCCAGCTCGTTCCTGCTGTGGTTCACCTTCGAGTTCTACGTGGCGCGGCTGGCGGGCTACGGCGTCACCACTGACGGTACCCTCTCATACACATCACATACATACTAAAGCCGGGTTAAAGCCGGTTTTTTATCCCATAGGATGTAATGTATATTACATCTTTACACGTGATCATTTGACAATTCTGCACACGAACGTCCATTCCATTCAAACTCAAGGCGACGCAAAAGGAGGTGCGTCGTCCGGGGAGGTGTGTCATTCAAATTGTATGATGAGCGATATTATAGATCAAGATGTAATATTTAGGTCGTTACCTATGAAATTGGCGTTTTTGCACTCTATTTTATTTTTAACATATTTTTTTAATTCAGCATTCATATAAAAAAAGAATTTGTATTCCGTAAGAAACATTATTGCAAATATTGAAAATTCAATAAATACAATTTCTAAGGAAGTTCATCCCCAAAAAATAAAACTTAAAAAAAACCATTTCATATGTTGTCGCTTTCGATGCTTAAATTAGCTGTATTTTTTTTGTGTGTTTTCTTTTTTTAAATCAGGCTACGCATACTTTTCACAATGTTGTCCAATTATACACACAAAATTTGAGCGGAATAGGATTTGTAGTTCCAGAAAAAAAAAAAATACAAAATGTATGTACGGAGAAATCAATTTCTCGAAATTCCCCATAAAAAACGACAATTTCATAGGTAAGGACCTAATACAAAAGCCGGCTTGATGGTGAATATTTTTTTATTTTCTGTTTGCACGTATTTTTATGTTACTACCTAGATCTAATCTGTGTTTTATATTATTTTTACTTTCAAATGGTTGTAATGTGTTTCGCAGTAAACTCAGTAAACTCATTTATTTAACCATTTCGTTATTCACATAACATTGTCAAGTCAAGATACAGCAAATAATATTTCTTATGCCTAATTGAACATAGTCAGCAACTTAAAAAAAAAAAAAACTAAATAAATACTGTGATAGGGTAGGAAGAAATGTATTCAATAAATTATTGCAAGTCATTAAATGAAGAATTTAAATATTCATTGATATTGTAGAATGGATGATTTTCTAGAAATGATTTTAGTTTTTGTTTAAACTCGTTTATTTGAAGTCTTGTTATTACTAATGGTAGTTTATTATAAAGCTTGAATTTAAGAGTAATTCCTTGTCTATCAGTCTTCTTAAGTCTAGTTTTTGGAATACATAGTCTTTCTTTATTTCGGGTATTATAATCGTGAGTATGCATTTTCATTGGTAATTTATCTTTATTCTTATGTATTTCTAAAAGGGAGTTAAGTATGAACAATGCTATAACTGTTTGTAAGTAAGCACCTAAATAAATAAAAAACATTCCAGAGGAGAACATCACCGTGAACCAGAGCCTGCGCAAGACGAGCGCGCTGGTCGTCAACAACCTGGACTGCCTCGGCGTGTACGGGCCCGACTACGTGTTCGACAGCACGCTGTGCACGAGCGGCCTGGGCCGCGTGGGGCCCTGCGGCGGCGACTCCGGCGGCCCGCTCACCGTCAACATCAGCGGAGACGAGATACTGGTACACCATCCTCTACAGGGACTCTCATATCACCATTTTACCCCTTAGCACCATCGTTGGCCCCAACGCCACTCGTTCAACGTGTGGATCTTAAATGGCATGGTTTCATCAAATGAATCTGCGCCAAAGTTCGCGATCTGTCCACACGTTGTGGGCGGTTTTCTCAGTCCTGTTTTCTGATCTCGACTAGCACAAGACCGTAGTGGATGGCACAAACTCCGGGACGAACTCCGACTTTATCCACTGCTGGATATAGGCATCCAGCAGTGGATAAAGTCGGGCTGTGGATGATGATGATGAAGTGAATGGTTAACAATGATGGTATTTCAATAGCGTAATGTTCGTTCAGATCGGCGTGACGTCGTTCCACCTGGCGGCCGGGTGTGACGTCGGCTACCCGGGCGGGTACGCGCGCGTCACCTCCTTCGTGCCTTGGATCCTGCAGCGGATATAGACATGCCACTGCAACATCTATTACAATATACTACTTTACAAATCGGCATGTTTCATCATTTGTTGATTACTAAATAATAAACCTTAAATTAAATCTAGAATATTGTTTTTGTTTCCATAGGAATGCACTTTCTTCCTGTGTCGCCTGGCTGCATACGTTCCTCTTTTTTATTCAAAAAAAGTAGGAGACTCAATTCGGTTGTATGTTTTTTTTTCATGTGTGTTACCTCATAACCCCGCCAGTTATGAACCGATTTGGAAAATTCTTATCCCGTTGTGTAGGGTTTATACTTTTTAATTGGTTCCATATAAATTTGAAGTAAAAAAATCGATCCAAAGGGTGAGAAAACAGGGAATGAAGATTTTAAGAGCAAACATTTTTTTTTTTGTTTGTTTCCGCATAACTCCGTCATTTATGAACCGATTTGGAAAATTCTTCGTTTTCTGTGTAGGGTATACTTTCCAATTGGTTCCATAAATTATGGTTTGGTTAAATAAAATTTGAAGTAAAAATATCAACCCTAAAGGTGAGAAAACAGTGGTGAAGAGACGGGCTGGAATTTTATTCATGTTTTAAGTTTGTTACCTCAAAACTGTGAAACTGAGTAAAACCGATTTCTAAAACAAAAATTGCAAAACTAAAAAGTAAAAAATAATTGCATAGTTCTTTGTTCACACACTAACAAACAACCTTTTTCTATCAATTTATCCCGTACGATCTATGCGTTTACCACATAGGTAGATCTACCGTAGATTATTTTTTGAGTCGATGTCAGCCAAGGCACGTCAAGGTAGTATATCTAGCTGTCCTCAGACTGTTCGGCGGCTGATGGGCGGGGCTTAATAAAATAATAATTATTATTAGGAATGAGGTAGAGTATAATCGTTAATGAACTTATTCGATTATCGATTGCTACTTTCATAGGACTTGGAGTCGCTCGTTGAATGGTTTTGCTGTATGGTTCGATTATATGTATATACAAACAATATTTTTCATTACATTAATAATTTATGAATATTCCGCCCACAACGACAATTTCGGCTTGTGCAAAGTTTTGTTCGGTCAAACAGTCATATAGAAGTCATGAAAGTTCATGAAAGAAGTCCCACGTCAATTAGCGGAACTAAAGTCGAATCTCCAAGATACGTAGAAACATTTACTAAGAAATTCTAATCAGAACACATTAGTTGCATCATATTTTAGTGGGAGACGTGTTGATTTTGCTTTTCTTTTGATTTTATTTCCATTCCATTTTGATTTTGACACGATAGTGGCGCTGAGTCTGCGGGACTTTTTTCGTGAAAAGGGCTCTACAAAATTTAATAGACATTCGTTATAACCTAACACCGTTAAATTCGCTACACCTGCAATAAATTTGTGACGAAATCATTCTGATTTATGATTTTTTAGAGCGCTAAACAACTGGTATGAATGCATGTGTTAATAAAAAAAAAGAAATAATTGGGTTAATTAAGTAATAGTTTTCTTATAAAAATAATTGCGGAATAGATACCTAATTGACAATAACTATAATTTTTACAAAAAAAATATATCGTCAGAAGAAAGTGATTTTTACACCAGAGCAAAAAAACAATTTCAAAAAATCATAACTCATAATCTAATAATGATAGATAGTTGAGATCTGGAACAAATTTGTCAAAAATTGTCAAACAATCCTTGCGTAGAGTTACTACTTCATTGATCTTTTACTAGATACAGCATATTACACATTGATGTTTTATAATCGAGCAGCGGAAATGCCGTATCTCTCAGGTGACTTCACATAGATACAAGGTTTCATGCTACGGATCTGCTGTATCTCAGATATTAACTATACGAAGCATAGACATTTTGCTGTATGAGATTTCAATGAAATTAGTTTATAATAATAAAATCGTTTAAGTACAGCCTGAATTATAGATTTTATAAAACTAAAATACACTATCTTTTACTTATTGTTTTTATTGAAATTTTAAGAATGTTATGACACAAAAAATTCATCCAGTTATGTATAGTTCCTCCATTTCAATATTCAATAATCAGTCTGCTGCTATACTTCCTCTTCTTCATTAGTTTCTCTTCTTCATCAGTTTCAACCATAGTATCTTTTATTTTTTGTCGTATTTTAATTGCAAATATTCATGCTAACATTTAGGAACATTTTGTTTGTCGACTAACTTTATGAGATCATTATATTTCTGGATTGAAACAGGGATTTTAGTTGAATACAAATAAAGCTTTAGTTGAGTATTGTTTAAATCCCACAAGGGCACTGAAGCAGTACGTGACTATTGTAGGCTTGTATAGTAGTGTACGATTTATGCAAACCGCACAAATTCCTGCGTGTTCCCGCGGGTCAGCATTTTACGCTATGACGTGGTTTTTCGGACCAATCGCATTCAGTCGCAACAACCGCGTTACCGACGACAAACACGTAGACTCGCAAACTTAACATTAAACTCAACAAATAAACGGTGAAAACTTAACAAACTATTTTACTACAACCAACTACCAACTTATAGGATCGTAGGGTGTTCACTACACACCCTACATCTTTGTTTTTTTTTTTTTATACGTGGACCTATCGTGCTACTTGTGTGTGAATAACCTGTGAGTGCGGTAACTTCTACAAGAACTCCAACAAGGTGCTTGTGAATCAACTTCTCACATTTACTGAACTAAACTGTGGTTTGTATTTACTTTTCGGTAGCGGATCGGTTCGACTGGCCTCCCACAAGCGGGTCTCACCAGTTGAATTGAGAAGTCGCAATTACTGTAGAGTATAATACAACGCCATATACGTACATACGTACATTTTTTCTGAATATCTTCAATTCAACGCTTACATCATGAGCACTATCGAAGATATACTAATAACACAGAGGCAACTACAAGAGGAGATAGAAAAACTCCTCCGAAACTTTAAGAAGGATGGAGCCGAACGGAAGACTCCACTTCAAATTAAAAAACGACTGGAAATTCTCGATTCCTACTGGGCAGAATTTCAAACTAACCATACATCATTGTACCAATGTGAAGATCGTGACTACGCCTACTTTGCTGAAAATCATTACAGTCAAACGAAAGAATTTTACACGAAAGCTCGCGCGTTCATCCAGCAGTACAAGGAACAGGTACCTGAGATTCCTTCTTACAAGAGAGAAAAATCTCCTGCGAAGATACCAACTACGCATCTATCTGGAACGCAACCCTCGGAGGAAGCAACGACATCTCAACAACAGCTCACTAGTGACCATGATCAAACAACAGCTTTCCTCAAAACTAAATCCCAAGGTAACTCTAGTAAATATGAAGAATTGCTACGCAAACAGAAAAGCAACTTTAGAGCTTTTACTCGAACTCTCGCTTCTATCAACCTAGAACAAATTAACGAAAAATGGGAGTTCGAGGACACACTGAAAAACCTTGAGTCTAGATGGAAAACTATTGACTATTGGCAATGTAGCGACATTGGGAGATCGATAGTGAGGGAACACTCGAAAAAGATTACGATCAAATCTTTGAAATCTATGAACAACAATATAAAGACATGAAAAAATCTGTGAATACAAAAATGTTGTCTGTTTCTCATAAGGAGAGTTCTACTCCAAAAATGGAACTACCTACTTTTTCCGGAACATACCAACACTGGATTTCTTTCAAGGACTTGTTTACCGAGGTAATTCACGACAATCGAACACTATCCAGTGCACAAAAAATGCAATACCTAAAATCGAAAGTCAAAGGAGAAGCTGAAAAACTAATTCAGCACCTAACTATCAGCTCCGACAACTACCTAGTTTGCTGGGATATACTTAACAACAGATATAACAACAAAAAACAGATATTTACCTCACACCTCAACACTATTTTGAACCTGCCTACTATGCAATACCAAACAGCTGCTACCATCAAGAGAGTACATGATACTTCAAATGAGTGCTTGAACGCTATAAAGAAACTTGGCGTCGATATCTCTACATGGGATCCAATACTAGTACACTTACTGTCACAAAAATTGGACACTGACTCCTACAACGACTATGTTGAATCTATAAAAGAACCAAGAGAATTACCTGTTTTGAATGAATTTATGAACTTCTTAGAAGCCAATTTTACTGCCTTAGTGTCTGTGCGACGTAAACAAGAACGTTCCACAAACGAGCCTCAACTACTACGCGGTTCAGCTGGAAACAAATTCTACCCCATGAACAAGCCTTCCGGTAGCTACCAAAATTTCAACTCGAAACCGAGGACCATCAACTATACAAACAATGCATTCAACTCTACTATGAATAAAATAAGTCACGTTCCCAAAAACGTGAAATGCCCTTACTGCAAAAATGAACATGGATTATTCCACTGCAACGAGTTCATCAAACTACAAACAGCTGACCGACGGCATTTTGTTGCGAAACACAATTTATGCATTAACTGTTTGTTCGACCACAAGGATAAACAATGTAAATCAGAAAAACGATGCCTACAATGTAACTCTAAACATCATACATTGCTTCATGATATGTCTGCCAACGTGACACCAAAGAAAAACACCGATAAACCTAACAGCGCTATTAATGAGAATGAAGGACCAAGTAGCAATTTATCTATGGAAAACATATCTGAAACACTTTTAGCAACAGCTCAGGTCAAGGTCAAGGCCAACGATGGGTCAGAGGTCATCCTACGCGCTATTATCGATCAAGGATCACAAATATCCATAATTACTGAAAACGCTGCGCAACAAATGGGATTGCCTCGTCAAAGGTGCCACGGCGTGATTTTTGGGATCGGAACCCGCGAAAACAACTGCAAGGGTGCTGTTAACTTAACATGTACTTCCATAAACAAGAACTTCACTTTTGACAGTCAAGTCGTCATAATGAAAAAACTGATAAACAACTTGCCCAACCGATCCTTCTCGAAGCCTTTCACTTGGACACACCTAGAAGGAATTCCACTAGCAGATCCTGACTTTAACATCAGTCGACCCATCGACATACTATTTGGGGCTGATGTTTATTCCAACATTATACTTGGCGGAATACTTAAAGGAGATGAAACTCAACCGATGGCTCAACAATCTCAGCTCGGGTGGATTCTGTGTGGCAACATAAAATCATACCAATGCAACATCGTTCTGAACAACTTGGATGACATCAAACATTTCTGGGAGATCGAAGACATCGCAGATCGATCACAAATATCTTCAGAAGACGCCTACTGTCTTGAACAATACAAAATTGAAACAAAACGTCAAGAATGTGGCCGTTATGTCGTGCGGCTACCACTACACCCAGATATAGAAGAAAAACTGGGTGAATCTAGACCAAAAGCTGCGGCTCAATTTTACCAATTGGAAAAAAGGTTTAGAGCCTCTGAAAACTTAGCCCACAATTACAAAACATTTATGACTGAATACAAAGAATTGCGGCACATGCAGTTATGCCAGAGTAGCATTAATACGAGCTACTATCTACCTCACCATTGTGTGTTACGTACTGATTCAACAACTACTCCGCTACGCGTTATTTTTAATGCATCGGCGAAAACAACTTCCGGCCAAAGCTTAAACGATTTGATGTACAGTGGGCCAAACTTACAAACAGACCTCCTATCACTAATTTTGAAATGGCGACTATATAAAATTGCCTTTACGGCCGACGTCGAAAAAATGTTTCGTCAAATTTTATGTCACGAAAACGACCAACGCTTTCAAAAAATATTATGGAGAGACTCTTCAACAAAACCGCTACGAGAGTACGCCTTAACTACAGTCACATACGGCACCAAGGCGGCTCCGTGCCTGGCCATGATGACACTGAAGCAACTAGCGAATGACGAGCGACAAAACTACCCTGAAGCTGCTGCTATTCTGGAGTCTTGCTTCTATATGGATGACCTTCTTTACAACGTAGATGACGTTCAAACTGCCATCCGCATCAAAACTGATCTAACGAACCTACTAAAATCTGGGGGTTTTAACTTGAGAAAGTGGACGTCAAACATGGCAGAACTACTACAAACTGATGAACCTTCCAGTAACACATCGGAAGCATACAACTTTCGACACCTAGAGTCTACAAAGACATTGGGCCTAAAATGGAACCCTAACGAAGACAACTTTACTTTTCAACTAATTATCAACACAACCTCAGCGAAAACTGTCACAAAACGAACGCTACTATCGGAAATTTCCAAAATTTTCGATCCGCTGGGGTGGCTGAGCCCACTAACAACTAAACTAAAACTAATTTTCCAAAAGGTGTGGCAAGAAGACCTACAATGGGACGACAGTGTACCCGACCTAAAAATCGACAAACAAAAACATCTCTACTTCTTAAATGGAAGAACCAAACTTCTGGTCTGGAAGCGGAGAACGACCTACTGAAAGGAGTCTCTGTGGAAGGCTCGTCCGGGGTGGTACTGCCACCTTGCCTATTTCTGCCGTGAAGCAGCTGTGCTGTGTTTCGGTTTGAAGGGTGTGGGAGCCGGTGAAATTACAGGCACAAGAAGCTTATCATCTTCATGCCAAGTTGATGGACACAGGGCATTGCATCAAAGAGCATGATCCAAACAAACGTGATCTACGGTGCAATGCTTTTTGACAGATAATGGTTACCACTTAACATCAGGTGGGCCATGTGCTTGTTCCATCTTCAATTACCATAAAAAAGGTAACGACAACTTATCACATACTTTAGACCTAGTCCAATATTTAGGTAAGTTATCAAAACATCACTCACTTTCTTTACATAATGTTTATGTATTACTAATTCGAGAGCCAACACGCTGACCTTATGATACTAATAAGTTATTATTAGTATCATAAGTTACGTCGTTACTAAAAAGTATTTTTCATTACAAGCTTTTATTGGGTAAACATGAGCAGATTCAATTCATGCAGATGCCCAAACACGGATGACCTACAGTAATTTACTGAGGAGTTCTGCTCAACAGACCCTGACTCCATCATCAGATAAACCCGCTGTTACCATAATATTCCGGGTAAAAATGAGCTGATTCAAATTGGCTCAAACACAGATGATTTACTGGAATTTAGGAATGAGTTATGCTCAACAGACCCTGACTCTATCATCAGATAAACCCGCTGTTACCATTATATTCCGGGGAAAAAATTGCTAATTCAAATTAGCCCATTCACGGATGATTTACTGTAATTTACTTAGAAGTTCTACTCAACAGAGCCTGAATCCATCATCAGATCAACAAGCTGTTACCATAATATTGCATTATTCCCGAGATGTCACTGAAGGTTATTAAACTTTGTTAACTTATTAGCTAAATACTGTCCTAGCATTTATACCATAGTAGATAGTATGCTAAAATAAATGATTTTCATATAAAACTTCTTTTACTAAAAATACTTTGGTTAAATTACTCCTGAGGTTTTATTTTATTTTTAAATAAGTAACCAACCCGTAAACAAACATGTCGCGCTGGGCGGCAGAAAGAGATAGAGAAAGTTAAGGGCCTCCCAGAATGGAAGATTCTGGAAGACCAGTAGTCCTACTACTATCTACTCCTAATACAGGAAGCTTGAAATCCTATGGTTGCCTGAAGGGCTTAAACTAAGACTTAGGGCTAAAGGACGGCCGGAAGTGCTTAGGATATGTCCTAAAGCGAATGCAGTGCCTGAAGGGCTTAGGTTAAAAAAAACTAGCTCAGATAAAGTGGGGGGGTTATGTGATAGGGTCTACTGTCTCTCTAATAGGTTGTTCACGGACGGGTAGCTAATTCGCGCACTGAAATTACGGTAAGTTATGAGTATTCTCCGACCAAACACTGGTACTGCCCCGATAAATCCGTCGAGGTGACACGTGGCTGGCAGGCTGGCTCGGGTCCACGCGGCGACGGGGCAGGAAGGCGGCAGGCAGCAGGCAGCAGTGCGGGTCGGCAGCAGCGTGGGCTGCGGCGTGGCACGCTCATGAACAGGGCTGTCGTATCATGCCCACAGCCAGGGCGGGATAGGCACGCTCGCCAGTAGTGGCGGCGTGCGTGAGGCGCGCAAATGGCGCGTGACGCTCTCGGGAAGCGGGGCGGCCAAGGCACCCCTGAGAAAGACGTCAGTAGGGGCGCTCAGTGGTGCGCGAGGCGGCGCGCACGGGAGGGCGCGCGCAGCAAGGCACGCGGCAGCGAGCAGTGAGGCAGCGAGGTTGCAGTTCAGAGTGCCGAAGCGAAAACCGTAGCTCAACCGCCGGCTCGATAGGCAGATACCGAGACGGCTGTCCTGGAAACACGTTCCGAGGGGTTGTAGGAGAGGTCAGGGCCGTTGTTGTGTGTGATGGTGATCCATGTGCTGGCGGCGATACTCGGCGAAGATGTTGGTTCGAGACATCTGGTGAAGTTGATGAACACGAAGAAGGCAGCACTCAGGTGGTCCCACACATCACACACAACGTGGCGGTTTACAAAGAAAGGCTAGAAAGTAAGGGTACAAAGCGTGTTTACTAGGAACCAAAGACAATGAAATAAGGATGATAGACAGACTAAAGTATTATAGAATTGTTTCGAATAAAGTTAATTAATTTGTAGTTTTAACTAATAAATTACGATTTTCTCAATTTTCTCTATTATCTTATCTTATCTTATTAGCCTGTCTGATCCCACTGCAGGGCAAAGGCCTCTCCCTTCCCTCTTTCCACACATCCCGATCTTGGGAATCAGCTTGCCAGGATACTGAAAACACGTCCAGTTCGTCACGTCACTCCATTATAAAGTTTATTATTTGATTATAATTAAGTAATATTATTGCCCTGCATTGGGACAATTCAGGCTCATAATAATAATAATAAAAATAATATTATAATTAAAAAAAAAAAAAAAAAAATGACACCACTCGTGTCACACGCTTTTATTCAAAATAATTTTCTATTATTTGATTATATAATTCTGGGCCAATTAAATTAACGAAATTTAGCAACTACATACAGAAATTAACCCATGGAAGACGAAAATAAAAATTAAAAATTATTGTAAATTTTCTAGTTTTCTCAAGAAAACTAGAAAATTTATTTGACAGCTTCAAATAAACATGTCAGAGATGAAAATATGTTAACACGAAGCAAAGCGAAAAAAGGAGCGGACAAACAAACAGCACACCCAACACCATCACCGCCTGCTCCGTCAAGCTCCGCGTCGTCGTCTGGGGATGAGGTATTCGCCACCCCCCCGGACACCAGCGCGTCGAGCGACGAGAGCAGGCCGCCGTCGCCTCCGCCGCCGCGACTACCTGTGCGGCGTGGGCGGCCACCGCTGTCGGCCGGCTTGGGGTCTGCGGGACACTCCGTCCCGCGTCCGACCCCCGCCACCAGCAGTAATGTGCGATTACGCATGAAATGGACAGAAGACATAAACAAAAACGTCATGCGCGCATACTATAGGGCTACAGAGGGAGGAACCAACCGCACCGCGTACCTTGCTCGGATGCTACCTCTGTTTTTGATGCTTGAACCAGCTGTTACCGTCACTGCACAACGGCTATCGGATCAGGTACGAGCCATCCAACGATTGAAATTGTTGGATGATTCGGTACTTGACCGGCTTCGCGCTGAAAGTGATCACATAGCTGACCACTCGCAGCGGGTCCTGGCTGCCGCTCTGCCGGTTACGACAAATTCGATACCGGTAACGACGCAGCCGGACCCCGCTGCTGACGACGTCGACTACGAGAACACCAGCGTGAGTAACCAGGTAAATGAGCAGTTGAGGAGGACTTTGGAGGATGCGATTCTGTCATATCGGTCCACACCTCTTGATGAAAAACCGCGTTTGCCTCGCTTGCCCACTCACAGACGAAACTTAACTCTAATGGAGGCCTTGAATCCTTTGTTGGTCCCTTATCTAGACACTAGCGAAGGACTAGCCGATACCCATTCGATTCTTTACTGTGCAGCTGTGGCGGCGTGTCGTGTTGCTTGTGTCAAGTTCCCATACTCCACGCGAGCACCACGACCTGTCGACAAAACTCCAGCTTGGCAAGTACGGATCGAACGGCGGATCGGTAAATTCAGGACCCTCATTGCAAAGCTAAGTTGCTTCAGAGGGGGCAATACCCGCCCCCGAGTGATGCGTTTTGTGACACAGGCCTTTGCTGGGACCGATACTCGGCCCCAAGATTATATGGCATGTGTCACAGAACGTATTGACTTTCTGAAGCAGAAAATCTCTGCTTGGGCGAGCCGCATTCGTAGGTATCGAGAACGTGTGGACCGATATTGGCAGAATCGAA
Organism: Horisme vitalbata; assembly: GCA_951804965.1. Classification (NCBI taxonomy): domain Eukaryota; kingdom Metazoa; phylum Arthropoda; class Insecta; order Lepidoptera; family Geometridae; genus Horisme; species Horisme vitalbata. Next base: position 10,076,157 of record OX638107.1, read on the forward strand.
ACTTCCAAAGTGACCAGAGGAAGGTGTACCGAAACTGGGAGAAACCTGCCCAATGTGTGATGGACGGGCTTGTACCGGATGCTGATACCATGAATAGTTTCTGGCGCAGCATCTGGTCTGTGCCCATCCAGCACACGGAGGGAGATTGGATGGATGTGGTGAGTAGAGAGAGTGAACCTATCGAAACCATGGGAGCCGTTGTGATTAGCCCCATAGATGTTAGATTTGCAATACGTTCGGCCCATAACTGGTAAAGTCCTGGACCGGATGGGTTGCATAACTTCTGGCTGAAGTGGTTTAGATGTTCACACTCTGTACTCGCCACACAATTTCAAGAAGCCCTCGAGCTTGGGTCTTTTCCAAGTTTCATGACGACTGGAGTCACCTTCCTGCTCCACAAATCTGGTAGTACCGCGGAAGCAAAGAACTACAGACCCATCACGTGCCTACCTACCATCTACAAGCTCCTTACGTCCATTCTGACCGTAAAAATTAATGCGCACATAGTAGCAAATAATATTTTGGCTCCTGCTCAGAATGGATGTAGAGTTGGGTCCCGCGGTACTAAGGAGCTCCTCCTCATTGACATGACTATTAGCCAGCAGATCAGGCGCAGCAAGGGGAACCTCTCCGCTGCATGGATAGACTACAAGAAGGCCTATGATTCGGTGCCTCATACATGGCTGGAGAGGATCTTAGAGTTGTATAAATTTGATGCAACTTTGAGATCCTTCTTAGGTACATGCATGAGACAGTGGATCACAGTTCTTCGTCATCCAGGTAGCGGACGGGATCCCTCTGCTCCGCAAGATCTGATTCGCATAGAACGTGGTATTTTTCAGGGCGACAGTCTGAGTCCCCTATGGTTTTGCCTGGCACTGAATCCTCTTAGTACTCTGCTAAAGGATTCAGGGCTAGGCTATCGACTTCGGAGAGAGGGTGGTATCGTTTCTCACCTGTTGTACATGGATGACCTCAAACTTTTCGCACCGAGAAAACCAGAGCTGCTGACTCTGTTGAATATCACACAGATATTCAGCAGTGCCATCAGCATGGAGTTCGGTGTCGAGAAGTGTGCGGTCATGCAAGTACAGCGGGGGAAAGTTGTAAATACTACAAACTTACAGCTTTCCGATACGATATCCCTTAGATCTCTATCCGATATCGAAACCTACAAATATCTCGGTATGTCAGAAGCGTTAGGTATAGTAGACAGAGACATAAAACAGTCGGTGAAGGAGCGATTCTTTTGCCGCCTGACTAAAGTACTCAATAGTCTTTTGTCGGGTGGTAACAAGGTTCGAGCCTTCAACGGCTGGGTTATGCCTCTGCTCATCTATACTTTTGGCATATTGAAATGGACTCAGACTGAACTTGACGCCCTTGACTGTAAGGTTCGTCAACTTCTTACGACACACAGAATGCGACATCCACGCTCGTCGGTAATGAGGATGTACATCCCGCGGAAATGTGGGGGCCGCGGCTTTTTAAATGCCAAGACCCTCCATAACCGCGAGGTGTGCAAGCTCAGAGAATACTTCCTCCATGCCGACAGTGAGATGCATCGTGATGTCGTAGCAGTTGACAAGAACTTTACCCCGCTCTCACTGGCTAAGGAGAACTGGCACAAACCTACGGTGCTGAGTGCCCTCGACCGCAAGGTTGTATGGGAGAGTAAGGAGCTGCACGGACGGTTCTACAAAGCCCTTACAGGGCCTGATGTAGACCTACTCGCATCCGTGAACTGGCTACGTTTCGGTGACCTCTTTGGGGAAACCGAAGGTTTTGTCTGTGCGATTATGGATGAGGTAATAAAGACGAACAACTACCGAAGGTATATCATGAAGGATGGAACCGTTGACATTTGCAGAGCTTGTCATCGTCCCGGTGAATCCCTCAGACATATACTTTCGGGTTATTCGCACCTCGCTAACACTGAATACTTGCACAGACATAACCAAGTAGCAAAGATCATCCATCAGCAGCTTGCTCTCCAATACGACCTTGTCGGTCCAGAGGCTCCGTACTATAAGTACGCACCGGTACCGGTTCTCGAAAATGGTCGTGCTACACTCTACTGGGACCGCTCTATCATCACGGACAGGACTATTCTTGCGAATAAACCAGATATCGTCTTGGTAGACCGGTCGGAACGCCGGGCGATACTTGTTGACATCACCATCCTGCCGTCCGAGCACTAATAGGCCGTTAAGTGACATTTGTTCAAATTTGAGTTTTATGTACTGGGTGAAAGCGCTTTTTTTTCTCTATCAACCGGTATGGGTCATATTTTTCTATAACTTATAAGTACTGAGATTTGGAGACCACGTACACCGCTATCTACATTCGTTTTGGACTTTTTCAATTCTAAAATACGGTTAACTCATTTTACATTACTAATATAAGGCAAAACGTATGTAACGTTGTATTTCAAGTTTGTATTTAATCTGTTTGATAAGCTTAGAAAACGGCTACACGCATTTACCATTCTATTTGACCGTTACCTGGCTTAACAGGTGTTATAGTTTTTTATAACCTGCAGTTCCGACTACGTATCTACAACGTCTAAAAGACAGTTATTATACTCATGCTAAACTTAAAAGCCGCTAGACATACTTAGTCGTCTAGTCATTGGTCAGCTAACGTGAAACTGAAACAACTACAACTCTAAAAGACAGTGACTGTTTTTAAGTCATGAAAAGTATGAATGCATGTTAGCAATAACTACAGTAAAAAACCGCAAAGCGACAGTTCAACGCTAAAAAGCGTCTATACGCCGAGCATTTCTGTGCGCCTTGCACCCCGCTCAGTCGTGTCTTGGACGCTGTAGAGGCAGGAAGTGCGGCGCGTTGGCGCGGATTCCCGCCAAAAATGGACTGGAAAGCGAGGTAAGGAAAAATATTTGATAAACTTAGATTTAATTTATATATTTTATTATTTTCGTAATCAATTTTGTAGAATAATTAAAAAATAACTAAAACTAACTTTTGTCGTTTTGTTTCTTACTGTTGAGTTCAAAGTTTAAAATGTTTAACTTTAATTCTAGGTTTCAAAATTCAAGAATCAGAGCTATATTAGAAAAATGCAACGATGGATCTCAATCAAACGTGCACAAGAACAAAGAAAACCAGCCACCACCGCCTCATCAACTGCAATCTTCTACTGAGGTATGCAACGAAAAGCCTTTATCCAGTGTAGCTAACATCCTAAAATATTCAACGCCGGACAAATTGGTTGACACAATAAATGCAGCAGAATATTCTATGACGCTGCCTGTTTTTCGAACATTTGATGAAACGAAAACTTCATATAATTATGGGCTAAATTTTTCTGAGCTGATTGCAACTATTGGTGCTGATTCACTCATGAATGAACAACGAGTAAATACCGAAGAAATGGCTTTAATCTGTAACGAAACTATGCCGCCATCTTGTAGCCTCACGGAAAACTGCGATTTGCCTTTCGTGTCAAATGACAACCATGATGTTTTGTCCCCAACACCGTTTATCAATTCACCGACAGGAGATTTCTCGTCCGATGATTCGGTAAAAGATAAAAATTATTGCCCGAGTGAATCTTCATCCGATGATGAAGATCACCTAAGCAACAAAAGATTCCGTCATAAACCAGTCATAAACTTAATTGCACCTCGACAAAAAATCAACACCATTCAGCCGGAAGCTGTTCTTTCACCTGATGCACCTGATATTATTACAGCGGTAACCGACTCTATCAATGAAAATCGAATCAGCTTACGAGAGAAAAAGTTGAAACAAAAGCAAGAAAAATTATTGAGCTATAACGTAAAGACTGGGTGTGATGAAAAATGCATGAAAAGATGTTCGGCTAAGTTTACATCAGATGCGCGTAAAGAAATCAACAAATCATACTGGGCTTTGTCGTGGAAAGAACGAAGAATATTTATACAAAATAGCACCGCGGTTGCAATACCTAAACGAAAAGTTACGTCCGAACCCAAAAGAGCTCCAAGAAGTACATTTAATCTAAAAAACATTGATGGAACAAGCGTAGAAGTTTGCAAAATATTTTTTTTGACAACATTAGGATTTCATAGAAACAACGACACCATACTGTACAATTCGCTGAAAAAAAATTCAATTGACAAAAGAGGATTGCATACAAAGACACCACTGTTTGACCGGAAGCTGCTCACAGATCACGTAGAATCATTTCATCCCCTGGAGCCACATTATCGACGAGAACACGCTCCTCTTAGGCGCTATTTAGCATGTGATGTTACCGTCACTCTGATGCACAAAGACTTTTGTGAGAAACACCCATTGCAAAAGGTATCCTATGAACTTTACAGAAAGCATCTGAGAAGTATGAACATATCATTTGCTAAGTTAGGAAATGAAGAGTGCGAAATTTGTGAAGCATATGAGTTACACGCCAAAAATACATCTCACGATCCAAAGAACGCTGTACTTGAAAACTGTGAAACTTGCGTTTCATATATGTGCCATAAAGAAAAATACAAAAACGCACGCGAGTTGTACGAATCTCATAAAAAAAATGAACAAACACCTGAAAGTATCTATTTCAGTGTCGATTTACAAAAAGTTATAATGTTACCTAGACTGGACAGTTTTAAGAGCATTATATTTTGCCACAGGTTAACATCGTTTAACTTATCATTCGCACCCTTGGGCAAAATTACAATCCAACACAAACCCCTAGCATGTGTATGGCATGATGGCACTAGCGGACGTCGACAAGAAGATATTATGAGCTGTTATTATCATTTTTTTATGCAGTACCGTGATGTTAAACACATAACTCTCTGGATGGATAACTGCAGTGCTCAAAATAAAAACTGGCTATTGTTTTCCCTAATGATATTTTTAATCAACAGTGACCAGATTGCAACGGAAACAATAACCTTCCAGTACTTTGAGCCTGGTCACACCTTTATGAGTTGCGATCAATTTCATCACCAGGTCGAAATTGCTATGAAAAGGAAAGGGAAGCTTTACGATTTTCAAGATTTCACAGATTGTGTTGCAACTGCAAATAAATCGAGAGTAGATGTTAAAACGATGGAGCCAAACGATTTCTTCAGTTTTCAAAATTATGTGTCAGATAGACGCATACAATCGTCAATACCAAGAGTATACCTAAAAGATATAATACAGGTCTGTTTTCAAAGAAACAACTATGATATGCTTTATAAAAACACTGTAAACGACGAGGATTATAAAGTTCTCCGATTCATGACCGACAAATATTTGAAAAATACTGATATTTTAAAACCATGCTTTAAAAGCGCACCTAAAGGTATAGATAAGGCAAGAAAAGACGGTATCGTGAATGCACTAAAAGACATCACTGCACCACACAAAATGCGATTCTGGCATGAAATGCCTGAAAGTTCCTAAAAGATAGTTACGTTTAGGATAGTTAGTTAGATATTTACAGTTAATTAGGGTTACAATAAATGATAGGTAATAACTAATCTTTATTTAAGATATTTTCACAACTTTGAGACTGATTTTGCCTAACTAGTTTATATAAGTGTTACTACCTAGTCTACCTTGTGTTAGTGCTATTGTCCTAGTAGTGTTAATACTTAGATATTAATGTAGCCTATTTTAGTAATTCAATTATGTGCTTAGTATCTAGGTATTTCATTTTTATATTTTAATAATGTTCATTTCAGATGTGCCATTTATTTTGTAAGATTGTTTTAAGAAACAATAATACTTAATAAAGATGTTATAAAACGAATTTTATGAATGAAGATAAAAAAAAATATTGCTAGTTACTACGTACAAAAAGAAAATACGAACTGTTGTTCTACATAATGTTGTATGTTTCTTATAATTAACATAATTTTGTTTTTAAAATATGTTCAGCCTATTAGTATTTAATTAGGTACATAGTTTCTTATAAAGCAGCATTTGCATTGCAGCTCATTAGGAAGTTAATAAAAGAAGACTGTTACAGAATAAAAGGTTTTGTTTTATTTAACCTCTGACTAATATATATTATGGTCAATGGTTTATGGTATTTAACCATTACTTTCTAATTTCAATATATATATTATAGAAAAAAGTTACGTTTAGCTGTTCAATTCACAGTATAGTATGACAATTAAGATAGTATTATCAACACTTAAAAACAGTTAGTATAGAATGTTTATCCCAAGACTGTTTTTAAGTCTAGAAAAATCAATAACTATAGGGTTTCAAAACAGTAAATAGACGGTTAAAGGACCATACAGGTTATTTTAAAAAATGATGTTCATTCGATTCTAAGAGACATACAATTCAAAAAAAAGGCTATGTGACGTCACTGTCTTTAAGTAACAAAATTGTAAATAACTGTGACTAGTTTTCAAACCGTCATGCAGTTTCAATAAAATACAACACTATAAAGCGACTGTATTTCAGCTAACCGTGTTTAAGTTTTGCAGATAGTCACATTTTGAAATTGATAACCTTAATTAAAACACAAAAAGTTAAATAAAAAATCACAAGATAAGCTTGCGATCTAATGCAATATATATACTTCAAGCTTATAAAATACATCACATTTTGGTATTCCAATAAAAACTGTAAGTCTTCAAAAAATCTAGAAAATAACGTTTCCCACGTTTTTGCTCGTAGCCAAAATTTTGGGTTTGTCACTTAGCGGCCTTTTAAAAATCGGACGGCAGCATCCCACATGACGCTAATCTCGTGAAGGCCGAGAAGGACAAGCTTAGCAAGTACCTTGACTTGGCACACGAGATTACCGCTATGTGGGATGTCGACTCAACAATTATCGTTCCGATAGTCGTTTCAGTGAACGGTCTGATAGCGAAGAGCCTTGACCAATACCTTAAGAGGCTCTCGCTAGGCAGCTGGATCAAGGGTCAGATACAGAAGGCGGCTCTCCTGGACTCGGCACGCATTGTGCGGAGGTTCCTCTCTCTGCAGCCCTAGCCACCGACCGTTTGAGCCCTGCCCCGCGGTCGGTGGTCCACCATTTTGGATATATTTTTTACTATAATGTTTTTTTATATTATTTTTGTACATAGTAGATTAATAATGTTTTAAATTTTATAGTAAAAAATGTATTTTTTATGAGTTTTAAAATGAATAAAGTGTCATAATAATAATAATATCATAATAATTATCGTTCCGATAGTCGTTTCAGTGAACGGTCGACGATAATATTCGATTTATAGTAAAAAATGTTTTTAACGAGTTTGAAAGTTTAATAAAGTGTCATAATAATAATAATTTATTAGAATCTAGAATGCCAACATTAGAAACTACACGAGTACTAGGACATTGACAACTCTTCGAAATAATCACAGTGACATCAAAGTGTAATTATTTCAGAGAGGACTGTCAGTTAGTGGTCAGTTCAGTATTTGCCATTGAGATAAAAAATAATATATAAATAATGCGTAATCACACAACATCGTGTAGCCCGAATCTAAGCAGAGCTTGTATTATGGGAACCACATGATTGATATACTAAACATATAGGTATTTTTTTTTGTAAATACTTACTTATCATACATAGAAAACACCCAGACCCGAGACAAATATCTACAGAACATGCAAACATTTGTCCCGCAGTGGGAATCGAACTCGCAACCTTTTGCGTCTCAGGCGGACTTTCGCCCACTGCGCCACAGAGGCCGTCAATGAGTCTATGTCATTGAGTACTACGTCAACCAGAGAAAGGATTTTCCTAGAGAAATCCGCTAGGACTGCAACCCTACCTTCTGCAGCTATACTTTCACACACAATCTTTCATACTTCAACATTATTTATCCTTTATCCTTCCACTAAAGCATTTCGCTGTAGAACCAGCAGAAATATCCACACACAGAGGATGCCTACATTGGAGGATTAGCATACTCAAGATTACAGAAACTTAGTTAACAGTAAAAAAAAAAAAAAGGCTGGACGTTATCACACAGCATCATGTAGCCCCAAACTAAGCAGAGCTTGTAATAAGGGAAACCACATGATTGATATACTACACATATACAGTTTTTTTTTGTAAATACATACTTATCATAAATATAAAACTCCCAGACCCGAGAAAAATATCTGCAGAACATGCAAATATTTGTCCCGCAGCGGGAATCGAACTCGCAACCTTTTGCGTCTCAGGCGGATTTTCGCCCACTGCGCCACAGAGGCCGTCAATGAGTCTATGTCATTGAGTACTACGTCAACGAGTGTCAACGACTACGTCAATGAGTATTATTTAGCATCAGTTCATTTAATCACCAAAGTGAGAGAATCTACAAAATAGTAAGTTTACACTACCTAACTAGTGTACATGTTGAATGTGTGTAGAGTTACCTAACAGACGGAGATATTGTTTTAGATCCAACATCCATCCTAAGTTCCTACAAGTGGAGTAGTCACTACAGCATCCTTATTATTCCAAGCAGCATAAAGGCGTCGCCTCTGGTTTAGTCCCAGGGCAACAAGGCAGACAATATCTATGGTTTAGTCCCACGATTCATCTAAAGTTCCTACAAAAGGAATAGCTACTGACAGGCCTCAAGGTTTATATATAGTACTCATCCTAGGTTTATTCAATAACATTAGTGGAAGGTTTTTTCTAACAAAGGAGAATGTCTGATGTATGGCGCTCGGTACCAATGCTTAAGTGATTGCGTCAAAACGAAACCTAATTTTTTTGAAAGATATTATACTTTTATTCATGGAATACTAAGTCTTTTTTATGATAAACGTAAACAAATTGTTTTTATTTGATATTAGTTTTAGAGTTTGTTTTTAAAAAAATGCTTTCCCGAGACCTTGTGTGTTCAGTTTTGTCTACATAATTATAAGTATTACACTATAAACATTTAACTATGATACTATATCAATAAGAAAAGGTTTATATACCTCACACAGATAGGTAAAAGGGTGTTTTATGTTCTACTTCATAGGTAGGACATTACATACATTACTACTGTGTTCTACTTTATATTATTTTCAAATAATGATAGTGACGAGAAAGTAGATAGGCATTTACATCATTATAAGTATTAGTACTTACTGGTGAAGGTGAAATCCAAGCTAAGATCCAAGATATTAACACATTCATCACAACCACGAAAAGGCCATAGATGCCTCTTCCAAACTATGCTGGTTTCGAGTCACCGGTTATTAGCAAACAGTTGATGCCACGATTGTTTATCGTACATTATTGTGATGATGTCTAATAAAATATCTACTCGTATTTACAGAATAAACACTGCTACACAATGCCACAGAACACTCTAGTTATACATAAAGATAGGAGATAGTTTAGTAGAACCACAAAAAAGTTTATGATCCAACCTCTTTGATTATACAAAGTGAAAAAACCTCCAATGTTTTCAGTAAATTCTATTGTCTAAAATGATAAGTGCGGGTAGTTGCAATGTCATGGTACCGTGCGCCGGAAACCAAATAAACAAAAGAATTTTTTACGTGATTATTAATCGAGTCGGTGTGTAAGACTAAAAAAAATTTAATGTTATTTATAAAATAAAGGCAATTTTATGGGATACGTTTGGTTTTGACGCAATTGGTACGGGTTATCGGCATTCTCCTTTAGATAGCATTAACTGGAATAAGGCTTAATATTAACGAGGTTTCCAAAGAACCGCCTCGAGTTGAAGGCTTATTTATAGGGAGTTGCAAACAGCTCCTAACGATATGAAAAGAAAAAAAATTTGGTAAGCATTTGGTATAAAGCTTGTTTAAGGGTTACCAAAAACCACCGCTTCGGTAAAGGCTTGTTTATTTAAAGGAGTTCCCCCAACCGCTCCTCTGCTTAGAAGTTACCAAAAGAATAAACTAAGTAGCCAAAAAAAAAAATTATACTCTACATAAAAATTAATGTATTGAATAATCCTAAATATAGAAAATCACTACCCAACAGTATTAAAATTATTTACCAACACACTTCATCCTATTTAAGATTTACAGAATATTTATTAAATTTTTGAAAATTAATTCAATAGTTAATAGTTAAAAAAAATCAACATTTTGATCAGAAGTCAGCGTTCAACATGTTAAAGTTAAATCATTTTAATATTATTAAAGAACCTTAATTATCCCAACAGATTCATCTAATAGTTACCAACAGACTTCGATAAAATTTTAAGTTTAAAGTGGGAAGACAAATCGACCGAACTCGACAAGACCATAACAAGCTAACAAACTTCAGTAATAGTTTAAGTGAGTATTATTATTATTAAGCAAATAACAAAAAAATGTTAAGGTACCTATCTTAATACCTATTTTAAAAGTAAAAACAAAATCAATAGCAGAAACAGTCTCATTAATAAGTTTAGTTCACCTAGTGACCAATAGATGGCGCTACTAGTATCGCGTTATCGAAGCCTTTGCGGAAATTATAGGGTTATTTATTCACTAAGGAGTAATTTAACTGACTTCAACAAATGAGGTTATAACATAGTACCACTAGTGGAGGCCCACGTCCAGTAGTGGACTGCTATAAGCTGAAATTGATATTATAAAAATGACCGAGTCATTCAACTGACTTCAAAAATTGAGGTTAGTCTAGCAGTGGACCTCTACAGGCTAATGATGATGAAGTCATTTAAACGACTTAAAAAAATGAGGTTATTACATTGAATCTTTTTAGTCTAGCAGTGGACCTCAACAAGCCGATGATGATGATGAAGTCATTTAACCGACTTCAAAAACTGAGGTTATTACTCTGCACCTTTAATGAAAGCTATTTTATGCCTTGTAGCTATTTTATGTCTTTTCTTACATGTATATATATACTCCTTAGGCTCCTAATAGCTTCTCTAATTGCTCTAATTGTATTGTACCTACTCGCAAACGCTACCTTTTTGCCCATTCTCCTTGTAAAACGAATGCAGGTGAACGCGCTCCACTATACAGAATGATGAGGTCATTTAACGAGTATTTCATAGAAACAGAATTCTTTGCAACTTCACCCGCTTCGTTCAAGAAAGCCATAAATAATATATTGTTATCCAATAGTTGTATTTACTGTTGATTAGTCCCTTGGCGCCGATCTTTCAATTGTCGGAAATTCCAGTATCAAAATTATATTAATATTATCATCAAATCATCTAAAATGATAGTGGTGACTGACGATTGTAAAATCGGCCCCTAAATGTTACCGTTACATATGTCATGTACAAAACTAAACTAAATTAAGTAGGTACCTAATTCAAATTTTACCTAATCTTAAACTAAACTAATTTAAGTTTTCTACCCAGCACCGCCCTTACCCTACCTTATACAGTAAATTCGTGGACAACGGGGCTGGTATCACTTAAGGAACTTTTTGTTATTATAATATTTTTGTTATTATAGCTATTGCATAGCTTCTATCGAGGGCCTTGAGCGCGTGGACCGAATCCAGAAATTCCGTAACGAAAAAAAACCTCACGCTCCCCACTCCGACGGGCACGGAGGTGTGGCTTGAAGGCCGTGCATTGTCTAACGTCGTTTCTTTTCGGCAGTCTTCGACACGGTGTTTGTGTGCGTGCAACTAGACGTATTTTTATTTAATAAAAAAAAAACTTATCGGTCACCACGCTCAAAAAGTGTAACTTGAATTAATATCAAAGAAAAAGAAATACTGCATAAATAAAATAAATAAATAATTATAATTGCATAAGTTGATACAAAATGCTATGCAATAGCTTTACCGCGGCAGTCCCCGAGTGCCACACGTCTTTTTTATAGTACTATTTAAGTGTTACTGTTTGTTGTTTCTAAAATAAATAAATAAAATAAAATAAAATGAAGAACAATAGTTACAGGGATAGGCTTCGTAATTTACGTTTCATAAACTTAGATTGTGATAAGATTTCCTTTAGTTTTCTTCTTTAGAACCATTTCTTCTAAATGGTTCTATGATATTGTAATTGAATGTTATTCAATGTACTTTGGAGGCTGGAATGGAGAATATAATTACTTATTATTGTATTTACATCTAAAGTTCTAGCAGCTAAATGTTTAGCATTCATGTACTTCTGATGATTATAATCTGATGTTAATAGAGCTAACGTTAGTTTGATTGACGGGAAAGTAGATGATGTTTTTAGGTATTTCAATAATTCGGTATCCTGGTGGTACGTTCGGCGCAAATTCATGAATTATGTGACTTGATTTTCCATCAATATACGATCCGCTCACTATATCACATTCGACTCTCACCACTGTTTTTGATAGAATGTTAACTGGCAGTTGTGACTCGTTATTACACGAATTATTAGCTATTAATGTTTGTTTACCAAAACCGACCAGTATTAAAGTCGGCGAGCGAAGCGAGCCGCGAAATTTTTACACTAAAATCTCTGTATCTTGGTCATTTTTTATACTATTATAAACATAAACATAGTATATATTGATTTTTATAGCTACAAATCCGCATAATTGACAAAAAACGTGAATGCTCCTTGTAAGATCCGGGGTTATTGAATAAAACAAAGCGTACAAACCAAGGCTGTATTCCGACTGACATGACATTCCTCCAGGCCACCGACGTTATACACTACACTCCTCATGACGGAAACTGGATAAAGTTCCATTACTTGTTTTTTGTATGGACACAGTCAGTGCCGTAAATAGCATTTTACGCGCCCGGTGCGAGCTTCTATTGTTAAGCCTGGATACCAAACACAATAGAAAATCTATCTCACGTCCCGGCATATACTAAGTTAAAGTAAAAAGCCAAATTTTTGGTGCACAAAATAAAAAAAACAAAGAAAACTGTGGCATTTTTAGAACATTTAGGTAACTTTTTTTTATTTTTTTATTTTTTATAATAAATAGGCTTACGTTTGACTGCATTTCGCCTGATGGTAAGCGAAGATGCAGTCTACGATGGAGCACGCTTGCCTAGAAGAAACCTGTTCACTCGAGACTTGAAGACACCCAGATTATAATCATCGACAAACTACAACAACAGACGCAAAAAGGGAAGTCGGCGAGCGGAGCGAGCCGCAATGTTTTATAATTCTAACTAGCGCTGCTGTGTTCTAATTCGTCACTGTAGCAAACTTATAGGATGGATTTCAACATTTTTTAGTAGTTATGTACCATTCAGAATCAAAAGTTGGTAACGAAATTGGCGAGCAGAGCGAGACGCGAAATTTTTCTATAAAAGGTGAGCATATAATATATGAAAAAGAAAACTACGATTTATATCTGAATTTCAACGAACCTATATGTATTAGGTTATAATTATCAACGAAGACTTGGTCCTGATCTGCCCCCCTATTTAGTAAAATTGACAGCTCAGTGTACAACCGACTCTCGGTTGGCAACCGAAATGAGTGGGCAACTGAAAAAATAATTTATTCGGTATTCACTACAGTCGATATGTATGGGTGCCTTTCAGAAAATCACCGGACGTCTGTATTGTTTTATCGATAATATTTTTGAGTTTTGACCTCAGGCCTGGCCAATATTGGTCGGAGCGCGGGGAATACCTACTGGGGGTTACAACAACAGAACGAGATAAGAGAAGAGTGTTTCTTCTTCTTATCATGTTTCCTTTGATTTTTGGACTGATTGAACATATATCAAGGAGGCTTAATACGGGAGTGCTCGCTTTTAACAAAAAAAGGCACACTTTTTACGGGAGTGCTCGTTTTTAACAAAAAAGTGTGCCTTTTTTGTTAAAAGCGAGCACTCCCTTAGCTCCCGAGCGAGAGACACGCTACTTAGTGTTCTGCACTCTTCAGTGTTTACATATTATAAGACCAATACCAATATTTTGAAATCATTTCCCTCGTGCGGGTTCGATTCTCGCCGTGGGAAAAATGTTTGTATGATGTAAGATATTGAATACGTTGTATTTACTTATACTATAGTAGAGCGAGGTTCGGGTCCATACAATGTCCCGCATAGTAACATTGCGTAATTGTAAGACGATATTATTGTCGTCATCATCATCAGCCTATAGTAGTCCACTGCTGAAAATAAGGCTCCCCTAATGAGCACCTTGCGCCCTGTCCTCAGCTCGACACATCCATCTTCTAGCAGCCTTTTGCAGATCGTCACTCCACCTCGCCGGGCAAGGCGTCCTATACAACGTTTACCGAGCCGCAGTCTCCACTCAAGAACTCGTTTACCCCAATGGTTGTCGGTCCTTTGGCAGATATGGCCAGCCCACTGCCACTTCAGCTTGCAGATTCTGTGAGCTATGTCAACTTTAGTTCTAAGTTGGATAGACTCATTGCGGATTCTATCCTTCAGAGAAACTCCGAGCATAGCTCGTTCCATAGCTCGTTGAGCGACTTTAAACTGGTGGACTAGCCGTGCCGTGAGTGTCCATGTTTCGGCTCCGTATGTCATGACAGGTAGGACGTACAAAACTTTCGTTCTTAAACGTTGCGGTATGGGTGACGAGAAAACTCGATGTATTTTTCTAAATGCTGCCAAACCAAGCTGAATCCTCCTCTTGGCCTCCTCAAATTTGTTTCTACCTAGCAGAAAGATCTGCCCAAGGTATGTGAACTGCGAAACACAATTTCAAGAAGGTGACCATTAACGACGACAGGTCTCGGATCAATTCGGTCATTGACCATGACTTTTGCTTATCCAAATTCATGCCGAGACCTACCTATCGTTCGCGAGGCTAATGCTAGGCCGTCCAACATTATGTAATTATTATAAAAATCGAGTAATTTGCGTTGAATTAGTCTTACAATATTGTACATATAGACTGTGTCAACACATTAAACATCGTAACTGTGAAATAGTATTTAAAATACCTAGGTACCTACCATACAAATCCTACTAATTACCTAATTATTACACCATGAAAAATTTATCACCAATCATAAAGCTAGGGAGGTACATTATTAATCATTATGATTTTAATTAGGAGTACCTAGGTATGGCTTTAGCCCGTTTTGTTTTTTTTACGTATGGGTAGTAATTATAAGACAGAGTACAAAAATTTTACAAAGTGGAAAGTATTTCGCTGTGTCAGTGATATCGATATCAATGGGTACTTAGTACCTACTGGGACCATTTTTAATTTGTTAGCAAAGATAATTCAATACTATTTGTAAACGATTGGGGCGCTCACATAGATGGGTTGTCGAACAGACTCAGTTCTGCAGCATACGCAGTCAAAAGAATCCATCAACTTACTGACGTAGATACGGCTAGACTAGTTTATTTCAGCTACTTCCATAGCATTATGTCGTACGGCATTTTGTTGTGGGGGAATGCTGCAGATATCAACACCATATTTGTGTTGCAGAAGAGAGCTTTTCGTTCAATTTATAATATGGGCCCCAGAGAATCACTTAGAACTAAGTTTAAAGAAATAAATGTTATGACAGTGCCGTGCCAATATATATATATATATATGAAAACTTAATGTATGTCCGAAAACATATTAACATGTTCAAGAAAAATAGCGACTATCATAATGTTAACACTAGAAGTAAAGATAAACTAGCTGTTCCTATTGTAAGGCTCCATAAAGTTAGTCAATCTTTTAAAGGGATGTGTGTACGATTTTTTAACAAAATCCCAAATGACGTGATTAATCTATCTGTAAATAAATTCAAAAATGTTGTTAAACGTCATCTATATAATAAAGCTTATTATAAAATATCTGATTATTTAGATGACAAAAAAGCTTGGGATGAAACTGCCTCCAACTCTATCAAAAACAATGTAATAGTTATTAAGAACAATGACGTTAAAAAAATATAAGCCAAGCAGAGTTTCTTGCCAATTATTTTCTGTTTGGTCACGTTACGAATTGGTGGTAAATTAAAAAAATGACGTTTCAAAGTGTACTATACAGTTCCTACTGAATAAATGAATTTTGAATTGAATTGAATTGAATTCGTCATCTCCATGTGTAGGTGGAGGCAGGTACTACTATGTACCTACTTAAAAGGAAAACACCAATAGGGGTCCCTATGAATCGGGAGTGCATTTTATAATTCGTATGAAAACTTTTTTAAAACTTGACTTTTGACAAAATGTCAAAATAGGTTTTGAAATATTTATTATTGCACAAATTTTGGATATTTCTTGTAAAAATGGTGATATTGTATGGTGAACAAGATAGCAGACGTAAAAATTACCCTGGAAGTGGTGTTTCGGTCCATAGGTAAGCCAAATTTCAGATAATTTCATAATTTCATCACTTTTTCATATTTTTGTTATTTTTGTATATTTTTCAAGTCTAAATGCCGTTATTACAACCTCTGCCCCTCTGTTTTGATTATATTTACATTTTATGTTTCTGCCGGCATTCTCTGATACATATTTTCATATTTTACAAACAAAACAAAATAATTGTTGTAAATATTGTAGGGTGACCAAAACTACCAAAGTCTAAGGATAATAAATAAATTAGGTATATATATTATAAACATCGGACATAAATACCACCTAATTGATAGAAAATAAAGTAAATGGCTTTAATTCAGATTTGTATTAATTTTATGGTTAGGAAATTTTTATAAAGACATCTTTATTTAATAATTTACAATTAATAATATTATTTTATTTGTTTTAGTTTTCCGACGCAAGAAGATGTATTGATTGCTTAGCTTAAATAAGTCATGTTAGAAGGACATAAATAAAATAGTTTACCTTACTTCAAATGTCAAGATTTTGTTAATTCCAGAAAATGCATAACGGATAAAATATGGCCATCAGTTCAAGGTTATGTTGTTACTTTTATAAACCTAAATTATATTTATTTTAGCGCATACAATAAAGTGTAGAAGGTATATGTCCAGCAGTGGACAGCTATAGGTTGATGATGACGAATAAAGTATTAAAGAATATAAGTAATACTTTTAATATAATAATTTTTATACAAAAATGGAAAAGCAAAACTAAATATTAAATAATTAATTGAAAATTTTGGTTCAATGTGAACACTTACTAAATTCCATAGGGGCTGAATGGATTCAGATGAAACTATAACTAATATAATGCATAGTGATTTTTAGAATTTCAAATAATATAATAATAATAATAATAATGCGGGACGTAATCACACTGCATCATGTATATGTAACCTATAAAATAAATATTCATAGTGGGCTACTTCTTATCCAGGCACCAGGCGAGCAAAGGAATGCTAGTTTTTAATAAGACTAATTTGTCCGCTGCGGGACAAATGTTTGCATGTTCTGTAGATATTTGTCTCGGACTCTCGGGTCTGGGTGTTTTCTATGTATGATATGTATAAATTTACAAAAAAAAAGACGTGTGGCACTCGGGGACTGCCGCGGTAAAGCTATTGCATAGCATTTTGTATCAACTTATGCAATTATAATTATTTATTTATTTTATTTATGCAGTATTTCTTTTTCTTTGATATTAATTCAAGTTACACTTTTTGAGCGTGGTGACCGATAAGAAAACATTTTTTTTTCTTTTATTAAATAAAAATACGTCTAGTTGCACGCACACAAACACCGTGTCGAAGACTGCCGAAAAGAAACGACGTTAGACAATGCACGGCCTTCCACAGCCACACCTCCGTGCCCGTCGGAGTGGGGAGCGTGAGGTTTTTTTTCGTTACGGAATTTCTGGATTCGGTCCCCGCGCTCAAGGCCCTCGATAGAAGCTATGCAATAGCTTAAAAAATGTAATATATCAATCATGTGGTTCCTATAATACAAGCTTTGCTTAGTTTGAGGCTACATGATGCAGTGTGATTAGTCCCACATTAATCATTTATTTATTTATTTTACTTTAATCCAACAAATATTATCATTATAAAGTTTTATAACATAATTTTTTTTTCTTTTAGATGCCTGTTAAACATTGGAGATTATCAGTAATAAACCATTCAAAACGCTAAATACCATACAAGGTGATCCAGCTACATCAATGAATACAGAATTAGGCAGAATATATATATCATCTCAGGAAATTATGACAAAGAATCGACTATTGTATGTTAATATGTACGAGCATAAGTTTCGAAAGGTTTTATCGAATTAATCTATAAATAGTAGTAGTTATTTAAAAAAAAACACGATAACAAGGTAGACTACATAGTAGTAGTCCACCATGTAAACGTGTTTTTTTTTAAAGTAAATACTTATATTATTATTATTTATATTATTAAAATTAAATTACCACGAGCCTAAGAGCCTCTAGATCCCTCGCGTTTAAGCGTCTAAATACAAGTGAAAACTTAGAGTGAGGAGTCAAAGTTTTGACTCCACAAGGTTTATAAGCAAGGTGCAAGTTGATTATTAAGAGTTTTTTCTTTCCTACAAATAAATATTTCAGTAGTAGGTAGTACTACTAATACTTTTAAAGAAAAAATCTTAATAATCAACTTGCAACCTTATAAACCTTGTGGAGTCAAAACTTTGACTCCTCACTTTAAGTTTCACTTGTATTTAAACGCGAGGGATTTTGGCTTCAGCTACTTACAAATGCTTTGGCACAGTAGCTATGTTTTTGCATCTAATTATAGTTGCCACTATTTTTGTTTAAACTGACCTAACTTAAATACCTACAATAATACTAAACATAACATAAAAGAGATTAGGTATATGATTTAAATATAACCCTTTTGAAGTCATTGTTGTATCTCTAAATAGTTATACAATTTTAAATGCTTAGATATATTTGAGTGTGTAAATAGGGTAATGAAAAAGTAATGATAATCAAAATAATACTTGGTGGTTAAAGTTACAATTTTTTTTTCTACATAGTCTCAAGTCAAAACATTTAGTTAAATGTTTTTCTAAACCTAGGATTCCCTTAGAAAAAAAAAATCTTGACTCCCAAAATGACGGCTGCCATTACTTCGCTAACATCTTCAAATTTCTGGCCTTGGAGATGTTCTTTGAGCCGGGGAAAGAGGTAGAAGTCACTGGGGGCTAGATCTGGCGAATAGGGTGGGTGTTCGAGCAGTTCAAACCTTGTTTCTTGAATGGCAGCCATCGCAACTGCGGCTTTGTGAGCCGGTGCGTTGTCTTGGTGAAACAGCATCCCAGCTCGCGGTTTGCCGCGCCTTTTTCTTTAATGGCCTACCGTAATCTTCTTATTTGGTCTGCGTAGTAAGAGCCCGTAATAGTAGCTCCCTTTTCCAAGTATTCGACCATAATAATTCCTTCAGCGTCCAAAAAAACGGACGCCATAACCTTTCCTGCCGAACTTTAGACTTAGAATTTTTTCGGCGTCGGTCAGGAGGCTCGTTTCCAAGACATCGACTGCTTTTTAGTTTCCGTTTCACAAAATGGTGGACCCAAGTCTCGTCCATGGTCACGAAACGTGACAAAAATTTTCTTTACCGGCTTGAAACTTCTCGAGATTAACCCTTGAAATGTCAAGTCGTTTTTTCTTTTGCTCGTCTGTCAACATTCTCGGTACCCAACGCGCAGAGACCGTCTTCATGTGCAATTCATTGGTCAAAATTCTTTGAACGCTGCTATAAGAGATCCCTGTCATCTCAGCTACGTGCCTGATGGTCACTCTTCGATCTGCCATCACGATATCCTCTATCTTTTGACATTGTCCTCAGTGGTGGACGTTGATGGGCGGCCTTCGCGATGTTCATCTTCCGTGGATGTTCTACCCAGCTTAAACTCCTTGGCCCAGCGTGCAACCGTGGAATATGGAGTGGCAGAGTCACAGAACACTATTACTGGCAGAGTCCCCCAATGTTTGCACCAAGTCGTTGTGTATGCCTTTGGTAGACATTTTTTTCAGACAGAGATTTGATGACAGCTCTGATTTCGTTTTTCTCCATTTTGATGTTATCACTCCAGTTTTTAGTATTCAAATGAATGTATCTCCCTGGAATCATGGTCTATTTATACGGTTTTTTCACGCGCACCTAGTGGATGTTTGAGCAACCAAAAAACATTTATTTTTATTTTAATACGGTCTAGAAATACCTGATTATCATTACTTTTGGATCACTCCTCGTAATGTATGTATGCGAGTATGATATGCAGCTGCTTTGCCACGAACATGGCGCATAGCATCATGCACAATACCCGCAGTCAACATGCCAAGTCCAGGCCTCAGCGTTTATGTCTGAGTAGCGAGTAAAACTTTGACTGATAGTAATCGAGATTTGTAAGTAGTTTATTGTTTTTTACCTACATTCTCATTTATTTTTCATTGACTTGTCATATCGTGATACACAGCTTAACTAGTAAACAGAGTAACTACCTCTTCCTAAAGACACCGAAAACATGCCACGAGCCTCACGAGCTACGAGAGAGTCTACAATTAAATTGTAAGCTTATTATTAAATTTGCTTTAAATTAAATTATAGACTTATTCAAGTGGACTCATTACTTTAAAGGTTATAATTTAATACACGTTTTCTGTTGATTCAACATAAATCATTGCATTTTTGCTGATCTTGATTCAATTAGAATGTTTAATCGATGACTTTATTGAACGATCCATAAATACGCATAGCTACAATAAATAATTGACTATTTTGTTGTGATCCAAATTGAAAGTTAGTAAGTTAGCTAGGTGACTCGCAACTTAGTGTGAGAGCTTGTAGGTATCCTTATCTGCCTAACTTAACTACGTAGTAGGAACTTTTAGAAAAGTTTATCTTTGACTCGTACATGGTGCGTGGGTCCATACCAAGTCACGCTGTGTTTTCTTCAGTCAAAGTGTGATGACTACTAAAAAAGTACCTAATTAAAAATTGTATCAATTCTAAAAGAAATTCAACTCAATACTGAGAAATAATATTTTTATATTATACACAAAATAACCCAACAAAAACCAAATGAACAGTAGTTATTATGTTAGTTATCATATTATTATCAATCAAATAACATTAAAGTTGTTTTCAAACTCTCTTTACGAGGTTTATTCAACTACTTAAAACTATTAATTCCTTTGCAATTGTCAAGACCACTTCACTCAGTAGTGGTCCCATTTACATTTTGGTTACAATTTGATAATTCATTCATTTATAAGTATGTATATGGTCACCTATTCACTATCTATATTTACTATTGTAACGATACTTTTAATTGAGGTGATGGTGGTCAGTTTTTTATTAAATAAAAGCAAAATATTCACATGAATACTGTCATTTTACTTTCAACCTTTCCTTTTATTCATAGCAATTAGACTACCTTGCAAAAATACTTTTATTTTTATTAGGGCCTATTGAATTAGGAGTATTTCACTTAAATAATGTAGGTCCAAATAAAAAGCCAAGTTAACGATATTACTATAGTTTTCTAGGTCCAAATAAAAAGCTAAGTGAACGATACTACTATAGTTTGAATATTCCCGCCTTTGACATTAGCGCCATCTATCATCTGGCCCCAATTCAAGTCAAAGCTAGAATAAAGCAGTCCCTTTTTTTGTACTGTGTCGATATTCTTCTCCCCTGTGGAGTAATAGCTCCCCTGTGGAGTAATAGTGTTCTGTGCTCTTGACAGTCACTTCTATGTTGTCATAGATAATATATCAAAACCATAAATTCCCAATACCCTTGTCCATTTCTCACCGGCGCCGGGTGCTGCGCCTGCGCGTCGCCTCGGGGGTACGGCCTAGCATTATCGCATAATCCTTTCGTACTTAAAATCATGTTGTAAAAAGTTTTGGCAATTTATTTTTTATGACCGGCCGCCTGCCTGAGGTCAACCCTCTTTGGGAATACTTGTTTTTGTGGTTGCCGACGATAGTCATAAGACCTATTGCCGGCTTGCCTCGCCACCGTAGGTGGATTGCCAAAGGCCGAGGTTAGTGCACTAAGCGTGGGTCAACCGCTAGGACTTCAGTGCCGAAGCAGTGAGGCCCCCCCTCACCAGGTTTAGCCCACGAGCCGACGTGGTTACCGGGATGTGGCCGATGCGTGCAGACATTTACTGGGAGCCACTGGTGAGAGTTTGTAGACTATCAGCGTTTTAAATCTCAAAAACTACCGCCTTCACAGGCCGGCTTGGTAGAATGAGCCGCAGTTACCCCCTACAGTTTTTTCACCTACTTTAAGAAAATTTAATTTTAACTACTAATTAAAATATTTGCAGCTCACTCAGATCGTCAGTTAGGCATGCATCCTTGTTGTTACATGTCCTACCTAATTCCGCCTTTATGATCCAGGGTATCTTTCACTTATTCAGCATTTCCATTTCGGTATCGTGTGTGGGTTTTATCGGATTATTTTCAATGAAACATATCCTAAATAATTTTATTGTGAAAGCGAGTTTGTTTGTGTCGCTTTCACGCCTAGATTACCTACTCTATATATCATCATTCAAATTTTACACGGGGTACAAAATAGGATATAGGCCTTACCTTTCATCCAAAGCACTGTTCCCGAGGGATAGGAAAATGACTTTCAATGCAACCGAAGCCGCGGGCAAAAGCTAGTAGCATTTATAGAATTGTGGTGATCAGGGTCTGATGATGAGGCAAGAAAGAGAACAAAACGGGTTATTTTGTCATATTTCGGACTATTTTGACCTTGATTTCGGATCTTTTTCTGTTTGACTTTGACTGCCGACAACACTGATTTGACAGACATCGACAACAAATAACAAAACCTATACTTCGTTTTTTCAGAATTATATCGTTGTTTAATTTTAACTGATTGAAATACTCATGTTAGTCCCTAGAAAACACATATTTACCATATATTTCTCCATTCTTAGGCCGTGCTTAGCGGTTTCATACGCAATAGTGCCTATGTCTTCGGGAAGTGTCGATGCCGGTAAATTGCTTTCTCTTATATTTTGATTAGATATTACCATCCCTAACGAGTGCTGAGAGTAAAATACACAAAGTACTTTGTTTCATGTAAAATAATCAGTGAAGATCTTGCCTTTCACCTTTTTTTATTATTTTTTATTATACTATCTATTATTACTATTTTTTACATTATTATTTGCTTACAATAGCATCTAAAAACCACAATGTATGAAAACGAAAATTTTTAATCAGTGCGTCCTACCTATCATGACATACGGAGCCGAAACGTGGACACTCACAGTACGGCTAGTCCACCAGTTTAAAATCGCTCAGCGAGCTATGGACCGAGCCATACTAGGACTTTCTCTGAAAGATCCGCAACGAGACTATCCAACATAGAACTAAAGTTGTCGACATAGCTCAGAGAATTAGCAAGCTGAAGTGGCAGTGGGCTGGCCACTGGCCATATCTGCCGAAGAACCGATAACCGTTGTGGTAAACGAGTTCTTGAATGGAGACTGCGGCTCGGCAAACGTAGTGAAACCCTCCGGCCAGGTGGAGTCCTGGTAGAAGCTGGATGCGTCGAGCTCAAGACAGGGCGCAATGCTCATTAGGGGAGGCCTATATCCAGCAGTGGACTGCTGTAGGCAGATGATGATGATGATGATTAAGGAAAGCTGTCACCAGTGTTCTTGGGGGAACATGAATACAGAACCGGGCACAAGCATTTTGAGCTCTCTGAAGAAGCCTTTCTGTTGGGCTCAATAGATAAGGGATAGACTACATTACAATAGTTTAGTGGATGACAGGACTACTTAGTGATTCACATAAAGTGCATTTGTCTTATTATTATCTATGAATGGTGTCGATGGAAGCTCGTATGGCGTGGTTGTGGTGTGGTGTTCATAACAGCGTCGAAGCATCGCCTCATGCTTCCTTAATAATGCTCAGTATTCTATTTGCTATGTGAATTTCATCAGGTGTTTGCACCTTACATTTGAATAGATTTATGTCAAATTAGTCTCTCTCTCTCGATACTAACTTACACTGAATAGACAGAGATAAGGTAAGGTATGCTTTATTCAGTACAAATAATATCTCATGGAGGAATCAACCTACTATTTGATGCAATATCTAAACGTAGCACAAAAATTTTAATGAATTTTCACTTAAAATAAAACTAAATTTTTATTAAAGAAATTTCTACTTTCTACTCGGGATTCACTGGCAGCTAAACTAGGTTGATTGATCGTGTGCTTAAATTTGAATCATAATGTGTACCATAAGCGCTTCTAAACAAAAGCACACACACAGCATGATTCTTTTCTTACCTTATTTGTGATTTAAACAAATATATTTTTTTTAAATGCACTTTAGTTTTTACCTGTGTGTTCATTTAATGTCGCCGTTACAGCGCCACCCTTTATAACAACCTACCAAAGTCAAATATAATGGTGTTTTATTTATTGAAAGAATAAGGGGTTTATGCTGCCACTAACAAAATAATTGTAGCTATATAGAGAGTTATTCACCTGGAGTCCGTTTGTGTGCGTTACTCCAGCGGCATGTTGACTCGGATCGGGATGAAACTTACAGAAAAATTAGAGCACTATGTCCTGTAAATGTGCCCCAAATATTAAATTTGTGCCTATTGAGGTTCCAGAGTTATTCGAGAAAATAAGATGCCGCTGTAGTAACGCCTGAAAACGTTACTGCAGCGGCATGGTTTTTACCCATTAGCCTTAGCCAAATTTAAAGTAGCTTAAAAGATAGCTTATATTTGTGCATGTCACTGGCCAAACAGCGGCATTTGTGCGACCTGTGGTTTATGAGTTATTGCAGATGCCGCTGGAGTAACGTTTTGCAGATTTCCGGATCTTCGAAACGGCTGAACGCACAAATATGATTTTTTGTGAGCGAATGTGTTGTAATTTGTGCCTATTTGTGCGCTAGTTGCTTTTCCGAAAAAATGCACGACGTATGAATTAGACGAGTTTTTGTGAAAATCGAAAATTGCCTCTAGCTCTTGAACTACTAGTGGAAAACACTTTATGATTGCTTTGGCTGATGCCTATAAGGAATATACATCTTCTGACAACCATCTTGAAACCCTACATCTAATTTTCGACGAAATAAATCAATTTTACAACTGAAAATGGTTTACTAATTTCTAACCTCAATTAAGGGAGTTTTAACAAGTTATCGACTTTCATGATTTGCCAATAATTAGAGCGCATATCCAAATAGAAGCATGCTGAATTTCATCTTTCTAGACCTTAAAATTAATGATTTACAACTGAAAATAACAAAACGAGGTCTCTTAGACTGTTATCCGACCAAATACGAAAGGTCATAAAAAAGCGGCCGTTCAGTACTTCGAGACTACATTTTTAAATAGGCAGCTTTGTCATGTTTAACGTTAGGTACACTTACGTAGACAAGTTTTAGTGTGGGATAAAGGCACCTGTAACATTGATGCTGGACAGCATTTATTTCAACCAATAACATGTTACATGTACGTACTAATAGCCCTACGCCCGTACAACAACAATTAGTTAGGGTTTTTTCAAGTACCCTATCATTATCGTACACTAGGTTTTTTTACTACTGAAAAGGTACTTTCGTTTAAATAATACTGTATAGTTTTGTCATCGATTTTGACTACTTCACTCTCGTCTCATCGGACGAGTATTAGATTCGATTATTTGATCAGACAATATAAAAGAGAGCTGATGTCTAACATGGGAAAACTGAACCGATTCAGTGCGGAAGGCGCCGCAGCGGTTTCATAAAAATCTTTTTATTCAGGCGTATGGCAAATCCTAAAATGGGATGGGTTAGAGGTAAATCCTCCCTCGTTTGCGGTGCGATGTTGTGTCTGTGTGGTTAGTTCAATTTTGAGATTATTTAAAGGGGTACCAGGTAAATAAAAATATCCATTTCAGAATAATAAACAGCTTTATTCTTCTAAGGTAGGTACTCTTAATTTGGGAACGTTATTACGGGTTTTTAAAAAGCTAACTGATTTACTTATTTAATAAAATAAAACTAGGGTGATTACGTCCACACCGATTTGGAGGTGCTTTAATAATGAAGTAAGTACATGAGGTTCGGATGCAGCCGGACGACACCCAGACGGCTGCATCAGCATTACACAATTCTAAGAAGCTGCATTCCAATGCAAGCAAAAACAATATTATAAACTTAATCTAAGGCTGAGGGGTGAGGGGTACACATAACTCCTCCATCCCTAAGAGGAAAATTATCGGGTGAATCGATTTAAGATTGTTGCTGATAATTTTTCTTAAAATAAACAATTTTTAACAATTTTTGCCGAAACACATAAAATAAGAACAGTAAAAATCCTAAAATAACTAATCCTAAAGTCGCGTATCCTAAATTGTCACTGACGCTAAAGTCTTTCTTTTCATTCAAAGCACTTTCAATCACCGCACTATGCTTTAGAGAATACGCCATGTATTTCACTTCATCTAAGCTTACACCGTTCATGTTGAGTGCGCGTGCACCTGATAGACTCGCGTTCACACGTAGCTGCGGTAAGGCGATTAGAGGAATTGGCTCTACAACGTCCGATTCTATTAAGATACGGTGGCGATTACGAATTCCATTGATCTCCAAATCACAAGGCTCGTCGATAGTCACGAGGAAGGTCCCGAAGATAGGCTGCTTACTGACCTCGTTATCACAATACTTGGTTAACGTAGATTGCAGTCTGCTATAAATAATCCAACCGTCAGCTGTGACTCGCTGGACCTTAACCTTTTCAATCTGGACCTGGTGCTGCTTACAAAGAGTGGGGTCATCTTCGAAGTTCATGAGCTGTTCTATACAGGTGAGCTCATGGTATAAGGCTCTGTTGTCTGCTGAACACAGAAAATGGTCGCCAGCTGTCAACGGGCGGCACGGTTTCACAATCGGTAAGTATTTCAAACCTTTCGCCAAAAGGTAGGGATATTTAGGGAAAATAGATAAGGTTTTATTTTCGGATTGATGAAAGATTGGTAAGGAATACATTTTAAAGTAGTTATAAGTACCATTGTCTGTTATAGGAATTTCCATGATAAACGTGATCTGGTTTTTCTTAATATAAGATTTTACACAAATAGTTTCCTCTAATTTTAACAAGTTCTGCTCGTTAGGCGAATAAATTAAGCTTTCTACATTAGAAATCAATTTTAAATGATGCAAAAGTTCAGTTGAATTCACAATAGACTGATGCAATATAGATACTCTACTTAAGGCTAGAGCTGTTTCGATTTCACTTAATCTAATAAAGATAGTTCGGAAGCTACTCGTAAAAACATTGAACAATGCTATGCTGTATGTATAGATAACATTATTATTCTGTTTTGCAGCTAAATCTCTTAACATAATTTCTAATTTCTTTACACGTTTGTCCAAAATAACAGTGTTCTTATTAATTAAATCTGTATCGTTAATAAAGCTGTCAAACATTTTAGAGACTAAAGTTAATTTCTTAGAAATAATAGTTTGATCATGACTCAGTTCAGAAGTAAGTTTATCAAATTTAATCGCGTCTTCGTGGTCAAGATTTCCTGTAATAATTTTTATCATCGATCCTAAGGGGTTTATCAGGCCTCTTCTAAAACGTTGTTGCGGAACAAGTTGTCGGTATTTATCATTAGTTAGATCACGTAAGAATTCTGTATGCATTTTCACATTTATAAATTCATGAGAATATGAAGCATTCCAATCGATTAAGTTACATAATTGCTTATAGGTTGTCGATACATAATTTAAATCCTTATAAATATTTTCCAAGTCTATAACCTTAATGATAGTCCAGTGGTCAGTTTGTACGTATGCTTGACCTTCTTTTATCGGTAGTATTCCCAGGTTACCTTCAAGGGATTGCAGATGAAGGGCCAGGGACGGCATCACTATCAGCAGAATGCTGCACCTGCGGAGGGCGTTTGATATTTTTAATAGGAACTTTCGTTTTTCTTTCTCCTATCTGTATAGGTAGGACGTTTCTCTCAGGTTCACCTATTACTTTTGCTTTAACATATCTAGGTTTATCTTTACTTTTACGCTTATTAACATCCTTAGCGAAAATAGTTTTTCCTTCAGGAAATTCTATTTCAGCTTCACCGCCTTTTATTGCTCTATTCTTTTCTTTAACCGCTACCATCTTATCTGCTAAATGATGATAAGATGAGAACAATGAGATACAGGATTTATCCTAGTTCAGGCACCGTTTAAAATATTTACCTACCGATCTTAGATCATAGCTTTAATATAAGAAATTAAATAAAGATTTTATCCAAATAAATTACTTACCTTATTTTTCTAAGATGGTAGGTACTCGCATAAATCCTCATGTGTCGCGGACGTGTCTTGGTCGTGGCCCATAATTCCATATAAAAAAACATATCTTAGTTGAATCCGTTTTCACCATTGCTAAGCTATGTGCACCAATGAATATAATTGGTGGATATCAAATTCATCCATAGCAACATAGCATAGCACATCTCTGGGGGAAAAGCAGCCTTATCCGGTGAAAGGCGAATTTTGAGCCAAATTTTCTTGTCTTACATTTATATTTATCAGTTTTAGCTTAAATCGACAGGTTAGATTGAAATAATCCTAATTTTACTTGCAAATAGTGAATGCACAAAATGAAAGAAATAAATCGGCAAGCGCAGCGAGCCGTGAATTTAGGTGATTTTTGGTGCACATTAGATACAAGACAAAGGAAACAGAGGCAATTTTTTTGTAACACCTAGGTAACTAAAACAAAAACTTGAAAAATTAAAAACAATTTTTTTATTAATCTAATTAGCTGTTGTGGTCTAATTCGTCAATGTTGCAAACTTTTTAGAGTGGGTTAGGGTAGTTTCGACCTTCACATCCTTATTGGTTAATATTTTAGTGCCTAGTACCATTAAGAAACATAAGCGTACAATAAATGAAAACGACGAGTGGAGCGAGCTCTTGAAGTAATCCACACGAAAGACTTCGGTGAAATCCTTCTTCTATCTTGATCTATCTTGATACAGCTCTTGTCGAATCTCAATTATAATAGTTTGTTTATTGAGAAAGGTAAAACGAAACGATCTTACCTATGTTACACCCTCATTCACATTGCAATCTTCATATTTTTGCGCTAATTTAATTATGTCACCATAACACTTGTTAGCTCTACTCAGTACTTATGTTTAGTGATAGAACTTGACAGTCACTGGTTTAGCACACACGGTTGAGTTTAAAGATATTTATGACGTGTATTGCCTCTTATCGAAGGATCAAATAGATATACGGTATCTGGTTGAACAATACAACTAGATTGTGAAATGGGTTCAGTAATGCAATAACTTGTTAATTATCGAAACTATTTATGAGTGAACGGAACTCTACACTTGATGATAATGATAGCAAGAACGCGCGCCCTAAGTGGCTGAATGCATCCCTGGTGGCTGATTGATTTACTAATAGTTTGAATAAAATGAAATGATGTAATAAATTAAACTAGTTCGCAAGCACTGCGCCTTTCTACTGAACTGACCCAGGAAGATGCACGGTTGCTTATACCGTATCTACATAAACTTTATTTTGACTATGTAATTTATGAAGTTGACACTGCATTGGTGCAAATGAGAGAGGAGCATTTTTATTTATCACTTAAAGTATTTCCGCTGACAATTGCAATCACGAATAATAAAATAAATAAATTGACCACTAAGGCAATACTTAAATCTAAAGATACCATTCGTTTTACCTTTTATCATTCATTACCAAAAGCAAGAAATATTACAAAACTTATATCCGTGTTCAGCTACAAAAAACAGACTAAAATAATTAAAAGAACTTTAAGAAAAGTAGTACTCAAAGTTTAAAAAAAATCATTTTCACATACCTTTTTTATTTATAGAAAAAAACCTTTTGATTTTTTAATAATTTAATTATTGAATGTATTAGACATGCCTATGATTGTTATATTAAATGTGTATCTAAATCGAAATCTAGTCATTTTCTATTGGTTGTACCTACATGGGTTTAAAGGCTGTGGTTTTATTGGTTGTGTATCAACCGGATGCGTTCGGTTCAAGCGAACTCGACTCGGCTAGGCTACACTCGGCTATCCTTGGAACACAATACACACAATAGTAGGGTACGATAACGCTAATATTTTTTAACTTTATGTTTATTACATAATGAAAAATTAGTAGATAACAAGTAAATGTGGCTTATTTTGGGAACTGAAAAGAAAAATACCGTGGAGCTGCTTTATGATATTATATATTTAGATATTATATTTGATGGTAAAAGGTACCTACTAAGGTATACTGTAGGTACGTAGGTATGCTATTTATGTACTTACATACTTAGATACGGCTATGCCTTATGCTCCTGTCTACATATAGCATATATACTCCTTTCAGAAGAAAAGTACGTTTGACGTACCTATCTTCTTTCCAGCTTAAATCTCCGAAGGCTTATAAGGTAGGTACCAAAATGAGTAAATAGGTTCCTACGATATAGTACTAACTAGACTTCTTTAGAGGGAGCAGATACGTTTCTCGTAAGAATGTAGCTACGTAAGTATGAGTGTAGGTACAACATCATAATCATCAGTCATCAATGGACTTTGATAATATTAAAGCATGCATAATAAATTGAATTAATTTATATTCAATAAAACAGGAACAAAAAACTTCAATTACCTATGTATCGCTTGCACCGCTGTCGATTCACTTCATGGTTAGGCTCAATGCCCACGACCGATTTTTCCACCGATTTTTTGTAGGATAGTTAGGGAGAGGAACCACATGCCAACCTCGTGCAGAGTGAATACCAACGAGGTTGGATCGACGAATGAAGTAACGTCATAAGTGCTAAAATGTTTGGAATTGGATTGTACGTAATTATTTAAGTATTTTATTTTCTATTACTTTTTTTTGTAAAGTTTATAGTTTAGGAGTTAGGACACTTACATACGTACTATTCATATTTACGTACAATCCAATTCCAAACATTTTAGCTCTTATGGCGTTACTTCATTCGTCGATCCAACCTCGTTGGTATACACTCTGTGCATGAGGTTCCCCTCCCTAACTGTCCTACAAAAAATCGGTGGAAAAATCGGTCGTGGGAAAGATATTATGATACATTGTCAACAAACATTCGTTCATTTCGTTGACGACAGACCACACATAGACATAGGTATATAAAATGCTGACGACGATAGAATTACTTTGGATAGATGCCCTCAGATCTTGCTTCACACTCACGTAATCGATTGACGAGTTCTTGTAAATGCAGACCGTATTAAGAATGCGTGATAGGCACAGGCAAGAACGAGGGAGGACAATAAATAAATGAAACTTATAACTGGTTTCGTGTTTTAAAAGAGGTTTCAAACCTCTCCCTTATCACATTTTAAGATTTACCATACGCCTGAATAAAAAGATTTTTATGAAACCGCTGCGGCGCCTTCCGCACTGAATCGGTTCAGTTTTCCCATGTTAGACATCAGCTCTCTTTTATATTGTCTGATCAAATAATCGAATCTAATACTCGTCCGATGAGACGAGAGTGAAGTAGTCAAAATCGATGACAAAACTATACAGTATTATTTAAACGAAAGTACCTTTTCAGTAGTAAAAAAACCTAGTGTACGATAATGATAGGGTACTTGAAAAAACCCTAACTAATTGTTGTTGTACGGGCGTAGGGCTATTAGTACGTACATGTAACATGTTATTGGTTGAAATAAATGCTGTCCAGCATCAATGTTACAGGTGCCTTTATCCCACACTAAAACTTGTCTACGTAAGTGTACCTAACGTTAAACATGACAAAGCTGCCTATTTAAAAATGTAGTCTCGAAGTACTGAACGGCCGCTTTTTTATGACCTTTCGTATTTGGTCGGATAACAGTCTAAGAGACCTCGTTTTGTTATTTTCAGTTGTAAATCATTAATTTTAAGGTCTAGAAAGATGAAATTCAGCATGCTTCTATTTGGATATGCGCTCTAATTATTGGCAAATCATGAAAGTCGATAACTTGTTAAAACTCCCTTAATTGAGGTTAGAAATTAGTAAACCATTTTCAGTTGTAAAATTGATTTATTTCGTCGAAAATTAGATGTAGGGTTTCAAGATGGTTGTCAGAAGATGTATATTCCTTATAGGCATCAGCCAAAGCAATCATAAAGTGTTTTCCACTAGTAGTTCAAGAGCTAGAGGCAATTTTCGATTTTCACAAAAACTCGTCTAATTCATACGTCGTGCATTTTTTCGGAAAAGCAACTAGCGCACAAATAGGCACAAATTACAACACATTCGCTCACAAAAAATCATATTTGTGCGTTCAGCCGTTTCGAAGATCCGGAAATCTGCAAAACGTTACTCCAGCGGCATCTGCAATAACTCATAAACCACAGGTCGCACAAATGCCGCTGTTTGGCCAGTGACATGCACAAATATAAGCTATCTTTTAAGCTACTTTAAATTTGGCTAAGGCTAATGG
This sequence comes from Horisme vitalbata, assembly GCA_951804965.1. Taxonomy (NCBI): domain Eukaryota; kingdom Metazoa; phylum Arthropoda; class Insecta; order Lepidoptera; family Geometridae; genus Horisme; species Horisme vitalbata. The sequence continues at coordinate 10,108,341 of OX638107.1, forward strand.
GTAAAAACCATGCCGCTGCAGTAACGTTTTCAGGCGTTACTACAGCGGCATCTTATTTTCTCGAATAACTCTGGAACCTCAATAGGCACAAATTTAATATTTGGGGCACATTTACAGGACATAGTGCTCTAATTTTTCTGTAAGTTTCATCCCGATCCGAGTCAACATGCCGCTGGAGTAACGCACACGTCCGTTTGGTAGCGCCACCAAACGGACAACACCATACATTTTGTATGTATGGTGGTTCGTTCGTTCTCCAATGCCTCACTGCAGTTATTTACTATTATGCAACGATCGGACGGCAGTGTCAAAGTGCATACCGAATTGCGTAGACGTATTACTGCAGTTACTAACTTACCGGATCGGAATTTATTGTAACCTTGGCCGGCCGGCCGCTCGGCCGAGCCTACGTACGATCGCTCGTGTGAAACTATTCCTTGTGTAGGTACGATGAGTGATACAGTCGAAATTCATAATGAAGATTTAATAAATACTGAAGTTAATGAAGAAATCAATGAAATGCATACAAGAAGACTTTTCGCATTTAATTGAAGAGAATTGGACGATTCAGTCGCGAGCGGCGATTAAAAATAAGAGATGGTGATAATGATGATGATGAATGGAATCAAGTGTACAGTAGAATACAGAGGTCAAGAGTCAAGAGAAGTAACAGGGATAACTGAATTATGTGTAGTAATATGTTTCCCTAGCAATTTGTACTCTCAAAATTATTAAGGAGCCACAAAACATCGATAACATTAAAAGGTAAGATAGATTGTAACTGAAAGCTTTGGTTTACTTTGTATAATGTAATTAAAATAGAGTTTATTAGACTCAGAGCTAGTGACAAATTAATTATAGAATATTTTTGTAATGATATTAAAGTCTATTGTAGTGTGAGAACTAGTGATACATTAATTATAGAATATTGCTTTAACGGCTAGTGTTGAAGTTTGTGTTAAACACAATATTCTTCTTTATAATTAGCGTACATATCTGACACGTTCTCTCTCCTCGCTCGGTTGTTTGCAACAAATGTAATTACTGTGTGTGTGGACTATCTGAATACATCCTGTTTACTCTGCTATCGAATTTTAATTTTACTAACAGCCCCTGGTTGCTGCCTACGCCTTCGATAACTCAGAGAGCAAATGACACTGGGAAAAGGGGATTGTTAGATTCCAGCAACGTGCCGTCAACTGCCATTACTAGGACCAGTGGACTCAGAACTAGTCCTCTGAAAACAACCCTGTATCTCCACCGTACGCAATCAGACGCACACCACTTCGAAAACAAAAACAATTTATGACAAGACTATTATTGTAATGTCTTTAACAGTACACGATCGACGGTCAGCGGGTTTGCGGTTTGCGGGTCTGTCTCTCTGTCTGTCTCTCACCAGGCAGATCAACTTTATTAGACATTTGAAATTTACACGAATGATGTATTTCTGTTGCCGCTATAATAACAATTATTAAAAACAAAACATAATAAATATATAAGTATACCATACAACGACAACCTTCGTGCGCGAGGCCGACTCGCACTTAGCCGGTTTTTGTATTTAAGTAGAAACATTAGGAACACTTTGAAATTACTGAGATTATATACTGCGGTACACGTAATAAAAACGGATTAAAAGATGTTAATATGGTAGGAAAGGCATCGTAGATCATAAGACTTTGTAAGATTGCTAATAGATGGCGTTACCAACCGTTATGTTATGACGTTATATGATTGAATTTTTTTACAGATTTTTTTCGTGATGGTCTCAAAACGTACTGTTTTGAATGACCAAGATAACATCAGGATCTAATAGAGTCAAATTAAAGACAGAAACAAACAAAACTTGTTTTTTTTTTAATTGATTTATTGTCCTAAAGTTGGCTCTCTTCCAAAACTCTTTTTTCTATTTAATCCGAAAGGATGAATACTTACCTAACAGTAGATAATTTTTAATAAAACTTGGACAATCATAGTCAAACTAAAGACAGATTTTATTTTAATTTGAGAGTTTTTGAGATATTATAAAAATATAATATTTTTTACCAACTTCAATATAATCTGTTGTTTATTGAGTTTGAAGCGATGTCAACTCATGCTGGGCTCTGTTTTAGGGTTCCATACCCAAAGGGATAAAAAACGGGACCCTATTACTATGACTCCAGTCTGTCTGTCTGTCTGTCTGTCACCAGGCAATCTCATGAATCGTGATAGCTAGATATATTTATATTCTACACACATAAATATACTTGCCGCTTTATAAACAAATACTAAACCAGAATAAAATAAATATTTACTGGGGTTATCTCCCATACAACAAACGTGATTTTTTTGCATGTGGGGTGCATGGGGTTCCAACCTCCAACTTCCGGACCCAAGCCAACCTCACCTGCATGCGGTGCACTCTGCTAACTAACGAACGGGGCTCTGGCGGCCGGCTGATTGCGGCATAGCGCAGCCCACACCGACACAGCTAAGCTCCCTGGCCGCCGACGGGCAGCAGCGTCGGCGGTGCGAGAAGCTGTGTTCTGCGATCCCCAACCCGCATGCCCAGCGTGGGGATTATGGGCATATTCCCCCAAAATGATATACGCCAAAAAGAAATGGCCCCCAGTTCCCGGTCGTCCCGCTATTCCTGGCCATACAGGTAGCGGCCATGGTAACGGCGGGACAGGGGGTGCTAGGAATCCCCGGGCTACCTCTGGCTACCTGCAAAACCTGACCCTGGCTACGTTCAACGGACGCACTCTGAGGCTCGACGAACATCTAGCGCAGCTGGAAGTGGAGCTGGAGAACATTAGGTGGCATGTACTGGGGTTGTGTGAAGTCCGTAGAGAGGGAGAGGACACCATAACCCTAGACTCGGGCCACCTTCTGTACTTCCGCGAGGGTGACCAAACATCCCAGGGTGGCGTAGGGTTTCTCGTCAATAAGGCCCTCTCTAACAACGTTGAAGAAATCTCCAGTGTGTCGACCAGGGTAGCGTACCTGATCCTTCGGCTATCAAAGCGATATAGCATGAAAATTATTCAGGTTTACGCACCGACCTCGGCACACTTGGATGATGAAGTGGAGGATATGTACGAGGACATATCCAAAGCCTTGCACAACACCACGAAGGCTCACTTCAACGTTGTTATGGGGGACTTTAACGGCAAAGTGGGAGTCCGAATCGGCGACGAATCCAGAGTGGGCCCGCATGGTCTTGGATGCAGAAATCACAGGGGGCAAATGCTGGTCAACTTCCTAGGGAAAGAGGGGCTTTTCTTGATGAACTCCTTCTTCCAGAAGAAGCCCCACAGGAGGTGGACATGGCGAAGCCCCGACACTGTGACCAAAAATGAGATCGACTTCATCATGACGGATAAAAGGCACATATTCAGAGATGTCTCCGTGATCAACAGGTTTAATACCGGATCTGATCACAGACTTGTTCGAGGCTCTCTGAATATCAATCTCAAGCTTGAAAGAACCCGTCTGATGAAGTCCACGCTCCGACCGAATCTACTCCAGATCATGGCGGGCACCGAGAAGTTTCAGAAGCTTCTCGGTGACAGATTTGTTGCTGTGGAACCCACCGATGACGTTGATGAGGCCCTACAAAACGTGGTTGGGACGTTAAGGGACGAGGGCATCAAATTCTGCCAAATGCAGCATAAAGGCAAGAAGTCCAGACTCTCCGATGAGACTCTTCAGCTGATGACAAGAAGACGGGAAACCACTCAGGCCACTTCGTCAGAGAGGTCAGACCTGAACAAGCGAATTGCGAAGATGATACGGCGCGACCTTCGGAGCTCCAACGTACGCCTCATTGAAGAGGCAATAGAGCGAAACCGAGGGTCCAAAGTATTCACTCAGCAGCTTGGCAGGAGCCACCTGACGAAGTTAACGACACACGATGGCCGAACCGCATTATCAAAGCCGAAGATATTATCGGAGATCGAGGACTTCTATGGCCGACTGTACACGGCACATGCTCCTTGCCCCCAACGTAACAACCACGATTCGAGAGCCACTCTCACCCGCCACTACACCGACGAACTGCCAGAAATCAGCCAGGACGAGATCGTGTTTGCCCTTAGACAGCTTAAAAATGGAAAAGCCCCCGGTGAAGACGGAGTTACTTCAGAACTTCTGAAGGCCGGAGGAGCTCCTGTTGTGTAGGAGCTGTAGAACCTCTTCAACTCCGTCCTTCACTGTGGGAGAACTCCTAAGGCGTGGAACGAGAGTTTGGTGGTTCTGTTTTTTTAAGAAGGGAGATAAAACCCTTCTTAAAAACTACAGACCTATCTCGCTCCTGAGCCACGTCTATAAACTGTTCTCAAGGGTTATTACGAATCGCCTCGCCAGAAAACTCGACGAGTTCCAGCCACCGGAGCAGGCCGGGTTTCGCGGAGGATATGGCACCATAGACCACATTCACACAATAAGGCAGATTATACAGAAGTCCGAAGAGTATAATCAGCCCCTGTGTCTGGCTTTTGTGGACTATGAGAAGGCCTTTGACTCTGTCGAAACCTGGGCTGTCCTGGAATCCTTGCAGCGATGCCAAGTGGACTATCGTTATATCGAAGTGCTGAGATGTCTGTACGAAGCCGCCACTATGAGTGTCCGAGTACAGGACCAGCAGTCTAAACCCATCCAACTGCGCCGCGGAGTGAGACAGGGAGATGTCATATCTCCGAAACTGTTCACAAGCGCGTTGGAGGATATGTTTAAGACGCTGGACTGGAAAGGTATGGGCATTAACATAAACGGCGAGCACATCTCAAACTTGCGATTCGCTGATGACATAGTCCTAATGGCGGAGTCGCTGGAGGAGCTGCAACAGATGCTGGACGGCCTAGCATCAGCCTCGCGAAAGATAGGTCTCGGCATGAATTTGGACAAGACCAAAGTTATGGTCAATGACCGAATTGATCCGAGTCCTGTCGTCGTTAATGGACACCTTCTTGAAGTTGTTTCGGAGTATACATACCTCGGGCAGATATTGCAGTTGGGTAGAAACAACTTCGAAAAGGAGGCCAAGAGGAGGATTCAGCTGGGTTGGGCAGCATTTGGAAAACTACGTCGAGTTTTCTCGTCACCCATACCGCAATGTTTGAAAACGAAAGTTTTCAATCAGTGCGTCCTACCCGTCATGACATACGGAGCCGAAACGTGGACACTCACAGTACGGCTAGTCCACCAGTTTAAAGTCGCTCAGCGAGCTATGGAACGAGCTATGCTCGGAGTTTCTCTGAAGGATAGAATCAGCAACGAGACTATCCGACATAGAACTAAAGTTGTCGACATAGCTCAGAGAATAAGTAAGCTGAAGTGGCAGTGGGCTGGCCATATCTGCCGAAGAACCGACAACCGCTGGGGCAAACGAGTTCTTGAGTGGAGACCGCGGCTAGGCGAACGTAGTGTAGGACGCCCTCCGGCCAGGTGGAGTGACGATTTGCGAAAGGCTGCTGGTAGAAGCTGGATGCGTCGAGCTCAGAACAGGGCGCAATGGCGCTCATTAGGGGAGGCCTATGTCCAGCAGTGGACTGCTATAGGCTGATGATGATGATGATGATGATATCATTTATATTGTTATTCTTTGGTTTTTTATCAGATAGTCAAGGACAAGGTGAGTTCGAATTTTGACATTTAAGTTTAATAACAACCGACCGGTCAACTTCAAGGCAGTTGAAACAGGTTTAAACTATTATGTCATGTTTAGCAGTGTGTGTAAATGATTTGTGATTATGATTCAAATAGTTCGAATACTTTTCGGGATATCATTATTATCAATGAACTAATTTCTCACGTTGGTTTTCCCTCACCACTAACATAATTTTGACTAAAAAAAACCTCACCACTAACATAATTTTGATTAAAAATTTATATGATACATATAAATTTTTAATTGGGGATTTCCAGATCTGAAGTCGGGCCACATCCCACTAGGCCACCGAAGGTCTAAACACGTGTTGTAATTCTCTCTGTACATGCAGAGCACTCTGGCTGGACTGGGTACGAGGAGCACGCGGAACTGCGCGGCTGGCTCAAGTTCCACGCGACCCCGGCCAACTGGCGCGCCGCCGCCGCCGTCTGCCTCGGAGAAGGTACTCACTATATAGAAAATCACGCGAGTTACTCCACTCCCAGCGAGTTTGGTAGACAACCTAGCTGTGACCTAACGCTCATCTCCATCACTGCTTGTGGTAGCGAAGCGAAGTGTCTCTGCTTCGAGCCTGGCAAAATTTGCTTTTGCAGTTTATTTTTATTTTATTTTATTTGGGAAACATAGATAACTATATTAAATTTTAACTAAATTAAATTAAAATAATACCTATTAAGATAAAGTTTCCACTTAAAAATATATATTTATTGGTAAACGGATAATCAAAGAGTTATTCGAAAGCAATGCATTTTACAGCATACATGAATTTATGAATTTCAACTTGCGGGAATCATTTCACAATATATAATTCTAAATGATCATGGAAACACTGTAATTCTACTTAATTGTATATACATTATGTATGTAAATTTGTTATTTTTAATTTTATTAATTTTATTATTTTCATTTTAGCTATTTAGCTACATATTTGATGATTATAAATTAGTTGTAAACCTTGACTTGCCTTGTATAACAAACATTGTTATAATGGTTAAATAAAAAAATATGATTATGAATAAACCTCTACAGACCGCTCATAACCGATCTTGGTACCGAAACTTGGCATTTAATATAACATAACCTGTATACCTAATACAGGTTTTACGACATTATAGCTTTTTTTCGCCATCGGGGATTTTTAATTGGAGGGAGGGATCTTCCAATCAAAAATCCCCATAAAAAAGAAGTATGTGAAACAAAATAATATAACTACACATTATTGAGAACTTTTCCTAATGTCATACTTCATGCAAATAAACAAATTCCTTCAAAAAAGGGGAAAAAGAGAGAAAGTGGATGTCTACGCCATAGGGATCCGATTTGACCGATGTCAACCAGTGGAATCGGCCCTTTAACTGCTAGGTAGGTCGATGTGATACGGATTGTGGGTTATAATTGTTAATTTTACAATAAGGCCACTAGATGGCGCTACCGTACATACATCGTTTGCTCGCTTGCCAAATAGTTAGGTCCCGTCGAACATTTTGTATGACTGAATTATTTAGGTTTAAATTAGCTTCAAAAGTAAAGTCTTGCGTTTAACAGATAGTAGTTGGTTAGTTGTGTGTTAGTTTATATAATTATATTATAATGAATTACGTCAATCATAACGCTCCTTTTTACATTTTGGTGGCATGACATTAGTTTTGCTCGGAGATATCAAACAACAATACAATATTACTAGGGCTTTAAAAACGAACTATTCGTACAATGGTGCGGCTCCCACGTGGGTATCATGTACATATCATTTTAAGGCTGTTATTACAATACTAACTCTGAAGCCTTGTTTATTTGTTTATTTATTAAGAATCATCAACATAATATACACCCATAAAAATTAAGTAGTAACAAGTAATATGACATTAATTTAGTGCTACTATAATTAAAGATGATAGACAACATGCATAAAAGAATGATACTTGGATCGCGCGAGTAAAAAAAATAGAGTAAGTAAACAATAATTTAAGATCTATGAAAGAGATATGAAGCAGCATGCACTTATTGTGCCTTGGACCTTTATGTGCTAGTTATCTACTCGGTTCACACGCAGACGTGGTAATGTAATGTTAATAAGCAGTCAATTGGTTACGTTACAAAGACAAAGTTATTTCAAGTTCAAGTTTCTTTGAAAGAATTTATGGTTATAGCTACGTAGTACCATTATTTCTTCTATGCTATACTCACAATCTAACGAGCTACAATTCATAAATAAAGCCGTTGCCTGAAGTTATCTCCTTCTCTGTCGCACATGTTCATTAGACCCCCGCTGAACGCTTCGATTCGGGCAGGAAAATAAAGTAGGTAGATGATTTTTAGAATTCACGCTAGTACCTACTTACAGGCATTTAAACAATTGTTGGAAGTGTCCGCCTTCATTATCAATGCACACATACACACGTTTCAAAAGATTGTTTCTTAATTATTTAGGAATCGCTCGGTGATAGTGCGGTGGCGCACCATCTTGCTGGAACCACAATCCTTGCAGAAACGCCAGCGAAAATAATAAAAAAATAATAAATATATATATTATTTTCGCTGGCTTATATATCTAACACATCAGCATGTATTCGCGATAATTGATTTGATTAAATAGTCAATCAAATGAAGGGTCTGACTTACAAAGCGGTACCCCGACGCCAATAATAATTAGTCAACCGAATTTGATGGCTCAGCGATGATATAATTTGTGATGATAGATGATATTATCTTTTTAAATGTTTGCTTTTGAGTTGGGGGTTTGTTTGGGGTTTTTTTTTTTTTTTTTTTTTTTTCATTTTTGTTTTACGTTTTTTAAGAGTGTACCTACTGGTGTGCAGGATATCCTGGCTGCAGCGACAGCTCTGTCATTGTACATAGTATTCTACTAGTCAAGCCTTTTCATTTGATACCCTGGATCAATATTGGAGGGATTTGTGAAAAAATATGTATTATGCCATTTTGTGGTGGCGGCCATCTTGGATTTTAAATTTGTCATAGTGCTAATCAAGCCCTTTCATTCGATACCCATATTTAGGGAATTGTGAACAAATATGTAATCCACCATTTTGTGGCGGCTGCCATCTTGGACCGATTTTCATCAAACATAGCCCAGAACACGCCCGACTAATTCACCTTTCAAACAAAAAAAATTAAATCGAAATCGGTTCATCCGTTCGAGAGCTACGATGGGGCAGACAGACACACACACAGACACGTCAAACTTATAACACCCCGTCGGGGGTTAAAAATTCGCTGTATTTTGGGATAATTATCCGACATAGTATATTATATTTTTTTAGCCTATAATTATTCAGTATTAGCTGCAGATGACGCCATTTTTTTGGTAATTAAAATTGAGTCGTGTTATGGATTCTACCTATTGTCAGATATGATCATACTGTTCGCAAAACTACTAGCTAGTACCTATCGTCCCGTCACTACCCAATTCATTAGTCGATTACGTTACGTTAGATCTTCACATTTTTTTTACATCATATTATACCTATTCAAGGAAAATGCGATAAAAGTATTTTTCTTGAAACCAGTTCCATACGTTACTCAGGTTTGGGAAACCGTCCACTACCAAAAAGGGCCATACATTGTTAGATATATTGAAATATGACATTGTATTTTGACTCACAATAAAACTTACACTGGATGCTGTTATGCATAAGGAGTCCAAGCGCCAAATGCATTTTTTGTTTTTTTTGCATATTCGTAATATATGTCACTTGGACTTGTTACGAGTTTTATCGTGAGTTCAAGTGCATTTTTCGCTATATCTTCCAAAATAAATATAAATTTTGTATTTTTTTCTTGTCATACTACAAGAAAATAATTAAATTAAAAATAGAAGCTTCGATAAACATAGATTTATTTTCATTTGAGGCAAAGGCAAATCTCCTGCCAATAAAAACGCGTTTCTGTTGTTTCCCAAAAAACTGAAATTGGCGCTTGGACTAACTATGCATAACAGTATCCAGTCTTGTATTGCATGCGTACTTTGTAAACCGGCAAACGTAGTGTAGGACGCCTTCCGGCTAGGTGGAGTGACGATCTGCAAAAGGCTGCTGGTACTCATTAGGGGAGGCCTATATCCAGCAATGGACTGCTATAGGCTGATGATGATGACTTTGTAAACCTACTCTAGTATTGCATACACTTCTTTTGTAGATGGACATTGTAATAATAACCTCTGTGGCGCAGTGGGCGAAGGTCCGCCTGTGACGCAGAAGGTTGCGGGTTCGATTCCCGCCGCGGGACAAATGATTGCATGTTCTGCAGATATTTGTCTCGGGTCTGGGTGTTTTCTATGTATGATATGTATATATTTACAAAAAAAAGTATACTATGTCAATACAATATCAATCATGTGGTTCCCATAACACAAGCTCTGCTTAGCTTGGGGCTACATGATGCTGTGTAATAGTGCAGCATTATTTATTTATTTATTAATTGTAAACCTACTCGTGTTATTTCAGATGCGCAGCTGGCCTCGCCGTGGTCGAGTGCGTTCACGGCGGCGGTGAGCTCCCTGCAGGCGAGGCATGGCGCGCCGCTGACGCACTCCGGCCTGCGGGCCACACTGCCCTTCCTCAGCGGTGAGGCACGAAGCTACCAGGGAGTGTAGGCAGATCATGTACTGGGTCCATACAAATCAAATCAAATCAGAATGTTTATATCAGCTTCACAGTTTACACATTAATCCATATTAAAAGACACAATAAATAAAAATAATTATTTCACAATTAAAAAACACGATAAAAACACAACAAACACGTTAAAAATATAATGAAGAGAGAATTTACCTGAATGGAGCACTGGATTGAGAGCACAGCGTGCACTTTCGTCCATTGCCTCCAAAGGCACCGTCCGCGTCCATCCTCTCCGCTATCACGTGCAGGTAGAGCTGTTGGCGCTGCCCCGCACCAGCCGCATCATAGACGCTTTTCTGTTGCGGGTGATCACTTAGAAGTCGACTACGCGTGCATCCACAAACATACCAGAAGCGCTGCAGCCCCATCAGCACTCTGAACCCGTTATTATACAGCGTATGTGCTGTATAATAACTGCGTCTTTGTTAAGAAAGTCTCTGCATATGTCGACGTTGATGTAAGTCAAAAGTCTCTGCAGATTCTCTTGACCCCTGACGCTGTGTCGAAAGTGTAGACTTGACGTTACAAGCTAGCAAAGAAAGGCCCTCCATTTTTTCTGATGTGGCAGTTGTAAAGGCTCTTAGGGATCACCAGGGGTCTCCTTTTAGAAAAGGTACAGAACTCGTTTCTTTGGGACCTTTACAAGCGTACTTTAGTCTTCTATCTTTTAAGTACCGGCTTCTAACCCTTTAAGTAGGTAGGTACTGAACTAAATTTATTCAGGGATGTTTCGGTTACCTCAGTAATAGAAGAATTTGTAACAAAAAGACAAGCCTCTAAAAGTTAAATTTTCCGTAACACAGTACAGTAGTTTGGTACGTTAAGTTTAAGTAAGTGTCTTTAAGTACTTACTGCAAATTTAAACAACTATGTTCGATGCAGAAAACTTAGACTTCTGTCGTACCCTCGAGCAGAACAGTCGCACGTGCTAACTCTCCGCTACCTCGAACCCACGCCGCCTTCAATAAACTCCAAGCAGACCGTTAACTGACTCAGGCAAGACTTAACGGAAATTCATCGCAAGATATTCAAAACACAAAAGATTTAGTACAAATTCCCCTATCCTTCTCCGACGAGTTACACCCAAACCCAACAGAAATTATACAATTTTTCGTTTATATTCAGCAGTGGGCTGCTATAGGCTGATGATGATGACGATGGATTACATGCATAGGATTAAATATATACCAGTAAGTCAGCCACATCTGACCCTTATGCTTAGGTACTCATTACTATGTATACACGATCACCAACTAGCCTATGGCGTGGTAGTTATGGCGAACCCTCCTTCACTCAGTAATTTCTCCAAAAACTCGCGCTATAGGTGCCACGCTTCCTGAACCCAGGAAGCGTGGCGGTTGAAGAAATCCAACCGGATTTCTGCAGATTAAAGACCCTTATATGTATTCAATTCTAGTTATAGAGCCGGTTAAAATAGCGTCCAATGGTAACTTTTTCTTCAATGACTAGTAGTGCGTGGGGTATTAAAATAAAAATAATTGTCAATGAAGCCTCCTTAAACTCCAAACACTTCTGACCAGGAACTAAGGAGTGCCCAGGATCATAGTGTTCGTGTGTCTTTCAGACGAGCTACCGCAGTCTCTCGACGGCAGCGAGCTGGTGCGCTGCGGCGTATTCCTCTCCAACGGCTCCACGGCCGAGATGGCCTGCGACCGCCGCCTGCCCTACGTCTGCTTCGCGCCCAAGCCCGCAGGTGTGTAGCTGTATCTAGTTACTTGTACCAGTGTCTTTAATGTTGCCTATTTCTTCCCTAAGTACGTAGATACACCGCCGACTAGCCAGAGATCTATTGAAAATATTGTACCACGAGCAAATGAGGATGACGTGTCTTCCGAAAATAGAGGTTGGAAACCCTTACCACCCATCTGCCCTGTAGATATAAAATGCTGATGAAAAAGTAGCCTTGGTCCTTTCCAAGAATTTTAGATATAGGTATAAGGTATCTGCATATACCTGTAACAACACAGAACAGACATATCTGTAGGTACAACATGCAAAGGTAACAAACGAACAGAAAAACAGACACAGTGATAATAACTAACCTACATTTCAAACGTTTTTATAAAATAACACTATACATAGGTTGACTAGGCAATCAAATCAAACTTTAGTGCAGATTAATAAATTAGAAAAAACGAAAGGAAGAATACAATTTGGTTTAATTCAATTCAATAATGTTTGCTTCAGCTTGTTTCTTAGTGTATATTACAGCCACAGCTTAAGTCGGCATTGAGAAGCTTCCATCCTAACCTACATACTTCATGACTAGCATTCGCATCATTATCATCATAAAACTGGAGTATCTAATAATAGTGCACTTATTTTCGGTATGTTCAGAGTGCCTAATACGAGTTTTTCTCTTACGAGCTCGATCGAGTCTAGACACGCAGCAGCGTATCAAAGCCAAGTTCAAGCTAACAGAACTGGCGATCAGCACCGTCAGTTCACACGAACCATTTGGAGCTACATTTAACCCCCTCATAACTCACCCCCCTCAAAACTATTTCACATAAACATGTAAAATTTGGCTCATATATTGAGACTGACGAGATACATATGTGCTTCAAATTTCATAAACGCAACTCAAACGGTTATTTAGATATTATCACTGACTGACCTGTAGATAAAAATAATTTCCCACTTCCAGATGACCTTGACAGTTCAAATTTGGCATCCAGATAGGTATTTGGGTGAATACAAAGGAAAAATCAGAAACTAGTATTTTTTTATTATTTTTAGATATTAACGTCCAAAAATGTCTGACCTATAGATCAAAACTCTAACCCGGTTCCAGACGACCTAGAAAGTTCAAATTTTGTATTCAGATAGGTAGTTATTTTTTCATTTCACAAAAGAATTAATCAGAAACTAGCAAATTTTTTATGAGTTTTAGATATTAACGTCCAAAAATGTCTGACCAAGTTTCAAAGACCAAGTGTCTGATCAAAATTCTAACCAAGTTTCAAATGACCTTGGAAGTTAAAATTTAGCATTTAGATAGGTAGTTATTTTTTCAATTTTAGATATAAACGTTATTATTATTAAGATTTAGATATAAACGTTATTATTATTAAGTACCTACTGAAGCAGTCATGGAAGAGTCCTATGTTCGATGGCTGGTTTCTGCAGTTTACCAGCAAGCCAAATTTTCGGATGAATAAATTAAAAACTTACAGCTTTAGAACTTGCGAAGGCTATAATATGATTCTTATAAGAAAACTCGCAAAGTCAGACCTTCAATATATTATCATAAGTTATACGAAGAAATGATATTTCAAGTTGTTATAAAATATTTGATGTTATTATGAATAAATTTCAGAACTGACTTTTGAGCTTGGCACCCATTTAGATCTAACTGCTTTTGTTGTTAAGGTCAACAACCCAAGGCATAATATTGAACTTGGCTATCATTTTACATTTATGTTTTGATGGGTTTTCCGTTAACGCAAATTTCTAAGGAATCGAGACAGCGCCACGTTCTCACTAGATGGCGCTGACTGGGTTCCTTAGAACACGCGTCGTGAGGCAGCCAGGGTGCCCAGTGCGAGTTTTTTACCAGCTCGATCACAAAGATAGGGTATGTTAAATGGTAGGTACTGTGAGTAGATTAAAATAAAAATCAATCCAAAGATAAGGCGTTAAGGTTTTATCTAAAACCCCCGGGGGTTATAATAGGCTAGAATAGCACTTGTTAGGTGGCTTCTTCTTTTTCTTCGTATGAGCTAGTGACCATCTCTGGTGGCAGCTTTAGACCGCCCGAAGGCCTCCGTCATGGCATAACGACTGAAAAGCCGGGACCGACATCGTCACGTGCCTTCCAAAGCACGGAAGCGCTCAAATCTAAATGTCACTAAACGGTCACCCATCCAAGTAATGACCGGGCGGAGTGTTGCTTAACCAAGGTGATCTGCTAAGAACACAGAAATTAACCAGGCCGCGTGCGCTTCGGAAGCTATAACCTAAACAAATCCTATATCATAAATATGAAAGTCTGTGAGGATGTATGGATGTTTATTACAATTTCACGCAAAAACTACTGAATAAATTAGAATGATACTTTGAATATACTTAGTTTGTGACCTGCATAGCCTACTTTTTATCCGGGTACCACCCACGCGAGTGAAGCCGCGGTCGGAAACTAGTTTGTTTACCGCCACACAAGGCGGGGGGTGACTGCTTTCTTTTTGAAACAGCCTATATTGGATTTTTTAAGCTATTGCATAGCTTCTATCGAGGGCCTTGAGCGCGGGGACCGAATCCAGAAATTCCGTAACGAAAAAAAACCTCACGCTCCCCACTCCGATTTACTTAATTTTATAATCTGTTGCTTGGAAATAGAGTTCATATTCAAACTTTTGTATTCTATTAGTTCTTCGTCACAACGTCGCAGCGCTAGTGTTCAACACAGTAAAGATAGCTACACGTCCATGATTGGCCTCTGACACGAACTGACGTCTGACGTTTTTTACCTGAATCTAATTTCAGTTTTGTTTTGAAATTTGTTTTCTTATCGGTCACCACGCTCAAAATGTGTAACTTGAATTAATATCAAAGAAAAAGAAATACTGCATAAATAAAATAAATAAATAATTATAATTGCATAAGTTGATACAAAATGCTATGCAATAGCTTTACCGCGGCAGTCCCCGAGTGCCACACGTCTTTTTATATTGCCTATAGTGGAAATTGAACTTTAATAGAAAATAGAAACGAAAACAAAAGTTTATCTATAATCTCAATATGATATGTTCCCGATAATTCTAATTTGATACATTATGTAGCACCGTTTCTTAACTTGTGTTTTCAGACACGTGTTTTTTAAGAAATTACATATTTACAATAGGCTCTAGTAGTATCTAGGTATACTTTTTTATTTCCCCAGCGAACAGTCGCGCGTGGCCTGGCTACGAGTACGAGGCAGAGTTGCGCGGTTTCCTGAAGCTGCACACGCGCCCCGCCGACTGGCTGGCGGCCCGGGCCACTTGCCATCTAGAAGGTACGTTGCTGACTTTGCATCTCAATTGCTATATGTGACAGACCCAACACCATCCTACTAACTGTAGCTGGCCTCATCACCTCTCCCACGTGGCATTGCTTCGTGCGGAGGGTGATCAAACTATTATTAGTTTTAAGCGTGTGGTTTTTTGATATTTAGTTTTTTGTGTTAATAAATTGTATAAGTTGTGTATTTAGTGAAGAACATATGGATCATGTTGTCCGAAATAAAATTATTTTATTTTAATTTTTTATTTATATGATCTTGAAGTGAGATTCTCAACAAAAGAAAAACATGAGTACCTACTGCACATCAAACCTGGAATCACCAACTCATGTCTTAGGAATTATTCTTAATCATTCTTAGGAATAGAGTTGTCGCACCAGACATAATAATATCGTGATACTGTCAATCATACAGTTTTGGCAGTTCTCGGGAAATATGTCTCATGTGTCATGATTCTGTAGCCAAGAATTAAGGACCAGGCTGTTTACCGTGGCAACTCCCATCTGAACACGGGCAACCGGACTGGTCCTGCACTCCAGGAGGTGGGGGAGAATGAGTCGCCTTCAGCTATTAGGCAAGATATAAACTAATTGTATCTTTTCCCCTGATATTAATCGTTACGGGAATAGGAATATATGGATTTAAGGGCTTTAAGGTTATGCGTTGCAAGTTCGAAGCTCTCGTGGTAAAAACGCTATCTCGTAGGCCAAAATTTTTGAATACGCTCAAATTTTCGCCGATGACAAAGTTTATGATACGAATGGAAGCAATGTTGGTGATTCTACTGAGCGTTTTCGTGCTTCCGAAGTCGGCTTAATATGTATGTTCTGGAGTTTTCACTCGCTAATCCATGTCGGAGAACCCGACACTAGAATTATTCACAGTTCGTAGAAGAAGTAATAAATTGGGCTGTTCCTACCTCCGTAGGCCTCATTTACTAACTCGGTCCTGTTTTTATAAACTTTGACAGTTTGTCAATTGTCGTTCTTTGAATTTCGAAAGATGAAATGTCAAAGTTTTCAAATAAAGGTCCGTAGCCGACCATTTCGGTGTGCAACTGAGTTAGTAAATGAGGCGTCTCGTTGAATGTACAATTGCAGGCGCGTTCCTGGCTTCTCCGTGGTCGCAGCAGTTCTCGTCGGCGCTCCAGCGGCTGCAGAGCCGGCCGGAGGGGGGAGAGGGCGCCGTGTTCGCGGGTGTGCACGTGCTCAGCTCCTTCGCGGACGGAGCTTACAAATTTGTACAAGGTAGACTAATAGTAGATTGTTTTACAAGGGACTAAACCATCCCATTATATACGAGGTTGTTATACTCCCGAGCGTAGCGAGGGAGGATGACAAGACCGAGTTATAATGGGTGGTTTTGGCCCGAGTAAAACACTCTACTTTTCACTTCCATTGCGAGAAAATAAAACAATTCAAAATTAGACAATTTTCAGAAATTTTATTAAAAATTAATCAACCTTCATAAAACATCACCAAGACGGTTCTATTTTCAAAAAAAAGATTGACGGAGCACCAAGAAGTCGAGTTTTTATGTAAGAGAACGAATGCTTTGTACGGGCTGATGATTTTAGACAAAAATTAAAAAGAAAAAATA
The DNA here is from genome assembly GCA_951804965.1 of Horisme vitalbata. Lineage (NCBI taxonomy): Eukaryota > Metazoa > Arthropoda > Insecta > Lepidoptera > Geometridae > Horisme > Horisme vitalbata. Next base: position 10,125,253 of record OX638107.1, read on the forward strand.
CTTTTTAGCCCGAGGTATTAAACTCGAGTTTTAGGCCCGCTAAGCTACACTATTATGATGCACTTTTTGAGCAAGAGAAGTGAAAATTAAGCCTTTGTTGCTTACGAAATACATCATCTGTGACTATGTTAACTGTCCAGCTATCACGGTTCATGAGATACCTATATAACACCATTATTTTCATCTTGAACGAGGGTTGACAATTTTATAAAATTTTATTTTCTAGTATTTTTCTAATGTATGTCGTTTATTATTCATGGTATTATAACCGATAAGTGTTAGTTAAAAGACACAAGTATTAGTCAAATGGAATAAAAGAAGATTCAACGGGAATTCTCTGATGAAGAAAATTGTGCGCCGATCGTTTTTTGTTATAGTCGCCATTGCTATAGCAGAAAACAGGAGCTGACTGAAGACTGGACGACTGGACTTATAAACCGTACTACGTTGTCTCATATTATTATGAACAATTATTATACTCGATACTGGCGAAATTGTGGATAACTATCCCAGATGCAAATGGCATCAATAAAGAAGTGAAGTGAGATACATATATACTGGTGTCAGAAAACGGCAACAAAATAACTTTTGTCGCATGGGAGTCCGGGAGTTATTCTATTGCCGCTATTGGCAATAGAAATACATCATCTGTGTAGATTTCAAACTTCCCCAGATAGAATTTCCCACTAAATAATTATCATATTTTCTAAGTTATTCTTAATATACGTGTTTTTTTTACAACTACGAAACATTTAAATTAAACGTTATTTATTGTGTAATACAGGCTAGTAACAGTCATATTTAAATGTCGTACTGCTCATAGCGGCCATAATCAGCGTCTTCACCCTAAAAACTGATTATTTATATAAATATAAATAATATATATTTAAATAGCCTAATCCTCTTGAAATCAAATCTTTTTTTTTTCAGGAGAGCCCGTCCTCTCCCTGTCTCCCTCTGACTTAGTGCGGGGAGAGCGGTGCGGCGTGCTGTTCGCTAACGGCACGGAAGGTGAGACGGCCTGCGACCGGCGGCTCCCCTTCGTCTGCTACGCACCCGTGCCCACGGCCCCGCCTGCTGATTCTGCATCTACCTCTGCAACTGCATCTACCTCTGCATCTGCGTCTACCTCTGCACCTGCATCTACCTCTGCACCTACATCTACTCCTAGTCCTACAACTGCTAGTCCTGAAACGATCCCAACTACTGCCCGGACTTCTGCTCCTCGTACGGCTCCGATGACTACTCCTCAACTAAGATCAACAACAACAACTGCAACAACGACCAAAAAAGAACTTACTACTGTTACGACTACTGCTGCTACTGTTGCCGATACTGCAACACCCACATCAGCCGCCACTTCTGAGCCTAAAACCTCCCCCACACAGACACCTGCGCCTGAATCAACAGTCTGTAGGGATTTGGGTCTAGGTAAGTTATAGTTTCCTTTGACGTATGTGTAAGTTCATGCATATAACATTCTTACATCGAAATCCACGGACCTTACACTTGTCCCTGCATTTATCTCCACGCATGCCTATAAAATTGTCTTTTAAACTTCCCTTTTGACTGCCCCAGCATAAAAAAACAACTTTCCACGGCTATCGCTAAGATAAGATTCGCTCGTTGAAATGGCACTATAATGTCGCGTCGGGCGGGGTACCGTTAAGTTTAATGCAATAACTAAATAGCGAAAATAGGGAGCAAATTAATAGTACTCTCAGACTGACAATTTAACACCCAATATAACTAGATTTGCTACACAAAATTTGATCGTATTTGTATTTTGGAAATGCTGGTAAATTAATAGATAGTTAATCAAATAAAGGGTATGACTTACTTATGCGATACCTACCCCAACGCGACGTTATATCTGCATTTCAAAAAGCAAACCTTATGGTGTCATCTATCAATTTCTGTAATTAAATTAAATATACTCGTTGGTTATTCAATCGAATTTGATGGCTCAACGATAGGTATTATTTTCACGAGTTTTTTTTATATTTTTTAAATGTAGGTATGCTTATTTGCGTTCGGGGTTGTTTAATTCTTTTTCTTTTTGAGGTACGGTGCCTAAAAATATCAGGTTTAGACAAAATCCAAATGCCTGCGCAATTATCAGTAGCAATGTGTTCGACCATAGATTTAGTATATTTCCATTAGATCTTCTTCGTATGAGGTAGAGACCAACTCTGGTCTCGGAGTTATTAGACCGCCCGAAGGCCTCCGACATGGCTTAACGACTGAAAAGCCGGTACCAACATCGTAACGTGCCTTCCGAAGCACGGAAGTGCTCAAATCTAAATGTCACTAAACGGTCACCCATCCAAGTAATTACCGAACGGAGTGTTGCTTAACCAAGGTGATCTGACAAGAACGCCGAAGTAAACCACGCCACGAGCGTAGATTATCTCAAGAAATTTATTGTTCGCACATGCGCATCAATCAGTGATGAACTAGTGAAGTTCAGTTGATAACCAGCGGCCAGAGCACAGATATAGAAGATAACTAGATGAAGACTTAAAATTCACTATATTCTGAACATCAACTCATCCGGCTGATCTCTACTTTCTTATGTCCAATATCATCAGTTAGAAAGGGACGCATACATATATCAATGCGACTTCAAATGAGATCAAAAAGTTAATCGTACCAGGGCGCTCGAACAAAATTCTATGCAGTTTCATTGAAATGCCCTGGTACGAAGTCTCAGAAATCTCATTGAGATAAAGTATACATCCCTTTCTAGCAAATGGATCTCTACTTTCATATTATGAAAGTCATCTAGTTCTCTTCTATATCTGTGGCCAGAGATAGTATGACAAAGTGCTTGTCAAATATTCAAATCCAAATTTTTTATCAGTCTTTCTCTTTTCCTCTTATGAATGATTCATGTAAAGCCATCCTTGTTTGTATCTCTATGTTAAAAAGAAAATGTAAACTGTTCGGTTCAGACGCGGGCTACAAATGGGAGGAGGTGACGGGTGAGTGCTACAAGTTCCACGGCGCCGTCGCCAACTGGACGACGGCCAACGCCACGTGCGTGGCGGAGGGCGCGCGCTTCGGCGTGCCCGGCTCCGACGAGGAGGCGCAGCTCTTCACTAAGCTGTTGTTCTCCAACCTGGACAAGATCACCGGCCCTCCCAACATCTTCAAGGGCGCGGTGTTCATCGGAGTCTACTATGAGAACGGCACTTGGATCACTGTCGATGGTATGTAGCCTTGACAATTAATTTGATAAAGCGAACACGATCAAGTCGTGGTCGTAAAACTGAACATTTTGAAGACTTTTTTTGATGGATAAAATATACACCAAACTATTTAGTAGTATCAGTTGAATGACTCGACCCGACCAAAACGAGAATGACCCTTTCCCCTCGCTTTTCGCTGTGACTGGTCATACCTACTTCTTGTAGTAGGTTGGTTTTTGCAGTAGTAGAGTAGCGATCTTTGTGGAGGGCTCCTCCGAGGAAGTGCCAATTTCTGCCGTGAAGCAACATTGCTGCGTTTCGGTTTGCCGGTGAAATTACAGGCACAAGAGGCTTATCATGTCTCAAGTTGATGGACGCAAGACGTTGCATCGTAGAGCACGTTCCAAAAAAAAACGTGCTACAATTTATTCTTCCAGAGCGAGTAGCTCGCGGGTTCGATTCCCGCTGCGGGACAAATGTTTGCATGTTCTGTAGATATTTGTCTCGGGTCTGGGTGTTTCTATGTATGATATGTATGTATTTACAAAATATATATATATATATATATATGTGTAGTATATCAATCATGTGGTTCCCATAATACAAGCTTTGCTTAGTTTGGGGCTACATGATGCTATGTGATTACGTTCCGCATATATAAAAGTTCCGCATATATATAAAACTTGTCACACCAAGAGAAGTCCAACGTGAAATAAAACAACATATAAATCCTAAAAAATCACCTGGATTTGACCTTATATCGGGAGAAATCCTTCATAATCTTCCGAGGAAAGCTTTAGTTAAAACTACAACCCTCATAAATGCTGCACTCAGAATAAGATATGTACCAGACCTATGGAAAGTGGCTGAAGTCATAATGATACCAAAACCAGGGAAACCGCCCCAAGAGACTACGTCATATAGGCCGATTTCCCTGTTACCAATAATGTCAAAATTATTTGAAAAATTATTCATTAAAAGACTGAAACCGATACTCCATCGCAAAAAACTAATACCAGATTATCAGTTTGGTTTTCGAGAAAAGCACTCTACAATAGATCAAGTGCACAGAATTACAAATTTGATTGAGAAAACATTAGAAGAAAAAAAAGTTTGTACTACCGTTTTCTTAGATGTAGCACAAGCCTTCGATAAAGTATGGCACGAAGGCCTCATATTTAAGTTAAGAAAATTTCTACCTACAGACTTCGTAGACATATTAAAATCATATTTAACGGATAGAGTATTTAGGATAAGGCAAGAAGACGCCTACTCAGAGATCAAAGAAATACAAGCGGGTGTACCACAAGGAAGTGTATTGGGTCCGGTCCTTTACCTACTATATACCTGTGATATCCCAGACATAGAAAATAGCACCATTGCGACTTTTGCTGATGATACTGCCATAATGGCTATTGGAAACACCCATGAAGAAGCAGCAGAAAAAGTCCAAGTGGCTGTTAACAAAATTTACGCCTGGACAAACAAATGGTGAATCACACTCAATGAATTGAAATCAGTACATATCAACTTTACCAATAAAAAAGAACAGTACCACCCTGTACTCATCAACAACAGGATCATTCCTTATGAAAATACAGCAAAGTACTTGGGCATAACGCTAGATGCCAAGCTTCGCTGGAAAGCTCACGTGAAGAAGAAAAAAATTGAGTTAGAGCTACGCTATAAAAGGATGTATTGGCTGATTGGAAGAAATTCTCCACTGTCGGTACAAAATAAATTGTTACTATATAAACAAGTCCTGATGCCAGTTTGGACATACGGTATACAGCTCTGGGGCTGTACCAAACAGAGTAATGTAGAAATAATCCAAAGATTTCAAAACAAAGTGCTCAGGGGAATAGTTAATGCACCCTGGTACGTAAGAAATGATGACCTCCACCGGGACCTTAACATAGAGTTCGTCAACAAAGTGATTAAAATATATGCAGAAGCTCACAAACATAGACTTCATCACCATGTGAACGTTGAGGCCATCCAGCTCCTCGACAACACGGACATAGTGAGAAGACTCAAAAGAACTAAGCCTTTTGAGCTAGTGTAGTGTAATTATTAGTAAAAACAGTGCAACAGTGCTTTATAAAGAACACAAGAACAACGTGTCGCCTTAAGTAAATAGAGACAGTAAGAAAGTGTTGATGGACACATTCTTAGAAATACCTTATAATATAAAACTAGGTCAATGTTAAGTTACTTATTAGTCTATCATAAGGCTAGATTGTAATATTTTAAGTGTACATTTCTTTTATTAATGTGCACTAGGTAAAAAAAAAATAAAAAAAATTATTTATTAAAATAATAAAATTTATTCTTTCTAGTTTAATTGATTCTAGCGGGGAAATAAAGAAACACAAGACTTTTACGATTCTATACAGTAAGCCGGCTACCGAGGGGCTGGTCTAAACCCTTAGCTTATAAGTTCCTTCAACAAATATAATATCGATCTACATCCACACTTCTACACTAATATTATAAAGAGGAAAAAATTTTATTTTTGTGTGTGTGTGTATGTTTGTAATGTATAAACTCATAAACTACTGTGCCGATTCCAAAAATTCTTTCACCATTGGAAAGCTACATTCATCCTGAGTATCATAAGCCATATGGCTTATGTTAGCCATATTTATTGCTAGAAAAGATTAGGGATCCTTACTCAAACTTAACTAACGTAACCCAAGGTGTAAAAAAAGTGTCCTAACCCATGTGAAGCCAGGACGGTAGTATATTATATCCGCAATAATATTCGAGGAGGGCTGGCAGTCAGTTAGTTGTCAGGTCAGCCTTCGCTATTGAGATGAATGTACACAATGAATTTACAAAGTTATTTTAGTACTAGCTGACCCGGCAAACTTCCTACCACCTTAGCGTAGCAATGATACACTACTTTATTTTTTTGTGATGAATATTATGAATATTTTTTAATTTTCTGAATATTTTTTTCCGTAAGAACCTTCTTCTAATAATAACAAATACAACAAAAAAAGAATTAGTGAAATCGGTCCAGCCATTCACGCGTGATGCCGTGACCAAGGAAAACGGGTTTCATTTTTATATATATAGATATGATTTATGTGGTTTAGTTTGGTGGAATGGTGTTCGAAACCGCTTAAAATTAGATACCACCACCACCACCACATCAGCCTATATCAGTCCACTGCTGGTCATAGGCCTCCCATAATAAAGGGGGATATACCCATAATCCCCACGCTGGGCATGCGGGTTGGGGATCGCAGGGCACAGCTTCTCGCACCACCGACGCTGCTGCCCGTCAGTGGCCAGGGCATTTAGCTGTGCCGATGTAGGCTGTGCTATGCCGCAATCAGCCAGCCGCCAGAGCCCCGTTCGTTGTTTAGCAGGGTGCACCACGTGCAGATAGATTATTAGTACTTACAAAATGAGATACGCTTGCAGGTATCCCGCTGGATGAGTCGGGCTACTCAAAGTGGTGGCCGGGCTGGCCGTTCTACGAGATGCGGGGTCGGCGCGCGTACCTCGAATACACTGGCCGTCTCGTGAACACCTCGGACAAGGCACTCAGCTCCTTCATCTGCGAGGCCGCGCCACCGCCTGTCTCTAAAGATTAATAAACCATTTATAATTGAACCATTTATTTTTAATTGAAAAAGTGGGGGCAGTGGAAAAAGAGCGACTTGACTGACATAAACGTCCCTCCCCGCGCCGCGCTCCTAAGGAGTGAGTGAGAAGGCATACCTAAGGAGTGGTACAGCAGTAGCGGTATTAGGTACTATAACTAACCTATCATTAATAGACCAGGGTAGAAGCCTTTAAAAATAATAAAAAGTGAAAAAAAATAATAGTAGGATTGAAACCCATTAGAAAAGGAGGAGAATATTATAAAAATGAAAGGAAAAATAATCTACGGGCGATCTGAGGTCGGGAAGGGGATGGGGGTGAGTTTTTAAGGGTAAAAAACGGTTTTTCTCGATTTCCGGCAAAACTAAAAGTCCTATGGAAAAAAGTGAAATGGCAAAGTTGTAGGTAATAAAAAGATCTGAAACTTTTGTATTAACACTTTTTTTACATAAACTCAAAATTTCTGTGAAAAATTCAACCTACAGAAAACATACAAACTACCTGATATTTTGACGGGTGAATTTTCGATTGAAAATTAGGGTGCTTTTTCGATATTAATTCAAAATAAGGTGAAAAAGTGAGTTCCAACCCTTATCTTCGGAACCCAAGCCAACCCCACCTGCACGAGGTGCACCCTGCTAAACAACGAACGGGGCTCTGGCGGCCGGCTGATTGCGGCATAGCTCAGCCTACATCGGCACAGCTAAATCCCCTGGCCACCGACGGGCAGCAGCGTCGGTGGTGCGAGAAGCTGTGCCCTGCGATCCCCAACCCGCATGCCCAGCGTGGGGATTATGGGCATATCCCCCATTATTAGGGGAGGCCTATGTCCAGCAGTGGACTGATATAGGCTGGTGTGGTGTGGTGTGGTGAAGGTGAAAAAATAAATATTTCTAATCAAATAAATTACAGCGTATTTGGGACATAAAAAGGTAAGTTTTCAATAAAAAAAACCAAAAACTTAGTTTTTTGAATTTTTCACATAAATTTTAAGGTTATGTGAAAAAAGTGTTAATACAAAATTTTTAGATCTTTTTATTACCTACAACTTTGCCATTTCACTTTTTTCCATCATCAACATCAGCCTATAGCAGTCCACTGCTGGACATAGGCCTCCCCTAATGAGCGCCATTGCGCCCTGTCCTGAGCTCGACGCATCCAGCTTCTACCAGCAGCCTTTCGCAGATCGTCACTCCACCTGGCCGGAGGGCGTCCTACACTACGTTTGCAGAGCCGCGGTCTCCACTCAAGAACTCGTTTACCCCAACGGTATCGGTTCTTCGGCAGATATGGCCAGCCCACTGCCACTTCAGCTTGCTAATTCTCTGAGCTATGTCGACAACTTTAGTTCTATGTCGGATAAACTCTTTCCGGATTTTATCCTTCAGAGAAACCCCGAGCATAGCTCGTTCCATAGCTCGCTGAGCGACTTTAAACTGGTGGACCAGCCGTACTGTGAGTGTCCACGTTTCGGCTCCGTATGTCATGACATAAGCATTTTTTCCATAGGACTTTGAAATTGAAATTATTTTTATTCAGTTACAAACATCACAAATGCTAAGAATAAATGATGTACAATAACATCATTTTTTTAACTACAATTACAATTCCTGGGTGGGACAACACACTTTTAGTTTTGCCGGAAATCGAGAAAAACCGTTTTTTACCCTAAAAATTCACCCCCATCCCCTTCCCGACCTCAGATCGCCCGTAAATATTTTTTTCTTTTATTTTTAAGCTATTGCATAGCTTCTATCGAGGGCCTTGAGCGCGACTCCGACGGGCACGGAGGTGTGGCTTGAAGGCCGTGCATTGTCTAACGTCGTTTCTTTTCGGCAGTCTTCGACACGGTGTTTGTGTGCGTGCAACTAGACGTATTTTTATTTAATAAAAGAAAAAAAAATGTTTTCTTATCGGTCACCACGCTCAAAAAGTGTAACTTGAATTAATATCAAAGAAAAAGAAATACGGCATAAATAAAATAAATAAATTATTATAATTGCATAAGTTGATACAAAATGCTATGCAATAGCTTTACCGCGGCAGTCCCCGAGTGCCACACGTCTTTTAATAATATAATATTTTTTTATAATATTCCCCTCCTTTTCTAATGGGTTTCATCCTACTATAATTTCTTTTGGTTTTAAAAATTATCGACTCTGGTCTATAAGTAGAAGTTAAAGATAAAGATATCGACGACGAAGAGGAAGCGGTAAAGGAAAAAGAAGGGGTGTCAAAGAAGAAATTATAGAACTTATGATGTTTAATTCCTTGAGAGTAGTAATAAGCTATTTCACACACAGGAATGAATGCTGTACCATTATTTGGAAAGTGATTTATCACTTTCGACTGCTGCTGCTAGCAGTCGACGCGGCTGCAACACTTTTATTTTATTATTATAATGTAAGAGCTCTTGTCGGTGTAGTGATGCAATTCTTTCCCTATCCTGTTGTGTCATCGTCCATGTCTCGCAACCATACAAAACGTATGTTTGGAGCAAACTCCAAACATACGTTTTTTTAATTCTAAAGTACTTCTTCTTTACTCGTTTTGATATTTTAGATTTTAGATCCTGCGACTCTACTGTTTCATTTTTTTTGGGAAATGTCCTGGGAATAAGACCTCTTAGACCAAGAGATTTAGAGCATAATTATTTACGGAAGGTAATACCTTAGAAAAAAAATGAAGTACCTTAGAGCAAACTCCAAACATACGTTTTTATAAACATACGCTTTGTATGGTTGCGAGACATGGACATGCGAGGTAATACCTTCCTTATATACCTAATACAAATGAAAAATGAAAAAATAGTAGATTGTTTTACAAGGGACTAAACCATCCCATTATATACGAGGTTGTTATACTCCCGAGCGTAGCGAGGGAGGATGACAAGACCGAGTTATAATGGGTGGTTTTGGCCCGAGTAAAACACTCTACTTTTCAATTCGATTGCGAGAAAATAAAACAATTCAAAATTACACAATTTTCAGAAATTTTATTAAAAATTAATCAACCTTCATAAAACATCACCAAGACGGTTCTATTTTCAAAAAAAAAGATTGACGGAGCACCAAGAAGTTGAGTTTTTATGTAAGAGAACGAATGCTTTGTACGGGCTGATGATTTTAGACAAAAATTAAAAAGAAAAAATACTTTTTAGCCCGAGGTATTAAACTCGAGTTTTAGGCCCGCTAAGCTTCACCATTATGATACTCTTTTTGAGCAAGAGAAGTGAAAATGTTATTTACAAATTAATCTTATTTTAAACCTAGATTAGCTTACACACAATATCACTTATATGGCACATACATAAGTACAGTCATCAAAGTTTAACACTTAATCACAATAAATAAAGCGGTAACGTTGTGATGTTACACAGCTTAGCTTTTATAAAACGCATGGCTTTTTTTGAAACACACCGAATGATACTAACCAACTCAACAAAAATATGGTTGCAAATGTCATCGGACCAGCACTCACAGCCTTGTGTGAGTATGTTTGTGGTCGCTTCACTCCATGACTGCTGAACGTATTTGGATGAGACTTAGAATATACATAGTTTAAGACCTGGATAAACACTTAAGCTACTTTTTATCTTAATTATAATATAAGGGGAATATGTCCATAATCCCCACGTTGGATATGGGGGTGGGAATCGCAGGGCACAGTTTCTCGCACTGTCGATGCTGCTGTGTTAGGCTGCGCTATGCTGCAGTCAGCCGGCCGCCAGAGACCCGTTTGTTAGTTAGCAGAGTGCAAAACGTGCAGGTGAGATTTGATTGGGTTCCAAAGATGGGGTTGGAACCCCTCACATCCCTTAGAACCCTTTACACCCCCTTATAGGGGCGTAAGGGGGGGCCTTATAAAAACCCATATGGAGCTTTCAAAACAAAACCAAAGCACACACACTTGTGGTGTTCATCTAAACTCCATTATAGACTAAATTGTTTCTCACCAACATCATCATCATCATCAGCCACTACATCAGTCCACTGCTGGACATAGGCCTCCCCTAATGAGGGGATTGCGCTATGACGCAATCAGCCGGCCGCCAGAGCCTCGTTCGTTAGTCAGCAGGGTGCACCGCGTACAGATGAGGTTGGCTTGGGTCCGGAAGTTGGAGGTTGGAAGTTTGGAACTCCTTACACCCCCCTAGTCCTAGTCTAGTAATATATCCCATTTTAACTTTTTGGGTACGGAGCCCTAAAATAATATAATAATAATTTTATTTGAATGTAAGATTCGGAAATAAGATCAGTAGAGATTTGTATAAAGCGGGGAATTCCCTAGACGGAATGCCCGCGGGCAAGTCTGCTAGTGAATTCCCTGCTTTCCTATCTATGTACTAATGTAAATATTCATCAGAAGAAAGACAAGTCGCTCCTTGCAGCCGACTTCAGGGAGACACAACCACGTTGTGAGTGGTGTACCTACCTACCTACATACATGTCTAATACAACATGAGATGCTTCAAGATACGTTAATAGCCTTCATAAATATACAATTTAGATTTAAAACATTGCCTGGTTATAAAATAACTGTTGATAGTATAATCGCTCTGATGATCGCACACTCAGAAATATTATCATATTGTCAACAGATATGAGAATAAAAACATATTTCGATTTGATAATTTCATCGTGAAATTAATTTATAATCATATGTCAAAGGTGGTACGATAAGCAATCGACTTCGAAGAGTCAAATGAACTAATTAATAGACATAACTACATACATGATATACCTACCACACAAGCAAAAGTGGTCGAGCGAGCTTAGTTTTCCTCGTTTTTAATCTATGTTAATACGCATAAGTCTGACTCTACTAGACATTGGATTTCTTGTCCAACAAAATAACCAGGTAGATCTAAATAACAAAAATAAAGAATAGTAATAGATGCTTTATTGATCTGATGACAATGTTTGGTCCTCAGTACTCACAAATTAGGCTTAAGCAGTATAATTATAATCTTTATAAATAATAGTTCCCTGCACCAGGTCTCGTGAGAGCCTGTAAAGCAGGCAATATAGTTCTAGATCTACTAGCAAGTATATGAATTACCTAGGTACAGAAACAATTCATGGAACGAGCTATGCTCGGAGTTTCTCTGAAGGATAAAATCCGTAACGAGTTTATCCAACATAGAACTGAAGTTGTTGACAGCTCAGAGAATTAAAAAGCTGAAGTGGCATTTGGCTGGCCATATATGCCGAAGAACCGATAACCGTTGGGGTAAACGAGTGGACAGGGCGCAATGGCGCTCATTAGGGGAGGCCTATGTCCAGCAGTGGACTGCTATAGGCTGATGATGATGATGATGATGATGAAACGAGTTCTTGAATGGAGACCGCGGCTCGGCAAACGTAGTGTAGGACGCCCTCCGGCCAGGTGGAGTGACGATCTGTGAAAGGCTGCTGGTAGAAGCTAGATGCGTCGAGCTTAGGATAGGGCGCAATGCCGCTCATTAGGGGAGTCATATGTCCAGCAGTGGACTGCTGTAGGCTGCTGATGATGATGACTAAGACTAGACCTATTGCTGAGATTTCCACTGTCCTTCTGGCCGTCTGTTTGTCTCTCACCAGGAGTATCTCATGAACCGTGATAGCTAGACAGGTGACATTTTCACAGATGATGTATTTCTGTTGCCGCTATAACAACAAATACTAAAAACAGAATAAAATCAATATTTAAAGGGGGCTACCACACAACAAACATGATTTTTTTGCCGTTTTCTGTCACCAGGCTGTATCTCATGAACCGCGATAGCTAGACAGTTGAAATTTTCACAGATTATGTGTTTCTCTATAGTAATCCGTTCTGTTTAGGAACCTACTTACTGTGATTAATGCGCGCTAAATGTCGGACCGCTAAGTGTCGGAAGTTGACTAGACCGGTCTGCTACACAACATTCCAAGAGGATTGTCATCCTTAAAGCATATAGCATCAATGATTAAATTATAAAATAGAGTAGGTTTTTTTTTAGGTATAACTTTAGAGAATGAGTTTCTATGGGGCGCTTACATCAATGGGTTGTCGAACAGACTCAGTTCTGCAGCATACGCACTCAAAAGAATTCGTCAACTTACTGACGTAGAAATGGCTAGACTGGTTTATTTCAGCTACTTCCACAGCATTATGTCGTACGGCATTTTGTTGCGGGGGAATGCTGCAGATGTCAACACCATATTTGTGTTGCAAAAGAGGGCTGTTCATGCAATTTGCAATATGGGCCCCAGATAATCACTTAGAACTAAGTTTAAAGATATAAATTCTATGACTAGGCCGTGCCAATATATAAGTGTATGATAACTTAATGTACCTATGTCCGAAAACATATTAACTTGTTCAAACAATCACTAGAAACAAAGATAAACTACTATTCCAACTGTAAGGCTCCATAAATTTAGTCAATCATTTAAAAGGCAAAACGTATATTTCTTTAACAAAATCCCAAATAACGTGATTAATTTATCTGTTAACAATTTCTAAATTGATTATTCAGATGTCAAAAAAGCTTGGGTTAAAAAGTTTACACTGTGCGCGAGTCCAACTCTCATTTGTCCGGTTCTTTTATTGTAATCTCTTGAGCGCTCGTCAATCTTCCTTTGAGGTCGGTACCTGCATCCGAGACGCGCCGCTCCACTTCAAGGAGTTCATCACCTCCGACAAGATCTGCGCGGGCACTTTGGACGGTAGGTTGTAATGTTTCGCGTTCCATGGCCACCGACGATGGTGCTTCCAGCGGAGGAGTGTATGAGACGTGTGTGTCAGACAGCACGGCGCTGTGCCGCGGCGACAGCGGCGGGGGGCTCTCGTTCGCGGAGACGTCGCTGGGCGTGGAGCGGTACTACCTGCGCGGCGAGGTGTCGGCCGCGCGCGCGCCCTCCGAGTCGAGCGCCACGTGCAACACGCGCGGCTACACCGCCTCCACCACGATCGCCAGCCACGAGTGGTTCCTCAGGGAATACTGGGTTGAATCGTACGTAGCCACATTCGTTATCTCGCTCGTTAATTTACCTATTTCTCATTATTTACGCAAGGAAATTTTTAGCTTATCTAGGAAATGTAACACCAGAACTCATATTTTGTTTTTTTGAGGATTTGTTATAAACTTTTACTGCAGTGACATTATCTATACCAAACCGCCATAATATTTTTACTTTGCCGCCGGCATGTAGAGCCTTTATGTTGTTAATAACTACTCCACTATGTGAAATGTCTAACTCTTCGATCAAGCATAGGCTCCCAAATCCTACGCCGGTTCTTATCCGCAGACTGTACCGCTGTTTGGAAAGGATCATTCCAATTATACAAATAAGATTGCCTCATACCTGACTTACGGTTAATTGGGGTGAAACCCTGATGATGGATCTTACTCTTCTGATTGTAGCAGTACGAATAGAAGTAATCATAGTGTCGCAGGCCTTCGGACCGTCAACAACTCAAACACCATACGAAGAAGGATTGAACGAAGTGAGTAACAGTAGGTATAGTAATTATCAATGTAGGTACACTTCTCGATAATTCCACAGTTTACCAACTGAGTAGAATTTGTACAGAAAAAACAATTAAAAACAGCACAAAATCAAACAGCTTTTTCATTATAAACTTTTTATTTTGCTGTCCAATATTAATGTTGACACAAAATTAACTGCCTCTGTAAAAGCAATATAACATAATTTATTTTGCCTCTAACGGAAACGATACATACACTGAGGTACCTACCACCTGCAGCCAAGAACCAAACACGAATAAATAAAGAAATTTTCTCACAACATCATAGCGGAGAATATCTCAAGCTTTCGGATCGTAAGATTCTAGTCAATTTTGGCCTCATTGGCCCAGCGGTAATTAAAAATAACGTTTTGTCTTTGGCCAAAGTTTTACGATCCGCTTACAATCAGTCCAAATGGTTGTTAAACACTTACAATAATTGTGGTTGCCTTACTGACTACAACAACAGTCTTACTGTGCTACTAATGACTACTATTACTACTTACATAATGCTGTACTTGTATATTCAATGGATGCCACAAACAAAATATTGAATTAAAATGAAGGTAATAGGTATTGTATAAAACATTTTTTTTTCAAATTCTCATATTTCCTTGTGTTTGAAAAACGTGCACGTATGAAAGTAGTTGGTGCAGTTGCTCTACGTGATTTCTAAAAATTTTCTAAGATTCTATCTCTTGCTTTTATTATTGAGATGAATCTCTCGGGCAAGTTTTATCGAAGTTTCGTATACTTATTGAAAACCCACTCTCTAAACGCACTGGCACTTGCGCGGAGCAAAATCCGGGTTAGAAACTACTTTACCAGAGCTCACAGAGACATGCAGCATCAGGAATACTTGAGCAATGTTGTCACCAGCCCAGAGTCCTTATCCGTATTATTAAGGGGTCTGGTTGTCATGGGGACGGGCAATGCACGATACACTCCAATGCAGATTGAGATTGTAATCCAATGCAGATTGAGGTGGTGAAGGTTCAGACCTTCACCACCAAGGAAGGGTCTTATACCTGAGCAGCAATTCGGATTTCGAGAATATCACTCAACGATAGACCAAGTCGACAGGATAACGAATGTAATCGAGAAAACCCTGAAGAGAAAAAAGTCTGCTCCACTTTCTTCCTGGATGTAGCGCAGGCTGGCAAGCTCATGAACAAAGACTTCATCACTACGTGAAAGTCGAGGCCGTCCAGCTAATCGACAACACAGACATTGTGAGAAGGCTCAAAAGGACCTTTACCTTTTGAGTTAGTGTAGTGTCAAACAATAACATAGTGTAGTGTATAGTGTTAATGCTACTTTCTATGAACACAAGAACAAAGTGTCCTCCCCTTAAATAAAGACAGTATAAAAAGTGCCAATGTACACATTCTTAGAAATAATATTTGTATAAAATTAAGTTAAACTTAAATAACTCATTAGCCTACTTGGCTAGATTGTAATATAACTAGGTTACCGTAAGTTATGTGCTTAACTATGGCCTTACTTATGAACATCTTTCAAAAGATAAACGATGCTTAAACTATTGCCATCTCTTACCCGTTGTATAATGACAAACAGTGACAGGACTAACTTTGAGCATAGATTAACTTTAAGTAACGTTCATAAGTAAGGGGTATATCTATATTTAAAAAAACTTCAAAGGAGACGGCCCTTTCCTGCCCCAGAGTAGAGTACTGAAAAACTCCTAGAGCCTGAACAAAATTATTGCCATAAACTCACACTTATTTATAACTAGTTGAAAAAAATTATTTAATTAATTTCGGCTTAGCGGGAGTTTTATATTCTTTTGATAATAATAACTTATTCATATACGTTCGTTTTGGTTTGCTGGTGCGTTTCGAAACATACATTATTGATTTATTTAATTACATCAAAATGCTATTTTTGCTTTTTTTACTTTTGCTTTTTTCAAAGGTGAAGAATGCAGCATTTATATTGAGAACAACGTTTGGCTGATTATGTTTGTAAATACTCGGTTTGAACGCGCTCCTGGATGAAAAAGACTTTAAAAAGAGCTGTTTATATACGTTATATCGATATTTTTTTGTTTTTAAAAATTATATACTCAAGAATGTTGAAAACTTTTATACCTATCTGTCAGTTATTTATTACGCAAAATATAATTATTGTCAACAATTTTGACAATCTTATGCCTTTGGCTAAAGAATATATGCAGCTACTTAAATTTTTAAGCAATTACATAATTATATACATAATACAAAAGATGGCATTGGGCGACTAGCATGACAAAATATCGCTCCTAATCATAATCACAAAACATCGGTCCTAGAGAGCGATGTGTCGTCGATTTTAGAGGTTCTCACAAAAACATCTATGTTTTAAAGTACCTTTTTCATCAAGCAGATAAATCACTTACGTCACAAGCAAGGAGAGGTCTCTAAAGTCACATAGAATTTTGGTTTGGTAGGTACTAAATGTAGGTAGGCTTCATGGTTTTCTTTGTTTTTTTTTCGTTTGTTAATGTGTGATTACCAGTGATCGGAATTAGGTGAGCTAAAATACCTAAAGTTCGAAAAATAACAGAGACTAAGTGGAGACGCCTTGCGACTAAATATTTTTCCGGGAAAATTTTCCCGGGTTTCGAGAAATTACTTAGGTCCATCTAAAATTAATACAGTAAAATAACAATCGAATTAATTTCCTCTTCTTATTATTGATAACAAGAAGAGGAAACGAATTCGATTGTTGTAAAAAACGGTAAGCACGATTTTTATTGTTTTCAACAAATAAAATGAACGATGTAAGTAAGCGCGGAAGCTAATGTGATTTATAAACCAGCTTTAGTAAATAGCTATAGTAATAAAAACATTTATTTAAGCAAGGGAATAAAAAAGCCATTTTATAGTTTTTGTACCATTTATTCATTTTGTACAGATAATGGAACTCAAAATCAATAATTAAGAAAGTAACCAGTCCTACCTAAGATACACAGTCGGAACTCTAAACATTATTTCCATTGATGTTGAATTTGTCCCTTAATCTGAATCGCTAACGTTTTCATCATGGACGGAGTATAAAGAAATATCTTCGTCCGGAGAATTAAAGAAAATCATTAGGAGTTTTTCCATATTATCTATTTTCAAACGATTTCTTTTTGTACTTAAAATCCATTTATACGTAGAGAAGGACCTTTCAACATCAACTGAAGTTACAGGTACATATTTATAGAATGACAATAATTCATTTTCATTATCTAATCCTTTATCTATATTTTCACAAATGTCTCTTAATGCATCTAGATCGGGATTTCTGTCCATAACGTTTTCTAATTTTTGTTTTACTGGTTCAGAAGAACACCAGCTTAGAACAATTCTTGCTTCATCAAAAATATGGAAAGATTCCGTCAACAATAAGTTAGACTTTTGCAATTTTTTTAATGAAATTTGAATTATTTTAAAATATTCGTCAATGTAATCTAAATCAGTTTTTAAACTTTCTTTTCCTAGGACAGTTTTAGCATGCCTGATAGACAAAGAATCAGAACTTCTTAGAAGTCTTACAATAGTTTTTATTTCTTCGTAATATTCAGCATAATACGAAGCTGCTTCTAGCCATGTACCCCACCTTGTTATGACAGGTTCAGGTGGCAATGGCAGGCTCGGAAATTTTTCCCTTAACAATTTTACTCTATTAGGAGCCTTTAAAAATATTTTTTTTACATTTGAAATTAAAGTATCCACATCCGCATATTGTGTCCGTATTTTTTCTGCAACGCGGTTAAGAGCGTGTGCTAAACAGGTAACATGTATCATATTTGGCAAGGAGTTCTTTAACATTCTTCCTGCTTTTAACATATATGCTACGCTATCAGAACATAAAACTAAAACATCTCCTACTTTGTCTTCATACGAGTCTCCCCACATATTTTCTAGGCATCCAATCACAAAATGAGCTATTGTCTCTCCATTTACTTTTTCTAACATTTTGCAAGCTATTAAAAATGGTTTGTTTGTTGCGAGATTTAAAGGTTTTACAAGAAAATTTACAATATAACGACCTAAATAGTCGGTAGTTTCATCTAGAGATATCCAAAGTTTCTGATTAAGAACATGGTCATGGATTAATGCAATTTTTTTTTTAAAAACTACGTCTAAATAAACCTTTCTCAATAACGATTCATCGGGAATCCTTTTAACATTTGTACATTTACAACACATATATTTCATTAAAAAAGTTTTAAACTCTGGTCGATTTACTCGTGACCAGGGTATGTTACACAATATAAGAAATTGTATTAAATCTAAATAAAATTCTTCGTTCACTTGCCTAGCAGTACCTTGATGTTTTGGTCCGTCAATATGCCTCTGTATATTGCTTTTTTTGCATACAATAGAATTCTCACATTTAGAACAAAATATCGTGTTGCTAGCGGGGTCGTGGTACAATTCGGGGTGATCTCTAATCCACGACTGTACAATCCCGTCGGTAGGTTTGGTCGCCATTTATTTGCTAGTTGCGTTGAGGCAGAAAAATTACTGAAAACAATGAGACAAATATATAGTTTCTACACTTTTCCAGGGACGTCTTCGCGTAAAATATAGTTTGATGATAGAATTGCCAGTAGCTCCAACATTTGTGCACGAACTCAAATATAAAACACTGAATAAAATTCCATAAATAAATAGTTGCATAAAATTGTTTGAATTTGGTAAATTTATCAAAAGCAGTCTAATATTTAGAATGTTTTAAAAGTGTAGTACAAATCAAAGACTTACCAAGTAATTTGATTGCCGTAAAGCGCAGTAAATTTCTGGTTGCAGTAAATCGTAGTCCGTAAATTCAAGCCAAGGTAGATAGGTACAAGTAGTGATATGGTTGCAATAAATCGCAGTCCGTAAATTCAAGCCAAGGTAGTTATGTGAAGCAGATCCAATAATCGATACGAAAACAGGTTAATAAAATATTCACGAGTCTAAGATACACACGCTGCCGAGGTAACTACAGAAGTGATGCACGCACGCATACAAGTTATGACGCCGTTTGGATGCAAAACACCCTCACCCTTCAACCCTTTTGTCATTGTTTACTTAAACAATGATTCGTTTCCCAGAATAGCCAAAGCATGCTGTCCCTTTCTTAGCGTTTGTTGTTGTTGTTTATCACTGGTTTGCTGTGTATTGCTACAAACACTTAAAGGGACAGCATGATTTGGCTATTCTGGGAAACGAAAACATAGGCGAATCCAGTTTTTAAAAGAAAACTCAGGTAGAGTTAATAACAAAATAAATCTTATTGAAGTTTGTTAAAAAGGAAAATTAATTCAGTTAGTTTTCTGTATGAATAACATTAATATTAAATGTACTTAACTGATATCCTAAAACTTGGAACAAATTCCCAATTTCCGGGAAAGATTTCCCGGAAAAAAATGTTAATGGTAAGGAAGTCTCCATTTTTTTTGACTCTATTCTTTGAACTTTAGGTAAATTAGCTCACCTAATTCCGATCACTGGTGATTACTAAAAGGTCTGCGTTGAGTTGATCCTCCAACGTAATTTCAAGTTTGCATTTAGTTAGTGGAACTTACGTTTTTGAGATAGTGACTCTGTTATTGTAAATTTTATATCCCATATATATTATAACTATATAGAAAAAAAATCTAATGAGTTCTTAAAGAAAAATGAAAATCCCATCCGTAAAATCCAAAAATGACGCATTTTTGTTTGTGGGGCAAACAATGTATGGAAAGTGGGCCATCTCCTTCAAATTTGAATCAGAAGTATCGTCAAGAAGGTACAACCCCAGAATATCATCTGACGTATTCATACGGCGTCAGCCCCCAGTACCGCTCGTCGGACTGCTCCAGTTTGTACTTCTCGATGTTCCTGGCCGTAGTGTTCCGTCCGTAGAGCGCCAGCGAGTAGTAGAACGTGTACGGGAACCAGTCCGTCCGGAAGTGGACGCTGATGTTGTAGAAGCCGACGCCCTCCACCTGCGGCTGGATCAGCCGGTTCGGCAGCATGAGGCTCGCGCACGTGATCGTGCACTCGATGCCCGCAGAGATCTGAGGGGCGATCGGACAAAGATAAACATCTTTTTGAGTCAAAAACTGTGCAAATAAACAATAACTTAAATCTAATGTTAGACAGAAATAACGAATAAATGAATACGGGACATCAGCGTCACACACGGTTAACTAATCCTAAACTAGGCAAAGCCTCTAATATGTTTCTAAGACTGGCAAGAACTTACATACATAGATACTTGCAAAAGCCTCAGACACAGAAAAAGCATCCATGCTCACCACACAAATATTTTTCCTAGGTGGCAATTGAACCCGCGAC
The DNA here is from genome assembly GCA_951804965.1 of Horisme vitalbata. NCBI lineage: Eukaryota > Metazoa > Arthropoda > Insecta > Lepidoptera > Geometridae > Horisme > Horisme vitalbata. Next base: position 10,145,876 of record OX638107.1, read on the forward strand.
CGCAGCGCAGAAGGCATTAAGTAATATAATAGCTATCTATGTGGCCAGTCAAATTAGTGACGCAATAAGTTTTAGGTTAACTGAAACCCGACAAATGAAAAGTTCTTGTTTACAAAATTATATATTTAAAATTATTCAATTTTTTCAAAAAAATTCAAATAAATATTTCAATTATGGAAAGTATCTACAGTTACACCTATTTAAAACTTCACTGAACAATTTCAGTGACATGCGGCCACTCTTATTAATTCAACTAAATCGTAACAGCAGGAATACAACATACTTACTTACCATAATGTGTAATTTTAAAAAGCAAAATAAAAACTAGTTTTTACTTTTCATTAGTCGGGTTTTATTTTATTTAGAACTTTTAAGTTGGCTTGCAATCGTAATGAGTCAAACTAATTGAAGTTATTAATAATTTTGAGATTCTAAAATATCTATCTAAAAGAAACAAAAACAATGTTTTTTTGTTTCTTTTAGATTTGAGTTTGGTGAATCTGTTGTTTTTATACGATTGATTCAGAACTGCCGGTGCCGATAGATGGCGCTAGTAGTATTCATAAGCGCTACATTAAAGTATATCTTTACAATACTACTTTTGTGAGTCGATACAATCATACAAACATAGACTGCTAAATACAAATAGTTGAAACATTCGCCATTGCCCACTGCAAGTACAATATCTTGCGTTACTCAATTTGGGGGGTCACTTTGATTACCTAATACAGCGCGTTTGGGAGGTTGCCTTAAAGTGAGTTTAGAAGGTTGTCTTGTATATAATAAATTGAGTTCAGGCGGTCGCTTTGAGTAGCACAGTGAGTTTGGGAGGTTGTCTTGAGTATTAAATTGGTTTGTGGGTTGCTTTTAAAACAGTTATAATAGCTTGGGCGAGGCTACCTTAAGGAACACGGTGAGCTTGGCGGGTGGGTCGGCGTTGACCTCGAAGCTCTCCGTGTAGAAAAGGCCGGCATCCAGCGAGTTCTTCATCTTGAAGAGCTTCTGGCAGCGGTTGCCGGAGATGTAGGTGCGCGCGCGCCAGCCCGTCCACTGCGCGCGCGGGAAGTCGCGCGAGTTGCGCCGCGCGCCGTGGATGCCGAGACCTGTACAACAATCACCGATAGTGCAACAGACGTATCATAAGGCTAACGAAACATTATTGCTAATGACAAATCTACGCTTTCTTATCATCTTATCTCTCCAAAGATTGATTTTAAATTGTTATCAGTGAAGACCTGTAATTGGCTTTGTGTATATTGTTGGTTTTCCATCACAAAATAAATAACGAAAAAATTTACGTCACCAGTACGAATAATTTTTGCTAGCCTTCGTGATTGATCCTCTGCGCTTACACCAACACCGATGTGGACGTCTTCACGTTCAGATATTGCAGCGCGTTAATATCATCAATACAATTCATCATTCTCCTCCTCTCGCCAACGCCAGGTTGGTTCAGCACAACATCTAGGTATTCTTCTTCCACTTCTATCAGTTCCAATCTCTGCCCAGTCCTTTCACATTCATATCCTCACACAATCCATCCATCTCTTCTTCGGTCTCTCTCTACACGTGCATCCAGTCACATGGATACTTATCACTGTTCTGAATATGAATATACTGACTGATGCCGGAGTCATCTCTGCGGAAGGAGTGAGGGTAGGGCAGCGGCAGCACGTTGGCGGTGATGACGTTGACGATCCAGCTGCGGTAGGGGTACACGTCCACGTAGAGCGGCGGCTCGCGCGCGCGCCGACGCCGCGCCCCGCGCCGCGCGCACCCCGCCCCGCCCGCGGCCACCCCTGCACACACACATCGCAACTAGTACCTACTATTAATGTAGTTATTCAAGAGCTTAGCCTATTATTAGTTGTGCATTCTCTTGAACGTCTGCTACGTTATCTACATGGTGTCAACAGAATACCAGTGCTGAGTAGATAGGTACCTAGCCTGAAACTGAGTTTAAAACTGAGTTTTCATCATACACGTTTCGATTTATCGATGCAGTTTACGGTACTGTACAATCGTTACGATTTCTCGTAACGTGTGTGCCATCCATTGATCAATTCAAAATTAGTAAAATCCCGGATATAAAAGCATCATTTCTTGACCCTGCCGTAAACTATAGGTTTCGCATAAAAACTTTATTATTTTGCCACAGTCTTGTCTTCCCATCGGCAGGTTGCACCCCGACCAGGTAAGGATAATACAAAGCAAAATCATTCACTGTTGACACTGAGATTTTGACTCGCTTTGCTCGCTCGATCTTGTAATTTTTGTGTAAAGAACAATTAGTGTTTTATATTTGTATAGTAGGTATGGGTGTTGTAGGTACAGGACAGTGTAGACTAGGCAGGTACAATATACACAATGAGTCGCACTCGCCTATGAGCTCGAAGGCGCCGCTGGCGGCGTGGCTGACGATGGGCGCGCCGGGCCGCACGCCGCAGCCCGACGAGCACAGCACGTGCGTCACGCCCTCGCTCGACAGCCTCTACAACACACCCATGTACACTATTAGCGATAACACCGCCCATTATACCTTTTTATTTGTAAATTTTCGTGTAAATTGTTGATTTTTTTGGAGCACAATAAAGAATTTATCTATCTATCTATCATGTACAACACAACATTACCTATTTACTAAAAATATAGTAGGTAGGTACAGTAAGATCAACACGATGTATTTATGTACATTACCCAAATTATAAATGTTAAATGTTTTATTATTTGTGTCGTCACGAATACGGCGATCTATAATATATGCAACAGTTTTACCCGAGCTGTCCCCAATGGCCCCATAGGACAATCAGAAATTTAAATGAAGTTATTTAAAAATATCTGTAACCCACGCAGGGATAAACATAAAATATAAAAAAAGCCTGAAAGACTAACTTCCGCCTGCTGCTTCATTCTCTTGGTACTCTGATAAATTCATTTCAGTTATTCCTTGTACAGAACTTCATTATGAGCAAAATTTCAGCCCAAGGTAGCTTTGGCATGAAAGAGAAACCAAAAATTCATCTCTGCTATACTATTTATTATGGGCATATCCTCCTTCTTATTAGGGGAGGCCTATGACCAGCAGTGGACCGATATAGGCAGTTGTTGTTGTCGTTGTTGTGTATACTATTTATTATACGAAATTTCGAAGTTTCGAAGTTATAATATTAGTAGGAAGATGGATTTGATTTGATTGATGAATGGTTAAAAATAGATAAAGCTTATATATAGATAGCCAGGTAGATAGCTTAAATATGGGCGGTAGGAGACGCACCGACTTCATGCGATGTCTCCTGCACTCCTTGTGCGTGTACAGGCGCATGGTTTTCTTGCCCTTCCGCTCAGAGTTGAAGTCCCGCGGGACGCCTGCGTCACACAACACACGGTAAGTTAAATTGAAAGCGCGCTCACATAATGGACGGTACTAACGTCTACCGGACCGATATAGACGACATAACGAAAGACTGCATTACGCTTATCTTTTGTAGGTACCATATTTTTTTAATGTGCAATACAGAGTTCTAAACAACGATAGCTCATGGGCGCAAATGTACTTTTTATTTTGCTCTCTCAGCTCCTTCATACTACTAACGATTGTCACGACACGACACACGATATTTATTTATCTCCCGCTATCGGTCCGTTAAACCATAGTTTCGTACATTATGTGGGCATGCTATATCTAGTATCTAATAGCAATTATTAATTACACCATCCCAAAAAAGTTAATCAAATAAATAACATTTCAACACAGCCGAACAAAAACTAAACTAACTCCTTGGTTTGCGTGGTCTTTGGAGAGCTTCTCGGTAGGTACCTACGAGTAGTTTACTCAACTGATACTTACTGCTCAAGTAGTCGACCATGAAGACATACTTGTTTGTTCTCTTCTTGGCTCGGTCTGCGAGCGACGGCAGACACACCGCCACCATGTAGTCTGGAAGTACCGCGTTACTATTACGCCGAAGCACCAATAATTTGACGTTTTCAAGATACAACATACAAGATATTTATTTGCATAAATAAGTGTAGGTAACATTAGGTCTTAGGACTAGTTTTAAAAGTACATGACTTATTTACCCTTTTCAGGCATAGCAAATTGGTTGAGTAGAGGGCGCTTAAAACAAAGGGAGACAAAGCAACAAATACTTAAGAAATTAATGAACTATTACATACGTTTTATATATATTTTGCAATACTTTGCATACACGTTTTCAGAGGTACTCGTAAAAAAGGATAAAAGAACCTTTCATCCAGAAAAAAATACTATTCGCGAGGAATAGAAAAAATACGTTTAGAATGACTTTAACGTGAGTGAAGCTACGGGCAAAATCACTAGCTTAGCTAGCTTAATAGGACTTATTAGGTACTAGATTTACTACTAACTAAACAAAAAGTAAAAAGAAACTCTTATTTTAAATGGATTGTGATATAATATTGTCTTATGAGAGTAAACTCTTGTCATTTTGTGAGTGACATTCAAACGACACGACTCACTTGATTTCATGGGCCTGATGAGCTTGACGAGCGCCAAGCTGTTCCCCACGCCGAACCTACAACAACACGATATTAGATACTGTGTATAGTTTGCTATGTAAGTACGACCAATGATGAACGATGAAGGAAACCAATTTGGTTGTCGAAATCAATGAAAAGCCATTTTGGTTTTCGTTGTCGTTCATCATTAGTAGTGATCATCACTAAGACAAAGTCCCGCGTATCAACCTTTATATAAAAAAGCCGTGTGGCACTCGGGGACTGCCGCGGTAAAGCTATTGCATAGCATTTTGTATCAACTTATGCAATTATAATTATTTATTTATTTTATTTATGCAGTATTTCTTTTTCTTTGATATTAATTCAAGTTACACTTTTTGAGCGTGGTGACCGATAAGAAAACCAATTTCAAAACAAAACTGAAATTAGATTCAGGTGAAAAACGTCAGACGTCAGTTCGTGTCAGAGGCCAATCATGGATGTGTAGCTATCTTTACTGTGTTGAACACTAGCGCTGCGACGTGGTGACGAAGAACTATTAGAATACAAAAGTTTGAATATGAACTCTATTTCCAAGCAACAGATTATAAAATTAAGTAAATCGGAGTGGGGAGCGTGAGGTTTTTTTTCGTTACGGAATTTCTGGATTCGGTCCCCGCGCTCAAGGCCCTCGATAGAAGCTATGCAATAGCTTAAAAACAAACATTAAAAAAATAAACTGACTTAAAAAAAATACTTACCTGCTGCCCTAAAAAGCGAAAAATAAACTTAATTTGATATTTAATTCAAAGAAGAGAATAGGCCCCTACTCACCTGTTTCAAGTCAGTGCAGAACCATCGTAGGTAGAGGGCCACCGCCTCCTCCACGCTCACACATTCACGCACGCGTTGGGTGATGTGATGTGATGTGGCGGGAGAGCGGGAGTATGTAGCAACCTATCTAAATGGCTTAGCACCGACTTCAGACAGATGTATAGGGACCTATTTTCTTCCTTGAATTAAATATTAAATTAAGTTTATTTTTCGCTTTTTAAGGCAGTAGGTAAGAAGTGTTTTTTTAAAGTAGGTTTATTTATGTTTTAAAGTTTTTTTTTAAGTCGGTTTAATTTATTTTGTATAGTTTATTTATTTTAAAAGTTTAATTGTAATTAGATAATACTGTAATTATTATTATAAGCATCATGGTCAGACTAACTAAACGTGCCAGCGCCGGCCGCCGTCCGGGAGAACTTGTATTACAAGTTTACAAGTGATGATGAAGTTTATTGAGTTTTGCGGGAAAAGTACCAATCTCACAGGAATAAAATTACCAAACCCAAACCAGCCTATATCAGTCCACTGCTGGACATAGGCCTCCCCTAATAAAAGGGGATAGGCCCATAATACCCACGCTGGACATGCGGATTGGGGATCGCAGGACACAGCGTCTCGTACCACCGACGCTGCTGCCCGTCGGTGACCAGGGAGCTGTGCCGATGTAGGCTGTGCTATGCCGCAATCAGCCGGCCGCCAGAGCCCGGTTCGTTGTTTAGCAGGGTGTACCACGAGCAGGTGAGGTACACCCCCCGAATAACATTAATATGGACCAATCTGTAAAGTTTACTCCTTCAAACAAAAAAGTTTTTTTGAAAATCGGTAAACAATTTGACAGAGACATCGGTGAACATAGGGCGAAAATTACAAGTGAGGATGAGGCTTTTTGAGTTTTGTGGGAAAAGTACCAATCCCTCAGGAATAAAATTAATATGAGACCACCTGTGAACTATACCAACTCTTTCAAACAAAAAAAAAAATTTTGAAAATCGGTCCACGATTGACGGCGATATCGGTGAACATACATAAAAAAAGTTTAAAAAAAAGATTCCGAAGAATTGAGAACCTCCTCCTTTTTAAAGTCGGTTAAAAATGCAACCAAGTGAAGTAGTACCCATCACAAAACATGTAAACCATCACAATGCTGAGATCAGCCAAGTTCAATGGTGTTTAGGCCCTGTTTCCATCTTTTTGATGCTAGGCATCGTTTTGAGGACCTAAGTGGCCTTTCCATTGTCCTGTGCGACCTTTTCCGGGGCCAGCTTATTCGCAGGAAACTCAGCTGGTTGCGGTTTCAACTCTGACATTACTTCTATCTTACGGCCTTTGTTTTCAGCCGAGAGCACCATAATTCGACCCTGAGCAGTCCAATACCTTCGATTTCCAAAGTGCTTTCGCGCAGCCACACTACGTCGTGCCGAGCTTTCGTCAGAACTCTGATATTGAGATATGTGTGCGTTGAGTGAAGTTTTGGAGTTTCAAACTTGTATATATGTATGTATATACAGTTGGTGAATTTAACCATGATAACAGCTAAGATAACAGCTCTTGTGAAACATTTGGCACTTTAAATTAGTCGGTTAACATTTTCAAGATCACATCCGGTACTGATGATTCACTGGACTCCGGGATCCCATGAATGAGAAGGATCTTATTACGTGAAATGGTTCCTAGGCGATCCAGGCCCTGAATAAGAAGTTCCATTTGGGACCGCAGCATAGCCAATAGCCATAGACTTCTTCGTGAGAGTTTTGAAGTCATAGAACTCACGTGAAAGTGTCTTTATGAGTTACCAAGACTTTTGATGTCCACCTCCATGTTTTAAAACTTTGCTTCAAAGGTCCAAGCTCTTCCATGTTAGCTGCCAGCTTTGCCTATAGGTCCATAGTTTTGTGACGATTGAGGTGAGTTCAGAGGAGATTTTATGTTTATGCGAGTGTAGGAGAAACTAGTACCCGTGCTAGTACTTTATTTATTTCATTTATTTATTTATTTATTTCATAAAAACACAGGTGGGCATAACAGATTAATTCCAAAGCGCCCAGAAGATAAAGAATAGTTTAAGAAAAACAGCAATTTAAACAGAATAAAGCACACAACCTTAACAACTACATACAGAGGTAAAACATCAAATAATATAATAAAATGATAAAAATGAATTGATAATAGAAACTTTAGGAAATACAAACAAATTAATATGTCAAAAAATTCAATGTCAAAAAAAAAAAAAAAAATGAAATAAATTAAAATTCATAATAATAATTTAGAAATAAAGTTACCAGCCGATTAAACTTGGCAACGTTAGTTACTTAGTTATAACCAGCAAATTGCATATATAAATAACTATATAAATTAATTTAAAGAAAATAAATATAGGGCTTTATAGTTGTGGGTACACTTAACTACCCACAACCAAAATAACTTTAACTCGAACGACTCGAAGAAAGATAAAATTCTAAATGCTCTTTTCAAGCACGCCAAAAAATAGAATATATGTACGATTTTTGATAATGTCATACATGCTACTACATACACCTCAACTTGAAAACGCATCGATAGCGCGATCTAGCATCGTGCCATTTTTAGCAGCGCCATCTAGTGATACTAATGAGGAAATAACGACTTATTCCTTACAACTTCGCTAGGCCAACTCTGGTTCGAGATGCCCATAAAAAGGAACCAAGTGAACCACGTGAACCAAGGAATAATAAATTTACATAGAAACTTTGCCACCCTTTTTTGCATACTAATTTATAGGTGTAGTGTAATAAAAAAAATACCTGATTAATTATTTACTTTGTAGTTTATTTATACCGAGTTTTGAATCGAACAAAGAAATAATAATTTTCCATGGTACTGAAATAATTAATTGTTAGTTCTTCTGTTAGTTATATTATTCTTGTTTAAGGTGTTTCTTGTTTTTTTTGGCAATAAATTGATTTGTGTTTGTATTTGAAACATAGTCGCTGACTATCTGTCTCATTCACAAACTCAACGGGCTATGAAGTGAGCTACGCTCATTTTTTTTTCGTGACAAAAATTCGTAATGATGAAATCCGTAAGAGTAACATTTACAATACTACACAAATAAGCAACAAAAGCCGTAAATAGTTAATGCATAAAGCTCATATTTTTTTAATGAATTAATTTTTATAGAATTAAGCGTACTTCTGATCAGAGGTCATAACTAGCGTCTCAGTACTCAGTGACGAACGTGTTGCGCTACCGAGGTGACATCTCGTACGTTAGCTCCGTAAATAATTAAAGTTTGAAGTTGTTAAAAGTGTTGTTTAACTGTTGAAAGTTATATAAAACTGTAGCATGCAAAAAGACTTAAATGGTGAAGTTATTTCGTGCAAATCTGTGCATAAATGAAGGAGTAATCGACGAAATACTGTTTGAAATTATCTTCCCTACCGCCACAAAACTCGCGGAGCGCTTGTTCTTTGTTCGTCGGTGGTGAGTCATCAGGCCGTAGTGCCGTGGTACAATCAATTGAAAGTGGTTCCTTCGACTACCCACATACGACGTTACTGCCAGCGTGTAGCCGATCACTAAATTCGCACATCACAGCAACCAACTTTCGGTCTAGCAGTATCACTACCGGACTGACGCTTCGAAGGACGTTGGATCGAATCCCAGCTTTGAACATAACTTTTTGCATTTTTTTTTCTTCTTTTTTGGTCATGATAAAATAGACTAGAATAGAATAATAAGTTATTGCAAAATCAAAAGCAGAATACTTCATGCTGCTACAGTTTCAACAATTTACTAGTCACAAAAGGAGAGCATTAGTGTGTATTTAATCAGTTTGCATGACAGTGGGTACATAAAGGATGGAAAAGAAATCGACTACTTGTGGAGGGTGCCTGCTGGGTATTGGTGACGATGACGCTATGACATGCAAACAATGCACATTGTCATACCACTTTTTATGTCTACGGTTAAGCAAGACCGTCTATGAGGGCTTTTCAGTTTCTCAGAGAGTAAATTGGTTGTGTCCCGACTGTTGCTACAAATCAAAGAAAGCTATCAACTCTGACACACCAGTGCGCCTATCGCAGTCTGTCGACAAACCTAGATTGGCACAGGCAATGGCGTCGCCACCACCACCGGTGTCTGAATCTGAATCTCCTTCATGGGTCAGTCAAAGGCAGCGACCTCACAAAAAATTTAATGATTCTGACATTATCCTCCAGGAAGATCCAAGACACAACTGCATAACAAAAGAAGAGATAATAGCAGTGATCAGACAGGAGCTAAGGAACTCGCTAAAGGGGGACTTGAGGCAGATTGTCAGTGACACTATCTCTTCAGAGTTGAGAGAAATCAAGACCGAAATAATTACACTCAAGAAAGAGGTCACTTCATTCAGAGACACAATCAACTCTATAAACCATACTTATGGGGAACTTAAACAAGAACTGTCGGTAAAATCGGACTTGATATTGGAGCTTCAGGACAATGTGAGAACACTGGAGTCAGTTAATTACGATGTCGCCGATCGCCTAGCGCAGATGGAACAGTATTCCCGTAACACTAATCTTGAAATTCAATGCGTGCCAGAACATGGCTCAGAAAACCTAGTCTCAATGGTTCATCAACTGGCAAAAACTGTTGCATTTGAACTTAAGGAGAGCGAAGTATACCTCTGCACCAGAACCGCTAAAATGGACCCAAAGAGCTCACGCCCTCGTTCAATTATCGTAAAACTTAGCAACCCCAGGACCCGGGACAGTTTACTAGCAGCTGTGATTAAGTTTAATAAGAATAGAAACAATCAAAAAGAGAAGCTGAATTCCACCCATATGGGAGTAAGCGGTACACCTAGCCCTATCTTTGTGGGTGAACATCTATCTCCACGTAATAAGGAACTTCACAGAGCAGCCAGACTGAAAGCCAAAGAAAAAGACTACAAATTTGTATGGGTAAGAGGTGGACGCATTTTCGTAAGAAAGAGTGAGAGGGACCAGGCAACAGTTATAAAAGACTTTAATCAGATTGACAAATTATGAAACGAGAAACCGACCTCGGTGCGTTTAAAAACGTCTATTTCAATTAAATTTTTCTATCAAAACGCCCGAGGTCTAAACACTAAAACGCATGACTTTTATAAGAATGTTAGCATTAATCAATATGATATCATAATTATAACCGAAACATGGCTACAAAGTAATATTTCTGATGCAGAATTGTTTGACGATCGCTATGTTGTGTATCGACGTGCTCGTGATATCTCGCAGCCGTCATCGAAGCGGACGGGTGGTGGAGTATTAATTGCGGTCAATAAAAAAATCAGCTCACATAGACTTCTTGCTCATGAAAGTAACACTTATGAGGACCTATGGATTACTGTTGATTTGGGAAAGGACCCTGCAAAAAAATTTTTTATCTGTGCTGTTTATATTCCACCGCCAGTCCAGCTGTCAGACTTCGAACAGTTTGTGGATGGCATTAGCGACTGTTTAACTGGTGAGACAGATTCTTTGATCATAGGTGATTTCAACCTACCGGTCCTCCAATGGTCTTTGAGTGACTGTGCTGATGAGACTTTTGCTTCACTTGTAAGTAGTAACAACTCTTATAACAATTTGGTCTCCGATTTCATGGCATTAAACGATGTCAAACAGTTCAACCTGATAAAAAATATAAACTCAAGGATATTAGATTTGATATTCTCTACCTTACCTGAAATACATGTCAAACATAGTGATACTCCTTTGAGTGTAGTTGATGCGCATCATCCACCACTTGACTTTGAGATAAAACTTAGTATAGACAAAAAAATTGAACCAAACTATCAGCCTAGGCCAAACTTTCATAGGGCTAACTATACCGCCATTACAACCGAACTTGATTTAATCAACTGGGATGACTTGTTTGATGACTCTGCCGATGTTGACGAGATGGTTGATGTGTTATACTCTACTCTGGGCAATTTGATTACCTCACATGTACCCTTAACCAGAAAAAAAAGCTCTAAGTGGCCTATTTGGTTTTCACAAGGTCTCATGGATTCACTGAGAGCTAAACGAAAAATTTGGACACGTTACAAAAAATATAGAAACCCTCTGGATAAAATAGAATGCGACTATATAGATTCAACTTGCGATAGGCTTGTCGCAGATGACTACAAAAAATATCACATTACACTGGAAGATAGTATCTCTCGCAATCCTAAAACATTTTGGACCTATATTAAACAAAAACGTGGGAGTCGTAGCTCTGCGCCAGATTCAATGTATTTGGACTCGGATGTTGCCATTAATACAGCTGGAATATGCGACTTGCACGCCAGAAATTTTTCTTCCATTTACAATACCAACACAGTGCACAACAGAGTAAATATAAACTTTTTAGAGTCACCGTCTAGTGCTCAACCAAACACCCTTAATATCGTCCAAATTAGTGACCAGAAAATTTACAATAAGCTTAAGCACTTGGATCTGACCAAGGGTTCTGGTCCTGATGGTCTTCCACCTATCTTTATTAGGCAGTGTGCAAAACAACTTTCTCTCGCTCTTGCTATAATTTATAACAAATCTCTTACAATAGGAAAATTCCCTACATCATGGAAATCGGCCAACATTACCCCAAAATTTAAGGATGGATCTAGACATGATATAAAAAACTATAGACCTATATCAATTTTATCCCATTTTGCAAAGATCTTCGAATCATTGATATACCCCTTTGTCTATGGACACGTAAAACACCAAATAACGAATAGGCAGCATGGATTTATGCGAAAACGCTCAACAAACTCAAACCTCATTACATTTGTTGAAACCCTGATTGGGGAAGTGGAAAATCGTACGCAGATCGATGTAGTATATACTGATTTCAGTAAGGCCTTTGATAGAGTCAATCATCACATACTAGTCCAAAGACTCCGTGAGTTTGGGATCGGTGGATCTGTGCTTGGGTGGCTGAGTTCCTACTTAATTAACCGTAGCTTGAGTGTCGTCATGAGTGGGGCTTCATCTGATCCCTTTATTGCTCCTTCTGGGGTTCCCCAGGGTTCACATCTGGGGCCTTTGCTGTTTTTAATATTTATAAACAGTTTGGTGGATTGCTTTCAAAATTCGGAGGCGTTTCTATTCGCTGACGACCTAAAGATATTAAAACCTATACGCAAGGAATCGGACACTAGATTACTTCAGGATGACATTGACAGAATGGTTGCTTGGTGTGATCTGAATGGGATGTCACTTAATGTAAAAAAGTGTTACCAGCTCACTTTCACTAGAAATAAAAAAAACATTATTTACAATGCATACACTGTACATAGCACCCCGTTGAATAAAGTTGAAAGCCTTCGAGATCTTGGTGTATATATGGATTCTAAGCTAAATTTTAATGAACATATAGACCAAATTTTGACTAAATCCATGAAAATGCTTGGGTTCGTTATTAGAAATACGAAATTATTTAGAAGCCCATCAACCAAAATCACTCTCTATAATACTATGGTAAGAAGCATTCTGGAATACTGTCCCCAGGTCTGGTCTCCATTCTACGACGTTCACAAACAAAGGATTGAGCGTGTTCAGAAACGTTTTCTGATTAGCCTTTCATATAGCTCTGGCAAAGCGCGGTCACTCAGATCATATAGAGAACGCCTGAATCACTTCAACTTGATGACGCTAACAGATAGAAGAAAGTATTTCGATTTAATCTTTCTCTACAAACTTATGAATGATATGGTAGACTGCCCTGAACTTTTAGCTAAGGTTAATATCTCGGCTCCGACCCGTATTCCACGCTTGTCCACCTACAAACTGTTTAGACTACCATCTCACAAAAGTAACCTAGGCTGTAACTCGCCTTTGACTCGTATGTTTAAGTCTTATAATCACCTACCACAGTCTTTGGAGATAGATTTGTTTAGTGACAAGTTGCAATCATACAAAGGGAAAATAAAACAACATCTCATGAAATCTTCTGGACCAAGTCACCATTAAAATCATATTTTTATTATTTAATTTGGTTATTTTTATTGATAAATTATTGAAGGTAAGGCTTTATACAAAAAACGACATGAAATGCTGTTTTAATTATTTTATACTTTATCGATTATGTTACTTTAAATGTTTTTAACTTAAGGTATTGATTATATTAAATGAATTTATTATCTAGGTATTGAAATGTTGTGTGTAATATTATGTGTGTTCGTTCCTAAATTTTATTCTAATTATTATCCTCCTGTTAATATGATCAATAATACTTTTATCTTATATTACTTTTCTGTTTCTTACTTGACTTCACCGCAGGTCTCTAAACTCTAATGTTCTCCTAGTCACACTTTTAGGTAGGTTATTTATTATTATTCATTTAAAATTATAAGTTAATTTGATTTGATTTTATGTAATAACTTGATTTGATTGTATATAAGAATTTGATTTGATTGATTGAATGTATTGTAATAATTAATTATATTGAACTCACATTTTTAATTGTAAATAACTAAACTTAAACTTCATACTTTATAAAATTATGTCTATAAGTTATAATTGTAAAATCTCGTAGCGTATAAGGTACTTCTTTTAGCTGTGGCTACCTTAAAAGAGTAAGCGCAGGAAAGGAATTTTAAATATTAAGAATTTTTGTTAGAGTTGTGTAATTACTCATTGGAAGCCCTAAATAAATAAATAAATAAATAAATAAAGTACCTATACATACTAATAATGACTAATAAAACGTAAAATACCTAATGTGTTGCTATTTCCGAAAGTACCGAAAGAACCGGGATTTGGTTGAATGATTCCCGGTTCCTAAAAAAACTGAAAATTCTGGGAATTCCCGGGACCAAACCCTAGTTCTTAGGTAGGCGTAGGCGCTCGTTTTCTGGATTATGGATACCTAGCTTCTGCCCGCGGCTTCGCTCGCGTAGTACTCGGATAAATATAAGCATATGTATTAATCCAGTTCATAAACGTAAAATCCAAGTTTCAGCCAAATCCAATCAGCCGTTACAGCGTGAAGCGTCGTTATCCTATCTTAAACTTATGCATTTATAATATAAGTGTGACCTTAACTTTAGTGTGGTGATTGATTTTTTTTAGTCTGTTTTCTCATTTTATGAACATTTTTTAATGGATTTTGTTCGTTACTACATACAGTCATCCTAAATTGAAAACGCATCGATAGCGCGATCTAGCATCGTGCCATTTTTAGCAGCGCCATCTAGTGACGTTAATGAGTAATTAACTATTCCTTTCTTTCATCTTTGTATGATAGGGCATTTTCTTGGGCATTTTCACAAAAATGTATACCCCTATTTTTTCATTGTCCCTCAAATTCTAAATTTTTGACGTGACAACGTCTTATAAATTGGTTTGCCGGGTGACACTTCAAGAAACTGCGTTACGCTGGTTACGCTCCGCTCACGTTATGCGCTCACAATGAGAGCGAGTGAGAGGCACGCGTCCCTTCCACTCGGGCATGGTTAGCCCGCCTAAGAGCGAGAGAGACAGACATAAAAAGTCAAAGTCGTTGTCACGTAAAACTTTCGCCCGTATACCGACTTTACAGGCAACCATTTTTTTTATTTGTGACGTGGTTTAGCATATTAATTATTATGTAGAATAGATAGAAAACTTACATATATTATTTAGTAGATTACAGCATTTTACTTTTACAAAAATTCTTTTTGAAAAAATAAAAAAATAAGAACTTAAAATGGTAATTTTTTGATGTCCCTCGGCTAATGCTACCTACAAAGTATTCTCGTACTTAACTATTTTCTAGGAAAGGTACCCATGATTTTATTATACTTAATTTGGGATAGTTTAATCTCTATAACTCAAGTCAATACAGTGTCATAAAATTTAAGTTCATAAATTTTTTCCCTGTTTTCCCACCCTTAGGGTTGGTATTTTTACTTCAAATTTATATGGGACTAATTGTCGTTGTGTATAACCTACATAACGACAAAACAATTTTCCAAATCGGTTCATAACTGACGGAGTTATGAGGTACAAACATAAAAAATCAATAACATTCGAGCCTTAAAATTTTTTGATCCCTGCTTTCTCAGGGGGGTATTTTTTCTTCAAATTTATATAGGACCAATTGAAAAGTATACCCTACACAATGCCAAAAGATTTTTCCAAATCGGTTCATAACTGACGGAGTTGTGAGGTAATGAGAACCTCCACCTTTTTTTGAAGTCGGTTATAAACTGTAGTAAGTGGGTAGTAGATAATTATGATACGACACACTATCGCACTGGGTCATTAGTAAATGCATATTTTGAATAATATTGTTTATATTGCTTATTGACTTAATAACTAGAACGGCTTGCGCCAATTACTCTAATTATAAAAATAAGTTCGTATCGAATGTGTGAGTCGATCTCAGGACTGGGTGCAATGGCGCGCTTTGAAAACGAAAATCATTTTCGGGGATTCCCACAAATAATTAATACTTTTAGGTATTCGCTTTGAACCGGGTAAGGGAATTGTTTCGTTTCGGTATGATGGAGGTACGGTAAGGTTTACGTAACCATGGGAGATGTGGGGGGGAAGAGCTTTGCTTACTTTTGCTGACGAGGGTGAGAGGGGGGTCAAAAATTGTAATAAATCTGCTTACTTGAACGGCCTCTTAAGGGAGGCCTATGTTCAGCGGTGGACTGCTATAGACTGATTATGATGATGATGATGATGAATGAGTGAGTGGGTGCGTAATTAGATTGAGTGAGTGAGTGAGCGCAGACCTGGAGTACTCGGGATGCGGCGTGATTTCTAGCAGCGGGGTCTCGAGGTAGGCGCGCGGGCAGCGGGCGCCCATCTTCAGCTGAGTGCGGGTCATGCCGCACTCCTCCTCCTCGCGCTCGTACTCGCCGAATATCACGTTGCCTCTGAAAGTAAAGTAAAATGACTCACACAAATCCGAATATTAGTTAAAAGTTACTGAACTGAATATTCGATTGTTCAATTGTAGGTTAGTACTACCTATTTTGTAGCGTGAGTCTGGATTGTGCACAAGGATGTTTGTTTTACCAAAGATTGACGACCTCTGTGGCGGAGTGGGTCGCAGTGGGGTCTCAGACAATGAAGGTTGCGGGTTCAATCCAAATGTTTGCATTATCTGCAGATATTTGTCTCAGGTCTCGGTGTTTTCTATGTAGGTATACCTAATACCGACGTAGGTATGTATTTACAAAAAAAATATACATAAGTATCTACGACTAGTGTTATCATTTTTCAGTGTGGTTCCCGTAATTCAAGCTCTGCTTAGTTTAGGGCTACATGATGCTGTGTGGTACCGTCTAGCGTTATACCTTTTTAAAACTTTTGTAAAATTCGTAATAAACGTACCTACAGCAGCAGCAGTATCAGATTCATTAGGTACGTCTACTCCTGCCTACACCTTCTTACACGTACCTAGTGCTGGAGCCAGGAACAAGGGCTGAAGATCGGATATATGGACATGCACCGTACTAATAGGTACTAATAGGTAGCTAGATTGAGGCATATATTAAATTTAAAAATGTAATGACAGAATATTATGAAACGCCAAATAACCGGGCGAGTACAAATATTCGGCACATGACATCCCTGCATATTATTTGCCTACATGTATTTACTCACAGTTTGTAGTTCTTGGGCAGCTTCAGCAGGTCGACGGCGGTGCCGAGCACGAACTGCTTGTGGACGAGCACCACGCGCGGCGCCTTGCTGTGGTGCGGCAGACCCGTAGTCACTGCACCACATCACTCAAAGTATTATGCAAGTTTGGGATATAATAGTAGATTGTTTTACAAGAGACTAAACCATCCCATTATATACGAGGTTGTTAATAAGACCGAGTTATAATGGGTGGTTTTGACCCGAGTAAAACACTCTACTTTTCACTTCGATTGCGAGAAAAAAAAACAATTCAAAATTAGACAATTTACAGAAATTTTATTAAAAATTAATCAACCTTCATAAAACGTCACCAAGACGGTTCTATTTTCAAAAAAAAGATTGACGGATCACCAAGAAGTCGAGTTTTTATGTAAGAGAACGAATGCTTTGTACGGGCTGATGATTTTAGACAACAATTAAAAAGAAAAAATACTTTTTAAACTCGAGTTTTAGGCCCGCTAAGCTACACTATTATGATACACTTTTTGAGCAAGAGAAGTGAAAAAATTCATCATGGTAGGTATCTATACTTTTTTAACAGACAGTTCGGTTGGTGACGGGTCGCCAACGAGAGCACAGGAACCAAGAAGGCAACGGTAGTGAGAGTGGGATCGGAAATAGTTATGTAATGTAAGTATAGGTTGTTACTTTTTAGTCTATATAACAAGTTGGCTCCATCTAGAGATTTGGATATCTTTGACCCTAGGGTAAATAAGTTTAAACGATGTGTCCGTAGAACTTTGCTATTACCTTGTTTATATAACGTTAAATAATTTCCTCGTTTTTTTAATGTTTTTTGGTTAATTTAATATGTAAGTTTGCAACACTCTAAAGATGTCATGTTCACATAATTGATTACTAATCTAGATCTCAACATATAAGGTAAACAATGTTTTAAACTAACTCGATTGTAATCTGATTTGTGAAATCAATAAATAAAATAAAAAAAAGACGTGTGGCACTCGGGGACTGCCGCGGTAAAGCTATTGCATAGCATTTTGTATCAACTTATGCAATTATAATTATTTATTTATTTTATTTATGCAGTATTTCTTTTTCTTTGATATTAATTCAAGTTACACTTTTTGAGCGTGGTGATCGTCTCGATTCGTGCGAGCTTCGTAGGGTCGTACAATACGTCTAGTTGCACGCACACAAACACCGTGTCGAAGACTGCCGAAAAGAAACGACGTTAGACAATGCACGGCCTTCAAGCCACACCTCCGTGCCCGTCGGAGTGGGGAGCGTGAGGTTTTTTTTCGTTACGGAATTTCTGGATTCGGTCCCCGCGCTCAAGGCCCTCGATAGAAGCTATGCAATAGCTTAATAATCCGAGTATGTATCTAACTTATACGCATACACACCTTTCGTCCATAGATGTTTGTCAAAACATCGATAGTCGATAAAATGTAGTTGATAGGTGTTTTACACAGCCCTATTCTTACCTACATAATTTTTGAATATTCAAAAACGAATGAAATTGATGAATTCGTTTCGTACGATGCTTATTTTACTATGTTTGAAAAAAGTATATTAAAAGTACATGGGAATCTACTCGCTTTGTCTATCTTTTGGAATCCCACTGCAAATTTCTGCCGCCGTAAACAGAGTTGGTCGCGCAATAATTATGCCTAAAAGACGACCGTTTTCGTAAAATTTACGCACGAAATGTTTGGAACAAACTTTTTTTTCCATTAGTTTATTAATTTTAGGTGAATTCAAAAATGTAGAGTTTATTTGACTAAGCCACAAACTTTGCTTAAAGGGCGTTTGCAGAAAACAGTGTATTATGATACCACTATAATTTTTTGATTCACACGTAGGGACACTTCATTTAGTAGCACCCATTTTATACGATTTCACTTATAATTGAAACACATAATCATCTAAAAGCAATAAAAATTCCAAAGAAAAGATTGTGATGACAGAAATTTCAAAACAAATCTGAAATTAGATTCAGGTGAAAAACGTCAGACGTCAGTTCGTGTCAGAGGCCAATCATGGATGTGTAGCTATCTTTACTGTGTTGAACACTAGCGCTGCGACGTTGCGACGAATAACTAATAGAATACAAAAGTTTGAATATGAACTCTATTTCCAAGCAACAGATTATAAAATTAAGTAAAAGTGGGGAGCGTGAGGTTTTTTTTCGTTACGGAATTTCTGGATTCGGTCCCCGCGCTCAAGGCCCTCGATAGAAGCTATGCAATAGCTTAATAAAATAAAAATCCGTAGGTACCTACATACATTCATATTTAGGGTTACGTGTAAAATTACCAAAAAATTCAATATGCAAGCACATACTAAAGCGTGTATAGGTACCTACACACAGACGACATTGTGGGTAGGTCAGCTAGTAAATCATAAAATATCAGTTAGGTACCGTGTATGTACTGTACGAAAGCGAGCCAGTTGAAGGTGTTCGGGGGCAGCACGCCGTCCGGCGGCTTCAGCGTGAAGTCGTCGTGGCAGATGGCCAGGTCGCTGAGCGCCGCCGCGCCGCCCACGCCCGCGCCCCGCCACCGTCGCGCCCAATCGCCGCACATGCACACTAATGAAACGTAATGTTAGTGCCTAACCCAACAAAACAACGTCATCATATACGCACTACTGGCTTCCTTAGGACCATAATCTTCACGCTGGGTTGGAGATCCCAGAGCACAGCTTCTCGCAACCGACGCTGCTGTCCGCCGATGGGCAGGGGGAGTATTCAGTGCAATTTAGTACAATACCGCTGCGAGCCGGTCGTTAGAGCCCCATTTGATATTAGCAGGTGCACCACGAACAGTTGAGGTAAACTTGAGTTCCATAGATTACCCCTACAAATTCTTAGTTTGCTTGCGGCCCGGTTAGTTCGGAGTTTGGCCCAAAGGCCTCCCTCATGGCTTTACGACTAAAAAGCAGGACTCTGACTTCTGAACGTCCTTCCGAAGCACGTAAGCTCTCAGATCCAAATGACAGTCGGCCACACATCCAAATAGTGCCCAGGCGGTGTGTTGCTTAACTAAAGATGATCTGCTAAGAACTCTAGAGTGAGCCACGCCGCGAGCGCTTCACTGACAATATTTAATAAATAAATAATGCTGGACACAATCACACAGCATCATGTAGCCCCTAAATTAGCAGAGCTATTATGAGAACCACACGACTGATATACTAGTTACATAATTTTTTTGTAATATTCACATATTATACGTAGAAAACACCCAGACTCGAGACAAATATCTGCAAATAATGCAAAAATTTGTCCCGCGGCGGGAATTGAACCCTCAACCTTCTGTGTCTCAAGCGGACCTTCGCCCACTGCGCCACAGAGGCCGTGTTATTGATGGGTTTAAGTCATTTCTGAGTCAAAATGTTTCGTATAATTAAAAATCTTGAAATTTCTATTATGGACGTTATAAAAACTAAATTGTACTAAACTTACCGATGATAAATGATTTGAGGAGAGTGACAGGGTCCATGTTGAATGTGCGGGACGAGGCTCTATCGTCGTCTAACGAGCAAGTAAGGAGGGTGTTTGTATGTTGACCGGCTCAGTTATGAAACATGCAAGTTTGCTTTCATCATCTGGCCCATTGTTGACATTCTCAACTAACAGAATTTGAAAACAGTCATCTTCTACTCTCCAACGAAGGCGATTTGAAAAATCCTTCCAAGAATGACTAAGATCTCGGAAGCTGGTTAGTATAGGTACCTAATTGTAAGTAGCATTAATAATTTTTAAAATAACATTGAAGTCAAATTTAAGTAGGTACCTACCTTACCAATGTCCGGCCACCGGTGTCGGAGCCTACGGCACCTATGCAACACGATCAGATTCCTCATTTACTTACTTAGTTTCATACTGAAATCGTACGGACCTTTATTTGCAAACTTTGACATTGTCAATGTTTGTAAAAACAGGACCGGCGCTTATCATTTCAAACGAGGCATTGCTATCTAACCTATCTAAGA
Source organism: Horisme vitalbata (assembly GCA_951804965.1). Lineage (NCBI taxonomy): Eukaryota > Metazoa > Arthropoda > Insecta > Lepidoptera > Geometridae > Horisme > Horisme vitalbata. The sequence goes on from OX638107.1 coordinate 10,166,776, forward strand.
GACACATAAAATAAACAAATAACATACCCACGTGGCAGTCATAGCCTAAACATTGTACAAGTTTTGCTCGTAATAATTGCTCATTATGTTGTGTTTAAAGTATTTTATAACGTCAGTGATTTATATGTTTAAAAACCTCATTTGACGAACTTTGTTGTTGTTGCTGGAAGAATATTATAAAATAAATCATATAGGTATCAATGTCAGCAAGTGTCACTACGTTTCATTCACACGAAAAAGAAATCCAATAGAATTTTGTATTGTTATTTTGTAGAAATTAAATAAATTATTAATTAACGAAGCGAGATTTGGGAGTTTTGCTCGACGTTAAACTATCGTTTTCTGAACATACTGACTCAATTATAAATAATAGTCCAAGAAAATTAGTCAAATTAGGGCAAGAATCTCGGAATGAGAGGTAGTCGGCTATAAACTTGTATAAACCTTTATTTGAGCACTCTAAAAATTGTCTCAAAACCTACTTATCGTAGTGTTAGCTTCTTCAGATATTCCAAGGTCAAAGGTCAAAAATCGATTAATTGCAAATATCATGTTTCCTATGCAGGCGCGGATACAGGGGGGGGGGGGGGGGGGCAATAGCCTCAACTCCGGCAATATACACTAGATATTATGAACTTAAAAAAAATTAATTGTTAGTAATACACAAGGTACTATTATATAGGCCTAGGTTAATTTGGAACAATCAATACATTGTCATGTGTTAACTAATTACATATTAATTATACTGTGTCCAGTGCCGAAAATAAGGCGGTTCCACCGGTTCCCAGGCACAGGGCGCAGACCATGCATGGTAGTATTCATTAATTATTTCGTTAATATCCAGTTATAAATCGTAGTTTTCTTTTCTGGGGGGCGCAAAAATTACCAGACCAGGACCAAGTTTTGGGTCATGAATGGTAGTATTAATTTATTATTAGTTTGATATCCAGATATAAATTGAGTTGTCTTTTCTGGTGGGGTGCAGAAATAACCAGATCAGGACCAAGTATTCGTTGATAATTATAACCTAATACATATAGATTGGTTGAAATTCAGATATAAATCGTAGTTTTCTTTTTCATATTTTGTATGCTCACCTTTGATAGAAAAATTTCGCGGCTCGCTCTGCTTGCCGATTTTGTTACGACCTTTTGGTTGTGAATGGTACATAACTAGGCAAAAATTTTTTTTATCCATTCTATAAAGTTTGCAACAATGACGAATTAGAACACAACAGCGCTAGTTAGAATGATTTAAAAAATTGCGGCTCGCTCCGCTCGCCGACTTCCTTTATTATGTCTGTTGGGCCTAGGCCTAGGTGTTACAAAAAATTCCACCGTTTTCTTTGTCTTTTTTCCTTTGTGCACCAAAAGTTTTGGGGATCCCTGCGCTCGCCAATTTTATTTCTATTATAAATAAAGCAACTAAGCACTGAGACGTCTTTTTTTTTTGAACTTTAACTTCATATATGCTGAAACGACAGATAGATTTTCTATTATGTCTGGTATCCAGGCTTAACAATTATAGAAGCTCGCACCGGGGCGTAAAATGCTATTTATGGCACTAACTGTGTCCATACAAAAAACCAGTAATGGAACGTTATCCGGTTTCCGTCATGAGGATTATTCACGTTTTTTGTTAATTATGCAGATTTGTTGATATAAATATCAATATATAGTATGTTTTTGTTTTTATAATAGTATAAAAAAATGACCAAGATGCAAAGGTTTTACTCTAAAAATTTCGCGACTTCATTACTATCCTTTGCATTAACGATTTCCTATGAATATATAAAAAATCGCAGTTTTCTTTTCGTGTTTTGTTTGTGATCATAATAATAATGATTAGTATAACTAGGCAAAATAACAAATTTTCTGGAAAAAAAAATTCGCGGCTCGCTCCGCTCGCCGATAAAAAATAATTAAGAGTATTGCCAAACACAAACATTGCCCCCCCCCCCCTAAACGAAATCCTGTATCAGCGCCTGTTCCTTTGGGTTTTATGCTATTTGAATCTCAATAAATATTGTAGAACATTAAATTCTCTACTTCTTTTGTTCAAACATTTTTTTAATATCTTGAGATAGAGGGCACAGCGCACACAGTGTTTAACTATTTAGAGAATCATTCGAGGTCAAACCGCCGTTTTAAAACACGTATAAAGTTTATAAATTATTGATAAATATATAATTCTAAATAATTTGCATTTTTATTAACTATTACATTAAAATTAATAGTTTTTTTTAATAATTCAGTGTCTATTCATTAAATAACACTTACCTACTCGTATAATTATAAAATTATGAAGGGAAATACTTTAATTACATTAATTAAAATTTTGATTCTTTTCTTTTTAATTAGTTAGGAAGTAATTAGTCTAAATAAGATAAGAATTAAAAATTAATTTAAGTAAATTCTCTATTACCTTTGTTTTTAAACGTTTTTATAATATCTTGAACCATTTTCGAGATAGAGAGCAGTGCGCAGTGTTTAACTATTTTGAGTATAGTTAAACACTGCGCGCACTCTGCCTTCTATCTCGAAAATGGTTCAAGATATAAAAAAATATGTTAACAAAAGTTGTAGAAAATTTAATGTTCTATAATATTAGAACATATAAATAGCATAAAACCCATAGAAAACATGATATTTGCAATAAATCGTTTTTTGACCTTTGACCTTGGAATAAGTAGGTGAACGATCTTTAAAATTGATTACCTACTAAATCGCCTCGAGTCGTCACCGGACGCCGGCTGGAGAGAAATTTTATATTTAAGCTATTGCATAGCTTCTATCGAGGGCCTTGAGCGCGGGGACCGAATCCAGAAATTCCGTAACGAAAAAAAACCTCACGCTCCCCACTCCGACGGGCACGGAGGTGTGGCTTGAAGGCCGTGCATTGTCTAACGTCGTTTCTTTTCGACAGTCTTCGACACGGTGTTTGTGTGCGTGCAACTAGACGTATTAAGCTATTGTATAGCTTCTATCGAGGGCCTTGAGCGCGGGGACCGAATCCAGAAATTCCGTAACGAAAAAGAACCTCACGCTCCCCACTCCGACGGGCACGGAGGTGTGGCTTGAAGGCCGTGCATTGTCTAACGTCGTTTATTTTCGGCAGTCTTTTCGACACGGTGTTTGTGTGCGTGCAACTAGACGTATTTTTATTTAATAAAAGAAAAAAAAATGTTTTCTTATCGGTCACCACGCTCAAAAATTGTAACTTGAATTAATATAAAAGAAAAAGAAATACTGCATAAATAAAATAAATAAATAATTATAATTGCATAAGTTGATACAAAATGCTATGCAATAGCTTTACCGCGGCAGTCCCCGAGTGCCACACGTCTTTTTTTCTTATTTTTTTCCTTGTTCTACACTCGAAGATTCCGCTACCTATCAGAAGTAATCAGAACGTCAACCCGAACGTCGGGGTAGCGTTTAGGTTTCGTTTCATTGACCTCGAGACTACACGCTGATATTGTAGAATTATGATCGTTATATCAATTATTTTGCTATTATTTGGTTGTTTAGCAAGAATTCAAGGACAAGGTGAGTTCCTGATCTATGTTCATTAAAAATCAACGACCGGTCAACTTCAAGTCAGTCTAAACAGGTGTGTGCAAGTGATTTCTGATTCATATTCAAAGTTCAAAGTCATTTATTTGCGAACAGGAGTCATTAGAGTTGTACAGTGTAAAACATGTTCTACCTAAATCTAAGGCATGCAAAATTTAGTCTGTGGTTTTCTAATGAAATAATTATAAATAAAAAATATTATCAATTAAATTACATACAATAAAAGTGAAAATCAAATAAAAATAAAATTGGTACCTGTTTCTTATAATTAAATTTGTATGTCCTTACCCATGAAAAAGTCATTTATATGATAATAACGTTTTGGTGTAAGCAATATAATTACTTTCTTCTTAAATAGTGACATTGGTAGCAATTTTAGATTATTCGGCCATTTTATTAAAAATAATGGGCGCCATTCCATAAAAACTTTTCTTATGGAGAGGTGTATTGGCGCAAGTTTAACACAAACGCTGTTGGTCGCGTCTACTGCGTGAGTATCTTGGCTTTTCAAATAGACATAAATTGTTTATTTATTTATTTTCAATTAATTGTTGTTATATTATATTATATTATTCTTGTATAAGGTGTTTCTGTTTTTTTTGGCAATAATTGATTTGTATTTGTATATGTATTTGTTTATACCAAAAAATGTAGAGTGCGGGAACGGTAAGTTGTACGTTTAATTCTATGAAGTAGGGTTTACATTGTCGGCTGTCTTCAGGTCATATAAAGCCCTCATGCAACGTTTTTGTGATTTAAAGACATTTTCTGTCTGTCCATTTTCCCCAAAACATGATGCCGTACCGTAATTTAGAAGAAACGTAGCTGTGATAAATGGTTTTAAGCGCATCCATACCTACACCTTTCTTTAGTTTATGAGCATACATGGAAATTTGCTAAGCGCTTTACATATCGCTTCAGATTGTATGTTCCAGCTTCTGTCTATCTAATACCAGATCTAGAAACTTTTGTACTGGTTGTGTTCTCTATTATTTGATTTTTGTATAGTTTTAATTTTAGGTATAGCTAGGCCACCGAAACTCTTAAAATGTGTTGTATTGTATTTCTCTCTGTACATGCAGAGCGCTCTGGCTGGGCTGGGTACGAGGAGCATGCGGAGCTGCGCGGCTGGCTAAAGTTCCACGCGACGCCGGCCGATTTTCGCAATGCCTTCGCCGCCTGCCTCGGAGAAGGTACCCACTTACCCACTGATGCTGTAGGGAAACCACGCGAGTCACTCCACTCCCAACGAGCTTGCACTGGGGGCCCAACCCCACGCACAACGCTTTCTGACCGATAAAAAATATTAATTTAGATTGGGGCATAAAATTCTTTTTGCAAATCAATGTAGGTACAATAATTACTGATTAGCTTATCACGAAAGAGTTGGTATTAAAATGCTCATCAATAAATAAAAAATGTGCTGTGGTGTGACCACCACAAAAATTTATATGCATTTGGAGGATAGCCTAGGCGACGAATTCTATTATAATAGAATTGATGACAATTTTGCAAATTATATTTATTGAAGTTTATGTAAGTAAGTCCTATTATTGAATGAATGAATGAATGAAAACTCTTTATTGTACACCATAATTTAAAAAACAGCAGATAGAATCTTAAAAATAAAAATGTACAATGGGCGGTCTTATCGCTTAGAAGCGATCTCTTCCAGACAACCTTTGGATGGAGAGGATTATGCTAATAAAAAAGTACGGCTGGGGGTGTACATGTAATAAGAAATATAATATTTTCAATAAAAAATAATAAACAAAGTAAACATTAAAAAACTAAGAAATAAATAAATATATGAATAAAGTAAATAATAAATAAGTTCTTAGAAAAACGCATATTAAGTATAATCATAAATATATATCTATATATAACTTATACATACACACACATATAAACATACATATATAATATTAAAGTATAAATATCAAGTATAATATAATATTATAATGCCTACGGTAACAACTGAACCTACTTCAATATATTTGACACTTGAGATAAATACAGATTTTTTACGCAAACAATAATAAATACAGGTTTTTTTGCGGTTTGTATTATTATATAAGTTTTATTAATGTATTCTTTCATGTTAAGTAGTATATTTTATGGCACTGTTCTTAATGCCATACTTCACGCAAATAAACAATCGAAAGAATAACTCCTCAAAATGCAGTAACCTGCTCATCATATAGATGTCTATCAGCGAATAGGGTAGGGATGCGGTTGGTATTGATGAGCATCTGGGTAATTAATATTAGTTTTACAATAAGGAAACTAGATGGAGCTACTGTGTATAGTTAGATCGCGCTGTCATTATCGCTCGCCAAAAGGTTTGGTCCCATCGAACATCTTGTGTGACTGAGTTTTATAGGTGTAAAGTAGTTTCAATAGTGAAGTCTCGTATTATACAGATTGTACCTAGTTGGTTAGTTGTGGCTTCAGCTGTGGTCAAGCTATAAAGCAAGTTACACGGTCAAATATGGTGTTAACTGAAAGGCCCTAATTTGCTCATTCTAAAGCCGGTTTCTATTTTGCTATAGGACGTACAACTACAACACTTACGAAGAAAACTTACTAATTGACGTTACCCGCGGTGGGCGAGTCAACTCGCACTTAACCGGTCTTTTTTGATATTGCACCCCCGAAGGGAAAAAGAGGATGATTTATGGAAAGATCTTTATTTTCAATGTAAAAATCACGAAATAGAATGAAATGCTCTACGCGGTCGAAGTATTGCATACATAGGTACACTTCTCTTGTCTATGGACATTGCAAAGCTACACTTGTCATTTCAGATGCGCAGCTGGCCTCTCCGCGGTCGAGTGCGTTCACGGCGGCGGTGAGCTCCCTGCAGGCGAGGCATGGCGCGCCGCTGACGCACTCCGGCCTGCGTGCCTTCCTCAGCGGTGAGGCACGAGGCTACCGGGGAGTGGAGGCAGGTCATGTACTGGCTCCACACAGCATACACTTGCGAGTTTTATAAGAAAATATGTGCAGATGCGACGTGGATGAAAGTTGAAATTCCAAGCAGACTCTTGACCCCTTACGTTGTGTCGACTCAGTATACACTTGACGCTACAAGTTAGCATATAAAGATCCTCCATTTTCTTATAATAAGGCAGTTGTAAAGGCCACTCAGGGATAACCAGGGGTCCAGGGTCTGATATTAGAAAAGGTACAGAAAGCGTTACTTTACAAGCGTAGGTACTTTGGGCTAGTATCCTTTTATTTACCCAATTAAATTTACTTAGGGATGTCTCGGTTACAACTCTCCCAGTACAAGAAGAGCTTGTAACCAAATGACAATCTTCGTAAAATTTTCCGTACCACAACTACAATATATGTTTGCGATTAGCCATTATCCTTTTAGTTACTTCAACTTCAACGAAGTCTATGATGATCATAGACTCTTCGCCGTACCCTCTAGCAGAATGAGCGTGCGCACCAACTCTCCGCTACCTCGAACCCGCCGCCTTCAATCAATAGTTCAAGTGTGAAAGAATGTGATTGATAAAAGGATTTGACTATACAAGAAGAACTATGTATCTATTATTTATTTCCATCACTATAATGTTTTGTTGTTTGTTTCAATAATTTGCATTTTCATTTTCTTTGCTTCATTTTACATCTTATCTTTTATTATTTGCCGTAATTATTATTGTCCTACTATGCTGATTCTGTTCTATTCCAGTAATTGACTATTCTTATGTAAACATCAATATTTTATTGTTAATAGTGTTTCTTAGTATTTGTAGTTGGTAGGTGTTAGTATATACTAATAAAATTAAATAAATAAATATGGGTCTGAGTGCTACGCTGGCCTTCCGGGATGGGGAGTGGAAACCTCCTGATACACTTGGCACTTCTTATTCATATAGTAGTTCATTAGTGGCCAACTTAGGCATTGAAATAATAACAGTCAATGAACTTGGGTGTCAGAGTCAGAGTTCTCGAACGATTTTCATTTAGTTTTTTTGAAGTTGGTTTAAAATTCTTGAAGTAGTCACTTTTAAATATTATTTTCAGGAGAGCCCGTCCTCTCCCTGCCTCCCTCTGACTTAGTGCGGGGAGAGCGGTGCGGAGTGCTGTTCGCTAACGGCACGGAGGGTGAGACGGCCTGCGACCGGCGGCTTCCCTTCGTCTGCTACGCACCCGTGCCCACGGCCCCGCCTGCTGATTCTGCATCTACCCCTGCACCTACGCCTACCCCTGCATCTGCATCTACCTCTGCACCTACGTCTACATCTGCATCTACCTCTGCACCTACGTCTACATCTGCATCTACCCCTAGTCCTATAACGACCCCATCTACTATCCCGACTTCTGCTCCTCGTACTGGACTGATTACTACTCCTCAACTAAAGTCAACAACAATAACAACAACAACACAAACGACTAAAGAAGATGAATCTGATACTGTTCTGACAACTGATCCTACTGTTACTGGAATTACTGATACTCCAGCACCTACATCGGTCCCCACGTCTGAGCCTATAACCTCCAACACACAGACACCCGCACCTGAATCTACAATCTGTACGGATATGGGTTTAGGTAAGTTATGGTTTTCTTTGACTTCTTCATGAATTGAACGTTCTGTTATGATGTCGCTGTAAGACCCGTCGACCTGTCGACTCTACACCTGTCCCTGCATGTCCTTCCACGCATGCCGCTACACGTGACTTTTATTCATCAACCCCTATTTTCTCTATATTTGTCCAAACCACACATTTTCAGGGATATAAGGGAATCTAACCTACTACAATAATCAGGAATAATCATCAATTTATTGGTAAATAACAAATTTACATGTCAATTTAACGTAATATTAAAAACGATCAATAGGTTTTTATTACATTGAGTAATGTAATTTACACAGTAGATTATATTGAATAAATAGTAGCATTAATTTAAATTAAAATATAAAGTTAGATTCTCATAAATAATACATTTCAGTTGGTGTGTTTGTGTGTCAAATCCGATAGTTTAACGAATTTTACAGACAAACTCATCGACGTCATAGAACACCTCCTTAATGAGCTATAGTTTTAAATTCGTTTTTAATAATTTCTGGCTGGGTGCTTCCTTAATGTATTCTGGCAGGCAATTATATACAATAGTTCCCAACACATGTATGAGTCTATCTGACTTAGCCAGTCTATGTTTTACCTTTGCCAGCTTTCCAGCGCCACGAGTATTGTATTTTCGTGCGTTTCCGTCTTCACGTTTCCTGAAACAAGTTTTGTCTCACGTACATCGCGACCTGATATCTTCGGAACCCAAACCTACCTCACCTACACGTGTTGTACCCTGCTAACTAACAAACGGGGCTCTGGCGGCCAGCATTGCGGCATAGCGCAGACTAACAGCAGCACAGCTAAATCATCTGGCTGCAGACGAGCAGCAGCGTCAGCGTTGGATCCCCAACCCGCATGCCCAGCGTGGATATTATGGGCATATCCTTCTTTATTAGGGACATAGGTCTCCCCTTATAAAGAAGGACTTGCTGCGGAGCAAGTGACTGATGTGGCCTATGTCCAGCAGTGGACTAATATAGGCTGGTGTGCTGGTGGTGGTTGAGCTAGCCTTAGGTATATGTCTACCTACAACAGGAAATTGGATTTTTTCTCGTAATATAATTAGGTAGTACTTCGTTAATTAGGTAGGTACCTAGTGCTAACTTCACCATACATACTGAGTTTTACATTTATTGACATATCACAGAGAATTAGCATATTGGCAGTGGGCTGGCTATATCTGCCGAAGAACCGATAACCGTTGGGGTAAACAAATTTTTGAGTGAACCGCGTCTGGGGCCAATGTAGTGCAGGATGCCCTCCGTGATGATCTGCGAAAGGAAGGCTGCTGGTAGAGACTGGATGCGTCGAGCTGAGGACAGGGCGCGATAGTGCACGAGGGGAAGGCCTATGTCCAGCAGTGGTCTGCCATAGGCTGATGATGATGATGATGATTAAGACACATTTTGATATTCACACACATTCATACTTGAAATTAACCTACGCTTAGCAAAGGCAAAAATGTCCTTCACATACCCTACCTACAGGTTTTGATTTCCTTGCAAGTGTCAAAATAAGCGGCATGAATGGCCGTAGTTTTATTTTTTCACAGATTTTTGATATTAGCTTGAACTCAATACCTCCACGCGTACGCTAAAAAACATCTTGTCAAACAGACATACAACGAAATGATCCCTTAAGGTACATTGTTTCCTTTTGAGGTGCGTCAGCCTAAATATACCAGTTCCATTAGTATTGCAGGCAGTTGCAGTTAGTACTGCAACTGCCTGCGCATTTATCAGTAGCAATGTATTCAGACGCGGGCTACGAGTGGGCGGAGGTGACGAGCGAGTGCTACAAGTTCCACGGCGCCGTCGCCAACTGGACGACGGCCAACGCCACGTGCGTGGCGGAGGGCGCGCGCTTCGGCGTGCCCGGCTCCGACGAGGAGGCGCAGCTCTTCGCTCAGCTGTTGAAAGCGAACCGGGACAAGATCATTGGCCCCCCTAACATCTTCAAAGGCGCCGTGTTAGTCGGAATCTACTATGAGAACGGCACTTGGATCACTGTCGATGGTATGTAGCCTGAATAACTAAATAAATAAATAAATAATGCGGGACGTAATCACACAGCATCATGTAGCCCCAAGCTAAGCAGAGCTTGTATTATGGCAACCACATATTGATACATATCATACATAGAAAACACCCAGACCCGAGACAAATATCTACAGAACATGCAAACATTTGTCCCGCAGCGGGAATCGAACCCACAACCTTTCTGCGTCTCAGGCGGACCTTCGCCCACTGCGCCACAGAGGCCGTGGATAATACAACTATATTGATGAAACGAAAACGAGCAAGTAACATGCTGGACATGACACTGAAAATGTTGGTGCCTTTTTATACATGACAAAATATACACTTAACTATTGAATAGTACCTATGTATTAGTTAAGTAATGTAGGTAATTTGAATTGTATTAGGTCGGGCAGGGGGTCAGACGAGTTGTCCCAACCAGTATATGGCCCTCTCCCCTCGCTTTTCGCTGTGACTGGTCGTACTTCGTCTGCTGAGTATAGAAGGAAATTCAGAATGTGGGATCAAAGCAAGAAACTGTTAGTTACGCTTTGTGATAACGCCTGCAGGTATCCCGCTGGTGGAGACGGGCTACTCGAAGTGGTGGCCGGGCTGGCCGTTTTACGAGGAGCAGAGACCGCGGGCCTACCTGGAGCACACCGGCCGCATCGAGAACACCTTCGACCAAGTCGCCAGAGCGTTCATCTGTGAGGCCGCGCCTCCGCCAGCCTCTAAAAATGTATAAAAACTATTCATAGTTCAAAATTCATTTTATTTTTGACCTGTTACTAACTAACCTTTCCTTAAGTAGAATATACTTGTACCTACATTTGATAAAGATGACGACGACGAAGAGGAATCAGTAAAGCAAGACGAAGGGAGAGTTGAAAGACGATGAAATATTAAACTTATAATGATATTGCCACAGCATTATGTCGTACGGCATTTTATTATGGGGGAGTGCTGCAGATATGAACACTTATATCCGGTAAATTTACAAAAAAACCTATTTGTGCTGCAGAAGAGGGCTGTTCGTGTAATTTATAATATGGGTCCCTGAGAATCGCTTAGAACTAAGTTTAAAGAAATAAAATATGTTTTGACAGTGGCGTGCCAATATATATGAAAACTTAATTAAGTCCGAAAACATATAATTTGTTAAAAAAAATAGCGACAATCATAATGTTAACACTAGAAATAAAGATAAACTAGCTATTCCTACTGTAAGGCTCCATAAAGTTAGTCAATCATTTAAAGAGCAAAATGTACGGGTCTTTAACAAAATCCCAAATGACGTGATTAATTAAACTGTAAATCATTTCAAAAATATTGTTAAACCTCTATAATAAAGCTTATTATGAAATTTCTGATTATTTAGATGACAAAAAAATAAACAAAAACTGCGTAACTAGAAAGTAAAAAATAATAATTGCATATTTTTTGTTCATGCTACTAACAATCAACGTTTTTTTTCTATCAATTTATCCCGTACGATCTATGCGTTTACCGCATAGGTAGATCTATAGATCTACCTATGCGGTAAAAGGTATATAGATCTACCTATGCGGTAAAAGGTATATATACCTACCTGTTATTTTTGGTCTACATGTAACTTGGGGCGTACGGGGTTCCAACATGCATCTTCGGTACCCAAGCCAACCTTACTTGCAGAATAAAAGACCCAACCCACTTGCCTAGCGTGGGGACTATGGACATAAACCCATAAATGATGATAAACACGACACGGAAATGGCCCCCAGTTCCCGGCCGCCCCGCTATTCCTGGCCATACAGGTAGAGGCCATGGTAACGGCGGGGCAGGGAGTGCTAACAATCACCGGGCTACCTCTGGCTACATGCAAAACCTGACCCTGACAACGTTCAACGGACGCACTCTGAGGCTTGACGAACATCTAGCGCAGTTGGAAGTGGAGCTGGAGAACATTAGGTGGCATGTTCTAGGGTTTTGTGAGTCCTAAAAGAGAGGGAGAGGACACCATTACCCTAGACTCGGGCCATCTACTGTACTTCCGCGAGGGTGATCAAATATCGCAGGGTAGCGTTGGTTTTCTCGTCAATAAGGCCCTCTGTAACAACGTTCTTGAAATCTCCAGTGTGTCGACCAGGATAGCGTACCTGATCCTTCAACTATCCAAGCGGTATAGTATGAAGATCATTCAGGTTTACGCACCGACCTCAGCACACCTCGATGATGAAGTGGAGGATTTGTATGAGGACATATCCAAAGCCTTGCACAACACCACGAAGGCCCACTTCAACGTTGTTATGGGGGACTTTAACGGGAAGTGGGAGTCCGAGTTGGTGACGAATCCAGATTGGCCCACATGGTCATGGAAGTAGGAATCACAGGGGGCAAATACTCGTCAACTTTCTAGAGAAGGAGGGGCTCTTCTTGATGAATTCGTTCTTTAAGAAGAAGCCCCACAGGAAGTGGACGTGGCGAAGCCCCGACGCTGTGACTAAAAATGATATCGACTTCATCACAGGATAAAAGGCACATATTCAGTGATGTCTCCGTGATCACCAGGTTTGATCTGATCACAGACTTGTTGGAGGCTCTCTGAATATCAATCTCAAGCTTGAAAGAACCCGTCTGATGAAGTCCACGCTCCGACCCAATCTACTCCAGATCATGGCCGGCACCGAGAAGTTTCAAAAGCTTCTCGGTGATAGATTTGTTGCTGTGGAACCCACCGATGACGTAGATGAGGCCCTAAAAACGTGGTTGAAGCATTAAGGGATGAGGACATCAAATTCTGTCAAACGCAGCCTAAAGGCAAGAAGTCCAAACTTTCGGATGAGACTCTTTGGCTGATGACAAAAAGACGGGAAACCTCTCAGGCCATTTAATCAGAGAGGTCAGACCTGAACAAGCGAATTGCGAAGATGATACGGCGTGACCTTCGGAGATCCAACACACGCCTCATTAAAGAGGCAATAGAGAGAAACCGAGGGTCCAAAGTATTCACTCAGCAGCTAGGCAGGAGCCACCTGACGAAGTTAACTACACAGAAGAGTCGACGAGTTCTAGCCACCGGAGCAGGCCGGGTTTCGCGGAGGATATGGCACCATAGACCACATTCACACAGTGAGGCAGATTATACAGAAGTCCGAAGAGTATAATCAGCCCCTGTGTCTGGCTTTTTTGGACTATGTGAGAAGGCCTTCGACTCTGTCGAAACCTGGGCTGTCCTGGAATCCTTGCAGCGATGCCAAGTGGACTAGCATTATATCGAAGTATTGAGATGTCTGTACGAAGCCGTCACTATGAGTGTCCAAGTACAGGACCAGAAGTCTACTGCGCCGCGGAGTAAGCCAGGGAGATGTCATAGCTCCGAAACTGTTCACGAGCGCGTTGGAGGATATGTTTAAGACGCTGGACTGGAAAGGTATGGGCATAAACATAAACGGCGAGCACATCTCACACTTGCGATTCGCTGATGACATAGTCCTAACGGCGGAATCTCGCCTCGCGAAAGATAGGTCTCGGCATGAAATTGGACAAGACCAAAGTCATGGTCAATGACCTTCTGAAAGTTGTTTTGGAGTATACATACCTTGGACAAGCTTTTATATCATTTATATTGTGTAATGTAGTAAATTGATGGGTTTTATTTAATTTTAGGTTATTTTTTATTTTTTTGAACTTGAAATAAAAGCTTGTTTTTAAGTTAAGAAATGTTTTAATGACTTATTATATTATTTGATTATGATTTTCTTTTCAGTTTTTATTATTAGAGGAGAATGCGCTCGGTGCCAATGCTAAAGTGATTGCGTCAAAACGAAACCTATTTTTTTCGAAAGATATTAAACTGTTATTCATGGAATACTAGGTCTTTTTTAAGATTAACGTACCTAACAAATTGTTTTTATTTGATATTAGTTCGAGTTTATTTAAAAAAAAATGCTTTTCCGATACCTTGTGTGTTCAGTTTTATCTACATAATAATAAGTATCGCACTATAAATATTTAACTATGATACTATATGTATAAGAAAAGGTTCGTATACCTCACACATATAGGTAAAAGGGTGTTTTAACTTCTACTTCGTAGGTAGGACATTACATACCTACATTACACTGGGTTCTACTTTATATTATTTTCAAAAAATGATAGTGACGGAGAAAGTAGATGGGCATTTACATCATTTATGGTTATAATAGGTATTAGTACTTACTGGTGAAGGTGAAATCCAAGCTAAGATTCAAGATCTTAACACATTCATCACAACCATGAAAAGGCCATGGATGCTTCTTCCAAACTATTTCGCGTCACCGGTTATTAGCAAACAGTCGATGCAACGATTGTTTATCGTACATTATTGTGATAATGTCTAATAAATATATATTTACAGAATAAACACTGTTACACAATGCCACAGAACACTAACGAGAGCATATTAAATACATAAAGATTGGAGGAAGTTTGGTAGTACCTACCACAAAAAAGTTTTTGATCCAACTTCTTTGATTATACAAAGAAAGAATTCTAATGTTTTCAGTCGATTCTACCGTCTAAATAATTAAAAGTGAGGGTGGTTGCAGTGTCATGGCGCCGTGCGCCGGAAACCAAATCAACGAAAGAATTTTTTATGTGATACTGATAAGTAATTGAGTCGGTGTGTAAAACTAAAGAAAATGTTAATGTTATTTATAAAATAAAGGAAATTTTATGGGATACGTTTGGTTTTGACGCAATTGGTACGGGTTATCGGCATTCCCCTTTTGAGTTTTATGACTTTATTGACATTGTTTTAATTGTGCATGACTTATTATATTATTTTATTTTTAGTCTATAGGTTAATTTAATTATTGTTTTTTTATTTATACACTTATTAGCACTGGTTGCATGTCGGTCTACGACGAAGTGTGTCAGACCGAATTTAAAATATTATATCTTTATTGTACACTTCACGCAAATAAAATTCATTCATTTAATTTTTTTCATTTCATTTCATTTTAAAAGTTGTAACGACACTTTGTAATAGTCAAATGGTTGGGCTGATGACGTCATTGTACTTATAAAGGCTTGTGCGCTTATTTCAACTATCTATGCTGTGCTCGTTAGCCTCGCCGTATAAGCTTTGGCTGCCGCGCCGCGACACCCATTTCAAATCGCAGTGCAAATAATTATTACACATGTGCGCGTCGCCATAGTGGCGCAGAGTTGCGTGCGCATGTCAACCAAAGAGTAATATAGTATAGGGAAGTCAGCGCAGCGCGGATATTAAATTAATGAAGTGATTGCACTCTGCAGTAAAGTTCTGCAGCGATCGTAGTGCATGCGGTGCGTGACGTATGCGTCTTGTTTGTCAGAAAACCGAAAAGAAGCTATGACTAGCTATGAAAAATATATTTACTTTTGTTCATAAATAATGCCTCCCTACCTAAAGAAGCTCATATTGCTATGTTTATACAGGGTAATAGACCTAGATCCTGGAGGGGGTTGTAGCTTCCATAATTCCTGACTGATTTGACCATGGAACTGTTATACGGGATTCTGATAAACCGTTTTTAAAAAAGAAATAAAGATTTTGCTGGAAATTAGTTTTAATTATGAATTTGGAAACACGAAAATAGATTTTGAAATAGTAGATTTAGTAATAGATTTAGGAAACGTTCGACTCGTTTCGAGGGAGGACCGAGACTGACTAGAGTACTGGCTGAAAATGCAGTGTTGCATTTTCGGCTGACCACTTTTTAGTTTTATATGCAAAAGAGGGATATAACAACCCCCCGTTTAGGTAAAAACTTACGGTAAATTTAGCGAAGTTTTTAATTACAAGATTCGCGGCTGAGGACCTAATCGGATGTTTTCTATATCCGGGTTTTCAGAGTTCCCAGATGGGGTAGGTCTGAATTTATGATAAAAAGTCAAACATTTCCTATTACAAAAGTAATAGAGGACAAATATTACAAACAAAATTACAAATATATAAGAAACTAAGGAATGTGATGTTAACTGTGGAATAGATTCATTCATATTTTTCAATTGTTTTATAGTATCTAATGTATTATCTACTCTACTATTTATTTCGTTTAAACTATTTATATCTAATTTAGAGATTCGAATTGAAGAATCGGTAAAGTTAGCTTTTTTAAATTTTGATAAATTACAGCATGAATCGTTAATGAGATTAAAGTCTGAATGAATATGTTTCATATGGTATCTTGGATTTATTTTTCCAATTAACTTCACATTCTTACAAAAGCCTGTACAATTTGGTCTTAAAGTTAAAATACTGGTTCCCAGAATAGTGTGCTCTGAAGTTTCGCTATTGCATTCTACATTTAATTTTGTTGGTTCTGATTGCGTGAAAATCCATCTGTTTACCTAAGATTACCTAAAGATTGCCAAATATCAATAAGGCCGTATATGAAATTAGTTTTACATTGTTTTGGAAGTGAGGTCAGGATTTTGGTTATTATTTCAGTTTCACAAATAGGATGGTTTTGAACACTAAATTCGTCTAACTGTTTACATAAATAAATTTCGTTATACAAAGTTATGCAGTTTTCAAGATTTTTAAATGCTAGGTATTTAGTTTTGTCTTCATTTAGAGCCACATAAGACGTCGTAGGTGTTATCAACGCATATGATTTGTATCTACTCTCATTATGGGGAACCGGTATTGGAATAGTTTTATACAGATTAAATTTGCTTAAGAGTACTAAAGGAATCTTAAGAGTAAAAACCAACTCATTATCTAAGATATACGATACTATTTCAGTAACACTAATCAATGTATGAACATTGTCTAATTCTAGGCTTACAGGAAATTCCACGTACTTAGGTAAATGTTTTACATTGTTTACTAAGTCGATATACAAATCTTTCGGTGTTATGATTGATGGATGCAAGGTATTCGTTTTGGCGAATAAAATAGAATTTATGAGGTCTTCCAATTTATAAGATATGTTTAACATACAAGATTGAATTACACTAAACATTTCCTGTATCGTGGACTTAAACAATAATGAATTCATAACTATAGTTAAATTTTTTGCATAGGAAGATAAGTTTTCAATCATTGAGTTTAATCTAATTTCATTTTTATTAATTTCTATAATTGATTCGTTTAAATTTAAAATTGCCGATTTTGAGATTAAAACATTTTCTTTAACTAAATCTAATAATTGATTATTATTTTCTTTAAGAGCTTGGATGGCGTTTCCATATCTAATGGCATCGTCTTCATCCATGGTTCCGAATATTTGTTTAAAAATTGTACCGATTCCAGATATCCATGCTGATCTTTTCGACTTGTTATTTAATAGATGGGAAATAGCATAGTAATCTCTTGAAATATCATCGTAGCTTGAGACAAGAGGCTGGAAGGAATTTTGGCATTCAAGATCATCGATTGCGTCACTTTTGGAGCAAATATACTGGGCGGAGTGAAGCACATTTTTTATGTTGTCGATGTGTGGTTTTATATATTCTATCTCTACAGGTATTATAACATGTAGATAGTCATTAATTAATCTTACGGATCCTGAAGGGTTGAAATAGATGCCAGGGCTTTTCGTAATTGGATCGATAGCGGTGAAGTCCTGGGTACGCGAAAGACCATGACAGAATTCTGCCAGGCTGTAAGAGAAATAAAACACTAAAATTACTTAATTAAGCTTAAAACGAACTTAGTATCTATTTGGCTTTAGGTTGCCAATTTTACTTCGTCGAAGTGGTGTTTTATATGCCGACGGTTAATTAGTAGAGACAACGTATGATTGCCGTGGATTTTTATTACTTTGTATGGTCCCTTCCATACTGGTGATAGAGCTTTTCGAAGTCTGACGTGGTTTTTAAGGTAAACCATGTCACCAACTTTATATGTAACAGGTCGGGACCTCTGATCGTAGTGGGTTTTGGACGTTTCTTTCGATCTTGCAATATTTTCACGGGCTTTTTCGCGAGAAAGTTTGAGACGGTGATTCAACATCTTAATGTATTCGTGGTAAGTACCCGTAGGAATAGGTTCAAAGATAAAGTCTGGAAGGTAAGGTTTATGGCCGAAAAGTAGCTCGTATGGCGTGAATTTTGTAGTTGTATGGACGTTAGTATTATATGCAAGGATTGCGGTATAGACGTATTTATGCCAATTCGTTTGATTCTCGTTAGTATATGATTTTAGGTATTCTTTAAGTGTCGAATGGCTTCTCTCTAAAGCGCCTTGCGTTTGGGGATGGTAAGGTGAGGACCACAGCTGTTTTATCTTTAGAAATTGGCATGTCATTTTAAACAAGTCTGCGGTAAAATTAGTACCTTGATCGGTAAGTATCATTCTGGGTATTCCGAATAAGGAAATGAAATGAACTAGGCATTCGCAGGATTCTTCGGCTGTCGCGTTGGCAATAGGGTAAGCGAAGGAGAACTTTGTAAGGTCGTCTTGAATGGTAAGAATGTATTTCAGGTTGATCAGACCGGCTTCGGGAAGAGGACCAACGATGTCTAAACTAATTCGCTCAAAAGGTGCAGTTGATGTGGATGTAATTTGCATTGGAGCTCGGTTAGTTTGGCGTAATGCTTTGTTAGTTTGACATTGAGTACATTTCTTTACGTAATTTTCGATGTCTGATCTCATTTTCCTCCAATGATATCTTTCTTTCAGGCGACTGTACATTCGAGACGCGCCAACGTGACCAGCAATGGGTATGTCATGGTTTTCCTTTAGGATTCTAGGAATTTCGCTTGGAGTGGGAAAGTTTGTATCGTGAAATAGAAAGGCTAGGATATTGTAGATTCTAGTATATGAGAGTTTAACGAAAGGGTCATTGAAATCAGAAATAGCAATTTCTTTAATAGAGTTGTTTTCAGTTATCAGCTCGGTTTTGAGGGCCTTTATGGACTGGAATATATCAGAATATTGTATAGAATCAAAATGGTAGACTTTTGTGAAAAGAAAATAGTAAGATTTATCTTTTGTTTTCAGATTCAGAGGAGAATACAGAGTTCGTTCTTTGTTAAGGAATTCAGCGGGGTTATCAAGATTAGAAAGGATTTCTTCAACGTAAGGATTAGCTTCATCGAGATCAATGGACGTTGGAACAATGATAATTTTAGAATCAGAAGATAGTAAAGGGTTAGTATATTCGTGGATAATTGTATTATAATTATAATCTTTATTTGCCATGGATTTCAGGAAATCGGAGTATGAACTGTCATGGAGTTCAGGATTTGGTAAGTCAACAGGTAAGTCTTCATTGGATATAGTAGGATTTGGAGGGCCGTCATGAGGATCGAGTCGGGAAGTTGAAGGTAAGTCCAAAGGATCTTTTTCAGGAGTCAGGGGATCTAGGAGTTGTTGTTCTACCGGCACTGGATCTGGTAAGTTCAATGGACTAAAATCAAGATCGAGATCAGGATTGAAAGGACTTATGTCGTCGAGGCTCAGAGGATCATTTTCATTTTGTATAGGATTGACGGGATATCGGGAGAGAGCATCAGCAGCGGCGTTAAGTTTCCCTTTTTGGTAACCCATGGTAAAATCATATTCTGAAAGTTTAAGACGCCATCTTTGCAGTTTACTACCCGGATCCTTGTGATTCATAAGCCAGGTAAGTGGACGATGATCCGTAATAATATTGAATTTGCGCCCATAAAGATATGGACGAAAAGTTTTACAACCATAGAGGACAGCAAGCAGTTCTTTCTCTGTAGTGTTGTAATTGGTTTCACTCTTATTAAGAGTCCGAGATGCATAGGCTATCGGTCTCTCTTGACCATTTGGTCCCTGAGAGAGGACCGCGCCTATGGCGTAGTTAGAGGCATCACAAGTCAAGGTAAAAGGGATAGAAAAGTCTGGATAGATTAGAACAGGAGCAGAGGTGAGTTTGTGTTTGAGTTCATCAAAAGCAACTTGCTGTTGGTTTTCCCATAGGAATGGGACGTCCTTTTTTAAGAGTTGACTTAGAGGTTTGGCAATTTTAGAGAAGTCAGGGATGAAGCGGCGATAGTAGGAGACAAGACCTAGGAAAGATTTAATATCTTTTGGACATTTAGGAGTGAGGAATTGAGTCACAGCTTTTATTTTTTCAGGGTTAGGTTTGACACCTTTTTCTGTTATAACGTGGCCAAGATAAGCCACTTCTCGACGTAGGAATTCACACTTGTCAGGCTGGAGTTTGAGATTAAAATCTCTGAGACGTTGGAAGACTAATTTAAGGTTTTCAATGTGACTAGAAAGATCGTGTGAATAGATTACGATGTCGTCTAGGTAAACGAAACATCGTATGTCTTGAAGACCAGCAAGAGCGGTATTCATTAACCGTTGGAAGGTTGCTGGGGCATTTTTCAAACCGAAAGGCATACGGGTGAACTCGTAGTGGCCTTGAGGTACGCTGAAGGCTGTTTTGGATGCATCTTTCTCATCCATTAGAATTTGATGAAACCCTGAAGCAAGATCAAGGGTGCTGAAGTATTTACATTGCCCTAATTGGTCTAAAATTTCGGAAATGTTTGGTATGGGATACGAATCACCTATGGTAATATCATTTAATTTGCGGTAGTCGATTACTACGCGCCATTTCCGTTGACCAGAGGCATCTAATTTCTTGGGGACGACCCAAATTGGAGAGGACCATGGAGACATAGAAGGTTTTACGATACCTTGATCGAGCATTTGGTCAATTTGTTTTGCCACTTCCTTTTTATGGATTTCAGGGAATCGATAGGACTTGACATGGATAGGGTTTTGAGGCGTTGTTTTTATTTCATGTTTCACTGCAGTAGTATTAGAAAGTTTATCGCCAGGGAGGTGGAAAATGTCGGAGTATTCCGAACATATGTCAAAAAGGGCGTTCGATTCTTCTGAGTTAAGATGTTCTACTCTAAGAAGATTTAAGGTTTCTTGAGAACGAAGATAGGAGTCGTTAAGAGGACGAGGGATTGTGGAAGTAGCATTAACTGATTCTTGAATCATTGTTTTTGAATTTAAAGGGACAAGAATAATGTCCAAGTTTGATTGTAACGATACAGGGGATTCAGAGGTATTAATAATTGAAACGTTAATTCGTTTATTACTTTTTACTTTCACTAAACAATTAGCAATTAAAAGATCTTTATATTGGTTCTGATCCAATACCAGGCCTTCTCCTATTTCAGGATTAGAAACAGAACACTCTATCATCGTTTCAGACCTAGCTGGAAGGAGGTAGGTTGGTTTAGTAAAATCCAGGGGAAGTTGTACTTCGCCAACTCTGAGTGTGTTTTGAGCATAGTCGATGTTGCAGTTATGAGTGGCGAAAAAGTCGTTACCGATTATTCCATCATATGGAAAATCTAGATTTGGAATAATATGAAATTGATGATTTAGTTCGTTAAAATTAAATGGTATGTGCCCGAATGATTTGATTGCATCATTTGTTGTCCCCAAACCACTGAAACTTATTATATGTAAGTTTATCGTATTATGCATTCTTTTGATTGCATTTTGTTTAATCAAACTAATAGAAGCTCCGCTATCTACGAGAAGTTTTAAAGGCTTAGAGGACACGGACGTCTGGACTTCCACAAATGGTAAGTACTTTTTCAATGGGTTTGTAACGATATTGAATGTTTTACAGATTTCTGTTTTATTTTCAGGTGCTGTACACCTGATATACACCTGGATCTGATAGGTACAGTGGATACAACTGAAGCATAGGATTTAACGGGAGCAGTGGATACGGTGGGTGCAGTGGATTTGGTAAGTTTTGATTTAATAGGAGCGGTGGATACGGTGGATGCAGTGGATGCAGTGGATTTGGTAAGTTTTGATTTAATAGGAGCGGTGGATACGGTGGATGCAGTGGATTTGGTAAGTTTTGGCTTTGACTCATTGGAAACAGTGGACGCAGTGGAAACAGTGGGTGCAGTGGATACAGTGGATACAGTGGATGCAGTGGATTTGGTAAGTTTTGGCTTTGACTCATTGGAAACAGTGGACGCAGTGGATACAGTGGGTGCAGTGGATACAGTGGATACAGTGGATGCAGTGGATGCAGTGGATTTGGTAAGTTTTGGCCTTGGCAAAACGTTGGATGCAGTGGATACAGTGGATACAGTGGATTTAGTAGGTTTTGGTTTTAACAAAACGTTGGATGCAGTGGATACAGTGGATTTAGTAGGTTTTGATTTTAACAAAACGTTGGATGCAGTGGATACAGTGGATACAGTGGATTTAGTAGGTTTTGGTTTTAACAAAACGTTGGATGCGGTGCCGAATTTAGTAGAGGAATGGTATGACGTCGCATGACACCGCTACGAGCCACCTATTCGTTTTTTGGATGCCCGTCTTCGTAGGCGTCCTCGTCGTCTTCGGTTTCTTCAACGAGGTTGACTCTTTGTTGTGGCTTGTAGCCAGATGTGGAAGGACGCTCGAGTTTTGATCTATTATTGTTGTATTCTCGTTTCCTTCAATTTTCGATCGAATGGCCTGGATTTTTGCAATACCGGCAGACTTCATCGCTACGATACTGGTTCGTATTGGCACTTTGGTTTCGGAACTCACGGCTAAACATTTGTTTAGGTTTGTTAATAAACTTAGGATTAGGAAACTTACCTTCCGGCTTCCTATACATGGATTGTTGAATTCTTTCCTCTGAAATGGCCAAGTTTATGGCCTCGTTCAGATTCTTTGGGGATCTGGACCTAACGATTGTAGAGATTCTTGGCAAAATGCCCATTGTAAAATGATGGAGGGCCAGATCCTCCATTGCCGCGGTACGGCCCGATACCTCTTTCACTTTAGTATTTTGTAAGGATATTTCCGTCAACACTTGTGACAGACATGTTTCGATCTTCAGGGCATACTGCGAGACGGTTTCTTGCGGGCCTTGCCTGCTCTCTTGTAATTCCATCAATAGGTGGGAATAATGCTTCCTTTCACAAAATTGAGTCTTAAGGAATTCTTTTAATTGATCCCAATTGGTGAAGTCTTTAATGGAGCAGGCAAGTTCCGCTTTACCGCGCAATTGACTTAGTATATATTTAAATAAGATAGGCTTTTGCACATCTGTTGCCAGTTCATGGACATTATTGCCATTTATAATAAATGAATTTAGAGTTTCTCTACTTCCATCATATGTGTTGATGAATTTGAACAAGACATTAAGGTCCATCTCTGGGGTTTTAGACATATTTGGGGACTCACTTGGAGTCGGACTAGGATTTGGCGAAACAGGCAGATCAGGGTAATCTTCTAGTTTCAAAAGTAACTCTGAGTAACTTGTTCTCTGCTGTTGAGAACTTCTGGTCATAATTCGTAGAACTTGACTGTTTAGACTACACGGCTTATCATAGCAAGATTCACTCTCGACGTTCGAGTTCTAAGAATTTAATCGCTTATTGCACTGCGATAACACGATGGAATTTAAGTTAATTCACTTTAGTTTTAAGTTTAAAATAACTCACAGGAATAGCAGGATCGTCGTAGACATGGCAGATCAGGATTCAGCGGCGACCAGGTAATTACCAGTACTTTTCCAGGTAGGCTCTTTCAGGACTCAGCGGTGATGCAGTTCAGCAGGACTCGGTGATGATGACACGACGAGGAGACAGTGATGGTTACCACCACTACACGATGACACGGTGATGATGATGATGACTCGCTGATGATGATGATGACTCAGTGATGATGATGATGACTCAGTGATGATGATGATGACACGGTGATGATTCAGTGCTGATGACACGGTGATGATGATAATGACACGGTGCTGATGCAGTGATGATGATAATGATGACACGGTGATGCTGGCTAAACCAGCGCGCAGAACTTGGTGAAATAGCACGACACGTTTAAGAGCGATAGTGTTCACGTTAAATATTGTTTTATTTCACTAGAACGAGGCGTTACCGAGGATTATCACTTAATCCCTTAAGCTGCCACCAAATGTTATACGGGATTCTGATAAACCGTTTTTAAAAAAGAAATAAAGTTTTTGCTGGAAATTAGTTTTAATTATGAATTTGGAAACACGAAAATAGATTTTGAAATACCCTCGAGAGCAATGAATCCGGGTCACTCTAAGAATCCAAAAAATCTCGGAAAGTAAGAATGCTAGGTTAATGCAATAAATTGTATTTAATAGACAAAATTTATGCTCTACAAGCACGATGGAAGACACAGAGTGTATAGAAGACCAGGGGAAAGATTTAAGCAAGCATGCATCGAAGAAAAAGTAGCCTACGGTGGTGGGTCTGTACTTGTGTGGGCCGGAATTTCCTCTGAAAGTCGCACAGAGCTGGTGATCATAGAAAACGGCTCTTTAACTAGCGTAAGATATGTGGAAGAAATCCTCAACGAACACGTTGGTCCATTTATGGTAAATTTGGGTGAGGATGCTATATTTATGCATGACAATGCCCGACCTCATACAGGTAGTATTGTGAATGACTACCTTCAAGAGATGAACATTACTTGTATGGAGTGGCCAGCGCGCAGCCCGGATATCAACCCGATCGAGCATGCTTGGGACGAGCTAGGGAGATGCGTAAAACAACGAAACCCTCCCCCAATCACGCTTCCTGAGCTCAAAATTGCTCTCACAGAGGAATGGGAGAATATTCCCCAAAATCGTATAAGGAACTTGGTGTACAGCATGCCAAACCGCGTAAACGCAGTAATGGAAGCACGAGGAGGTAATACGAAGTATTGAAATTCAAGAAAATCGCCATAAAGTTCAAAAATTTCATGTTTCCTATTTTTGTTTTAAGGAGAGATCAGCAGTTTTTTTTCTTTATGTAATTTTGTGTAAATAAAATGTATGGTGACTTTTTTTTTTTTAACTTTCATTTAAGGAGTATTAAATTGTCTATTAAATACAATTTATTGCATTAACCTAGCATTCTTACTTTCCGAGATTTTTTGGATTCTTTGAGTGACCCGGATTCATTGCTCTCGAGTGTAGTAGATTTAGTAATAGATTTAGGAAACGTTCGACTCGTTTCGAGGGAGGACCGAGACTGACTAGAGTACTGGCTGAAAATGCAGTGTTGCATTTTCGGCTGGCCACTTTTTAGTTTTATATGCAAAAGAGGGATATAACAGAACATATAAACGATATTGGACTGTTAAGTTATTTTAAAAACATACCGATATTTTTGTTCGTTAGTTCTTATTCTACGTATCCGCCTCTATTTCGCACACAAACTTTCATTCTGTGTCTTAATCCACTTTATAAACGTCATTTTGTACCTATTTGGATTGTTTTATTGTTTTCTGACTTAAGTACCATTATTTTATAATACTACCTAAGACCCTTTCATCAAAGTTTTTTTCTAAGAATTCTGATAATACTCTAGCATGCTATACCTTACTAGATAGCTAATGAAACGTAGATATTTTTAAGCACTTCTGCAACACGACTGTCATAGACAAATTTTAAAATATTTGTGAGTGAAATAAATATTTTCTACGAATTTATTTCAATTTATAACAATCAATCGTCTGCTGCAATCCAATTGGTTAAGTTAACTGCAAAGGAGAATGCCGTCTGATGTATGGCGCTCGGTACCAAGACTAAAGTTAGTGCGTCAAAAAAATATCCAATAAGTTTTTAGTCGATTCTACTGTCAAAATAATTAAAAATGAGGGTTATTGCCATATTAACACTTTACATCAATGTTTATTGCCATAGCAACGTATATATAATTGGTTTTTGAAGTCTAATGGCGGCGTGCAACGGAAACCAAATCAACAAAATATTTTTTTACTTGAGTATCAATCGAGTCGGTGTGTAAAACTAAACAAAATGTAAATGTCATTCATAAAATATAATAAATTTTATGGGATACGTTCGGTTTTGACGCAATTGGTACGGGTTCTCGGCATTCTCCTTTAGTGTTAGGAATAAGAAAGTAACTCATCTACTATACGAAAATCGCAAACTCAAATAAATTATATTCCAAAAACCCAAAATAATAAAAATATGGGTACGTTTTTTAAAAAAACTTAGAAGTCCAATATCGTGAATACGGTTAAGTTTGGAGTAGGGTGTTACAAAGCCATATCAGTCAGGAAATAGGGAAGCTACAAACCCTCCAGGATCTAGGTCGACTTAACCGATAACCCTGTATATATATATAAATGTGTGTATGTGCAAGTATATACATATTCAGTATATTCCTCTTATTAGGTAATTAATTGTTTTTATACCCCCTTGTTCTACTTACGGTTTTTTATTTATCTGTCCACTCCACTAGTGGCCACTCTATCAACTACACCTACTGGGGTAGGTGTCTACCTACCTATGCACCTGCCTTTCTGGATTGCCAAGGTATCGGAGTTGAACGGCTTATAGGTACCTACCTACCTACTTACGAGGTCCATTCCTTACTAAGGGTATTATGCAGGAACCTACTCAAAGGTTTAGGTGAGTGGGTACCTAGGCACCTATTTATCTTCTTGGGTGCACATCACCCACTTGGGGCTATACTATAATGTCCTACCACCTAATAAGTAAACCTAATTGTTGTGTTGCAAAAGTTTGTTGTCACTCCGTTTTGGCCCTGTCTGAAAATCAGCCTCACAAGCAGCATTAAAGCTGAGACAGGACCAGTTTGGCGGCGCCCAGCACGGAGCCACCTAGGTACATACTATACCTGCTTATGTTTAGATTATTGTACCTAATACCTAATCTATTTGTTGTATCATTTTTATGTTACTTTATACCTCTGTCTAATAATGTTTTCATATTTTAAGGTATTGTATCTTATATTTGGTTCTATTGCTATGTGTGTGTCAAATAAACGATTTCTATTCTATTCTATTCTATTCTATTCTATTCTATTCTAATTGAAAACGTTATATCAAGGTTTTAATCACAGGAAACCTATCCCTAACTACTAAACCATGTAAGTATTTGATCATATTTTTGGTAGGTACAATACAGAAATAAATAATCTAGGGAGTAGATATTTATTTATTTATTGTATTCGACGACGTCTGGCGCATTGGCAAAGGTCCGCTTGCGACACAGAAGATTGCGGGTTCGATTCCCGCCGCTACAACAGGGAGAGAATACCAAAGACGAACAGCATGAACAGTAAAAGAGTGAGAATAGAAAGCGTAAAAACGTGTTTGAAGCTTGGAACTTAATGTTCTATACAGTAGGTACCTACTTACCTACAGCAGTACTGTACCTAATAAGGTACGGGTACGGCTGTAGATAATGATATTTACTCGTTTGGTAATCTGCCAGTTTGCCGTATTCTTATACACTCAGGCTCAGTCAAACTGTCTTGAATGCCTAGGTTTGTCACGTCAAAAATATTATAGGTTTCGCTTTTCTGGCTGTATACGCACTCATAGGAGGTTGCAACGAATCCGAGTTTTTAGACTAACTTAAAATTAGAATTTTGAATTAGATTATATTAGACTAACTTAAAATTACAGTAACGTATCAAATAAAAATAACTATTGAAATCGGATCTCATAAGACGGAGATAGGTATCCCGTAGCTCCCTTTTTTTCCCTTTTTGGAGGAAGTAGAGAGCGACCCAATCAAAAATTCCTGATGAAAAAAAAAACTATAGTTTTAAAACCTGTACCACAGAATACAGAGTTTCTGTGTGTTTCCAAGTTTCGTTCAAATCGGTTGTAAAATAGGCCCTGTGGAGGAGTACACCTACCTACGAGCACGACACGATCACGTACCAGAAGCAATGTCTTACCTTTATCATAAATAGTTTTATAACGGAGTTCTTATGGCCACCTTCCCGCCCCATTATCAGACCCTGGATACCATCTAGGGACAAAATACCTGCTCGTCAAGTTCAAGACGAATCAAACGAGCCCAAACTCGATGGGGCTATGTCATTTTATAACGGCATTCCTATATCTACCTTCCAGCTCCATCATCAGATCAGCTCCATGTCATCATAATATTGCAATAGACGATATACCTACATGCAAAAAAATGCGTGTAAAATTTCAGCTCAATCGGAAAAGGGAAAGTGTGTGTGCGAAATTTTATAACATAGAAAATATGGGTCCTATAGGTAAGTAGTACTTATGTATGTTTTCATATTTATGAACAAGTCATTTCATATCATTTCCAACATTTATGAACAAGTGACGCCATCTAACGAAAATGCGCAAAAACTTGAACTGGTTTGCAAGTTCGTTGACTCTGATAGCATTGTGAATTCATTCCGTTCATCGTACCCATAGATTAAGTAATAGTAGCTTTCTCTATCTAGGATCGTAGCTATGCTCGCGCCCTAAAGCTTCGGGATCCTTATCAGCATCCAATTAATTCTGAGCAAGTAAACAACAACTGCTTTCATCATTTCACTGAGGTAGGATGTATAGTAGATACGCGTCATGTAATAAGAACGCTGGAAGAAGTGAAGTGGGTGTGCTTGCGCACGGGTAAATACCGATAAATCGCTTATTGGGCAGCTTACCGCCGCAGCGTCAGCGCTCTTTTTACGTGACGCGCGCGACCTATACCTAGATAAATAATGATGGAAGTAAGTACCCCAATCGTTTGACCTCATTATAGCTGAAAACCTTTTGAGAACCCCCACCCACTCGAATTTTACCTCTGGTATGCCTGAGGGCTTACCACAGTTTTTTATAGTTTACGAAAACTTTATAAGTTTCGGTATCTTTCCATACATTTTCAGTACAGCGCCTCTAGGGAAACGTGCATGAACTACGAAAATGTATGGAAAGATACCGAAACTTATAAAGTTTTCGAAAACTATCAAAACCTGTGGTAAGCCCTCAGGATACCAAACAAAATAGAAATGTAATGTATCTTCAGGAATCAAAACGAGGTTACGAAATCGGCGAGAGTAGCGAGCCGCAATTTTTTTTGTATAGTTAACTAGCGCTGTTTGTATTCTAATTCATCATTGCTGAAGACTTCTTAGGATAAGTTACCTACCGTACTTTTGACCATTGCACCCTTATTGGTCATCATTTGATTGCATTGTTAAGTGATAAGATAACAGAAAGAAAAGTTGGCAACAAAATCTGCGAGCGGAGCGAGCCGTGAATTTTTATAAAAGTTGTGCAAATACAGAATTTGAAAAAGGAAACTAGGTAAGATTTAAGTAAATGTGAATATTAACGTAGTCAAGCAGGCCTTCCGGCCAGGTGGAGTGACCATTTGCTGTCGGCTGCTGGTAGAAGCTGGATGCGTCGAGCTCAGGATAGGGCGCAATGGAGCTCATTTAGGGGACGCCTATATCCAGCAGTGGATAGCTATAGGCTGATATTGATGATGGTGATGATAATGATGATAAACTTAATAAGTAATTGATGCTACCGTGTATGACCCAAAATTTGGACTTGATCTGTTTCCCCTAAAGTTCTGCGCCCCGTAGATACCTGGGCATTGGTGGCACCGCCCTATTTACTTATTAGAAAATTTCGCAGCTCGCTTTGCTCGTAGGTTGTTGTAGAAGGGACTAAGTAGGCTTACCTACTTAGTCCCTTCTTACAACTAGAATGTTCAATCAAATCAAAAGTCAATCTAGACTAGAAAGGCATTCCAGTCCATAATAATAAGTAGGTAGGTAGCCAGGTACCTTCTTTGATTAATATATTTAATATATTTCTTTGATTTCTTTGATAATTCCAAGATCTCTAACCACTTGCCTTGTTTGTTTGAAGTCAATAGTAGGTAGTGTACGTATACACTACCTACTACTTACTTCATTATGTACAACTTCCACAGATTATAGAATAATACTAAACTGCTACAATCCACATCCCACACCCGCATACCACAGATCCTACCTTAATACCTACATAGAATAGGTAGGTATATAAATTAAAGAACTGCAACTGCTGCAACACAGAATAATAATAGTAGATATGTTCCTACCTACTACCTACTATTATTTAATCTGTTTATGTCTACATAATACCTACTTAGAATCGGATTTCTCCATAACACACAGCAAAAAAAAGGGATACTTCGACTAGCAACACAAAAAAATAGAGAGCTCAAAACTCATCTCAATTTTTTTATTACGTATTTCCGGGTACGCTTTCTGTGATTGGTCGAGAGATCGGGCGACCATTGGCCTGCCCCTCGGATACCTGTTGTAACAGGTTTGCGTCGGATGACATGCAACGATAGCTCCGAGTAGGAGTGTGTAGTACAGACACCGCGGGTACTAAAAAGTACTAAGAAGTAGGTACACTAGTGTGTACCTTCTATTAAACATAATAGAGGAACAACAGATATAGAAAATAAGGACGGCTTCAGCTCGCGCGTAATAATTCTGGCCGATAGCGAAGGAAAACACTATATAGATATCTACTACCTACATAGAATGTGTGAACACCATTATTCTAAGTAAACTTTTATACGGAAATTATGCTTTTGGGAACGAAGTAATATTAGTAGGTACCTACATATTGTACCAACTAGCTTAGATAGTACTATGTCCGAATTAGTACAGTACTTATTATGTTTTATTGGTACTGGTACGATTGCCAGAGCGGGTACAAGCCTAGCTCCGAGGCCCCTCAGTTCTCGTGATAATTGTACATTTTTAATTCAGCAATTTCTGTGTTGCCGTACATAGGTGCATGCAGCCACCGATTACGAATAAAAAACGGCGAACTTGAAACTTAGTCCTGATTCATTAAAAATGTCTACGCGATCGGACAGTCATTTGGGATTAAAATAAACACAAATTCGTATCTCCATTCCGCCCGCGGCTTCTTTTGCATGGTACCTACCAGGATAAAGGTAGACTATGTATTTTTTTTAAATATCGCTGGACTCTTTCATATAGCATCATGTAGCCCCAAACTAAGAAGAGCTTGTTTTTTGGGAACCACATTATATTTTTTTAAATACATACATACTTACATTTAATATATAGAAAATAGCCAGCCCTGAGACAAATAACTGCAAATAATTAATGCAAACATATGTATCTCGGAACCCACAACCTTTTGGCTTGAGACGTAGAAGGTCAGGTAGACCTTCACCTACTGGGCCACAGAGGTTGTTATACTATGTACCTACCTATAGATTAGGTTTTTTGTGATCTAGACCTAGATAGGCCTTAATAACAAATTTCTGCTAAATAGGTAGATAGATCGGAAGAGCAACTATCTACCTTAAATACTAACGTAACCTTCCTTTTTATATAAAAAACCAAATAAAGAAGAAACCTTTGAGTAAAGTTATCTATTTTAAATTTGTTTTATTTTCCCACCAGGTCATATAGATTTAGACCACCCTGCCTATGCTAATATCCTACACACATCAAAATAGAAAATTTCCAAATAGAATAGATAGGGGTGTACCTACTTTGATACAGCCTCCCCCAGCAGACGCATATTAAAAGCGCGCGCCGTCAACCAATCACAGCTGCGGGATGCCGCGGTGGAAGGGGTCTGGCTTGTGGCGGTTCATCTCTACATTGATAAGGAGCTGAGTGAATACGATTATTTGCTACTTACTACGGGACCGATGTCCGGGAATTTCAATACTATATTGAACACAGAGAATAATCCTTTTTTTCTTATGAAAAAGTATTTGTTTCAGCAACAGTTTTAACATTATGTATAAACACTAAGTACTTACTTTTTTTTAAATCATTTATTTAAAGGGTTTGTTCTAAATAGAACATGCCACCCTGTTGAAAATACATAATAATTGGAAACACTAATTAACTTACTTTAAACAATCACATTATAAACAAAACAATCAATTATAATTATGATCCTTGATGGCTTGGTAATAGAGCCTGTACAATTTACCAGCTTCCTCTTATCGAGGATATGCTAGGTAACCGTTACAGCCTCCTACCTGCCAGAATACAGGATCCCCATCAAATAACTGCTGACGAAGACTTTCGATCTTGACACATTCCATAAGAATTTGGAAGACATCTTCACTCTTTCCACATGTATCACAATTAGCTGAAGTCTTTTTTTTTAGTTACTTAACATCCGTTTTATTTAGTTGATTTGAACCAAGGTTGATCAAGCACAAAGTTTGATACTGCTGTAATTTTATATTAGTAAGCCTTCAAGCGGCCTTCGCACGAGGAAAGCCTGTACGTATCGTGAAGGCCAGTGAAACGACGTACAAAAAAAATAACAGGACTCGGTCAATTGAAACTGCCTAGTTGGCTACTTGTTCATAGAAAGAAGAAGAAGAGGACTCCGTAGCAGCTCGCCTCGAACTCAAATCTCGTCATAGGTACTTATTATTTTAGGTTGTAGGCAGGTAAGGTAGATAGACTAACTATTACTTAGATATAATTAACTAACTAACTTCCGCTTACGAATATCGTTCGCGTTGCGTGGTAGCGTGGTACCAAGTTAAAAATTAGCATAAGTACTATGTGCTTGACTTTTTTGCATGCTGCGTATACGGTGAAGTATGTGAAAGCGCTAATCATAAATATTATTATAAGACCATTATTGTACCATACTTCAGGCAAAATAAATCATTTCATTTCATTTCATCCAAGTCACAAACTGTGTATACTCCAAGTTTCATCCAAATCTGTTCAGCCGTTTCGGAGTAGAGTTTACTTAAAAAAGCTTTAGCATTTTTAATTGTGACGGTAGATTCCGTAACAGTTATAATATATTATTAGATAGATCTAGCAAATGCAGTTTTTATAGAACTGCATTTGTTAAAGTTTCGTATTGGGCGATATTTAAAGAAAACTGAATGATTCCGAATCCTTAAACATTTAATTTAGTTGGTAGGAATGCATTTTATTTACAATAAAAACAATTTGATGTGATTCGTACACTTTTATATCGTAATATGGCAACACCACACCACCTACATTTTCCTTCCGCCCGCCCGCTCAAAGTAAAACCCGCCATCTTGCACTTGTGGTCGGTCGCGTCGCGTCGCGCTGGGTTTCTTGGGGCTAAAGTTTTCAGTGTTTTAGATTTTTGTGGTTTTGAAAAACCAGGTGACTGTAATATCTCATTCCTCGTTTCGTCCGTATCGTAATAAGTGTGCGCCCTCGCCGCCATGGGCTGCTCGCGTCGGTCGGCCCGCGCCCCAGAACCCTTTCACAAAGCTCTGCAATCATTTTTGTAAGTCCTTAAAGATTCTTATTACTTTTCTATCTGAATTTTTGTTCGGCTCCTCAGCCTCGTAAGCTATCTGTGTTTTTCGTTACATTTACGTCTTTGATAGGCACATTGCCGCCATTGCAATTACGTACTACGCAATTAGTAGAGCAAATTAGAAAAGCCTACTTCCTTTAAAGTGTGTAGCTTAGGGAAGGTTTTGTCGTGTACCTAACTGTTTTTCTAAGTAATCCAATAAGTATTACGTTCGCAACAAGAGATTGATGGCGCCGGCCCGCGCGTCCTTTTTATTTTTGTGTACCGGCGCGGCGCCGGCTACTTCAAAGTACTATTAACTAGGTAATTACTGTAATTAGGTAACTCATAAACGTATACAGCTCGCGGCACGGATAACCACGTTTGACCTTGGATGCCTAGTTTTTTTACAATTTCGTATGGACAGTTTGGTCTACTTGTTCGATGCAGTATCCTCACTATTTTAGCTCAGTTCTATAAACTCGTCCCGGGACCTTTATTTAACGTTGGATTAGGAAACAGCCTAACAACTCTCGGTCTTCAAAGTTTCCATATACCTAAATCAAAACCTATGGTTTCCGTGTAATCCAGACCTGGTAGTGCCTACCTGAAACCTAGTGCTGTTTCTATTTCAACCTAGATAAAATGGTAAACTGTAGAAAAAATTAAACCGTAGAAAACTTCTCTCGGTGAAAAAAAAAACAAAGTATTAAAGTGATTAAAAGGTATTAAATATCATAATATTTGTCACTAACTGCTCTCTTTAGTTACCTTTAGTGGGACATAACTTAATGATAACATTCTTTATCATTCACATATTTACATCACATGCAGCGAATAAAATAAATAGCTCTGATCTTCTTCCTCTCCAATTTCAAATCATTCTGCATCTAAACTAAACAGATATTCTACTGATGTACCTATTACTAATTGTGGAAGTAATCTAACTTTCCTTATTTCCTAATTAATAGTCTTGTAGGTGCTTTCATTATAGTATAGAGTATCCTGACATGTTGTTCCGGTGTCTAAAGGTCTTCTCTTGAAGTCATCAAGTACCGACTTATTAAATTCTACTTAACCTTACACTTCTTAACCGTTCTTCGTGGAATTCCTTGGAGGAGATCTATGTTCAGCAGTGGACTTCTATAGGTTGTTGTTGATGATGATGAACCTGATGCCTATTATTTTGTCATAATATTTTATTAACTTTGGTTTACTGAGTTTTGCTGGGAAATTGCCCAATAATTTTCTAATTAATTCTTTTATAATATAAAACAATAGTATTTGATTCACAATTTTTATGAAAATAAGTGAGAGCAGATTATCTGTCAAACTAAAAGGTTCATTTTATTTAGTGAGATTTTCATAAGGTAATAGGGACTGAATTTTCTTTGTATTTTGCAAGCCTTTTCCTGGCATGAAACACATAAAAAGTAATTCAGCCAAGTTGGTCGAGCCGTCCTCAAGTGATGATCTTTCATAGGAACATGCAGTAATTGATATTTATTCTTAAAGATAGTTTTAGGACCATCTCAGTTACTTAAGTGCCTAGTGACAACAATCCTATTGATTTTAAAATATTAGTAAGCGAAGTAATGTTTCATTTTACCAAAATCTAATAAGAATTAAGGCAGTTGGATGAAAGCTCGCTTTTGTTTTCCTTCATCATCACATTACACTAATATTATAACTGTTAAAGTTTGTTTGTGTGTGCGAGTATGTTTTTGCCACTTAACTTTGTAACGGCTGAACAGATTTGGATAAAACTTTTAATATACATAGTTTATGACTTGGATTAGCTACTTTTTATCAAGGTACGCGAGCGAAGCCGCGGGCGGAAGCTAGTTGAGTATAATACCATACACATGAACAGATATACAACTTGCTAATTTATTAGGTTGTCATAGTCAGTGTTTTTTGTCATAACTTGGTATGATCAAAGGTAATGTGTGTTTTCCTTCACTGTGTATTTAAGTTTGTGTATCCTTACTAAAGACAGTTAAGATTCCAGTCAGATGAGTTTTTGTGGCTTGATTTAAATTTGATTTAATTTTCCGGTCTTTTTAAGCTAATAACATTCCGGTTGGGAAAGTATCTGCAAATTTTGAAATTCAAAGATACTGATCGGTGCAGATGGGCTGATGAAAGCCAATTAACATCTTGCATTATTATCAAGTTACTAGTGAGCCTTGCCCAGCAGTGGGATGATGCAGATTATTTAAAAAAAAAACCTATTTATATGTACCAGGCACCAGCCTTAGACTAATATTAATGAGTCATACCATATTTGTATTATAGTAACCGTGTCATAACTCTGTTGGTGCTCTCCCTTCTGCGCTGTTGGTTGCAGGTTCGATTCCTGCACAGAATAAACATTTGGTACATACGGTGAATATTATAGTTGTTGGTTCTGTTAGTTGACTGTGAGTGATATTTCTTAAAATAATACTTATTTATTTATCTAGGTAAATCTATAATCAAGTAATCTACTATAAGGGACCTTTGCCCACCTGTGGGATGATGCAAGTTGATTAATAAAAACCTACTTAATTGTGCATACAGACAGCCTTCCACTTATTATATTAATGAGTCATACCAATAACAGTCTCATAACTCTGCTGGCAGCTCTACCTGCTGTACTGTTGGTTGCAGGTTCGATTCCTGCACAGAACAAACATTTGTTATGGTGAATATTATAGTTGTTGGTTCTGTTAGTCAGATTTCCTTTAATAATATGTATTAATCTAGGTGAATCTAGAATTTATTTTTCTAAATATTTATATTTATCATATTATTTCTTTTTTTATTTTTAATGATAAATGAATAAAATATGTTATTAATTAATTCAACCATACTTATTTCTCTCTACTTGTAATGCTGGACTGATCCAAAACATAAATATACATGAGTTTCCTTAATACATTCATCACTTACTAAGCGAGTATTAATTCAGCCAATACTTCTATTCTATTGTTTGTTTGTTGGTTTCCTTGATTTGGTTATCTTGTTTTTTATTTGCTAATATTAATAGTTGCTACCAGTTATTTATGATGGCAATGATATATTTCTTGGCTTGTGTTGTAGTTCTTTGTTCATTGCCTGGATATTGTTGTTGGGTTGGTAGCGGGGTGAGTTCTTGTGATTTGTGGGCTTGTGGTTGGATGTTTGTGCTCTACTATACAATAGAGGTATGGTTCTTTATTTGTTGTGCGTTCATATTCTTGTTACAGAGTGGGGTTGGTAGCAAGTGAGTTCTTGTGATTTGTGGATTTGTGGTTGGAAGTTGCCCTTTATTTGTTGTGTGTTGAATTTCTTGTTACAGAGTTGGGTTGGTAGCAAGTGAGTTCTTGTGATTTGTGGTTGGAAGTTGCCCTTTATTGGTTGTGTGTTGAATTTCTTGTTACAGAGTTGGGTTGGTAGCGGGTGAGTTCTTGTGATTTGTGGATTTGTGGTTGGAAGTTGTCCTTTATTTTTTGTGTGTTGAATTTCTTGTTACAGAGTTGGGTTGGCAGCAAGTGAGTTCTTGTGATTTGTGTATTTGTGGTTGAAGGTTGCCCTTTATTTATTGTGTGTTGAATTTCTTGTTACAGACTTGGGTTGGTAGCGGATGAGTTTTTGTGATTTGTAGACTTTTGATTGGAAATCTGAGCTTTATTATCCAAAAGGTATGGAGCAGTGGCCCTTCTTTGTTAACCATCTTCAAAAAAGGAGGTTTTCAATTCGGTTGTAATTTTTTTTTTATGCTTGTTGTGTGCTAATTTTCTTGTTACAGATTTGGGTTGGTACCGGGTGAGTTCTTGTTATTTGTGTATTTTTGGTAGGAAGTTTGAACTCTATTATCCTATGCTAGGTATTGGCCTTTCTTTGTTGTGTGTTGGTTTTCTTGTTACAGAGTCTATTACCAAGTTATTTATATTTTCTTATAAATCAAATGTGGTCCTGATGCTGTTTGCATCCGGTCATCGCTGTTTCTTTTTTTATTTGCAGTTACAGGATATATAAGCAACTTGTTATTGGTTCTTTCGGCTAATTAATCAGATTGACAACGTGTTACAAGGTAAGTTCATTCTTCTCTGCGGTGATGTAAAGACCTATGGCTCCTTGTTGTCAGTTTGTCGGGTTCATGTTTGTTGTCATTCGACTAATATTAGGTGTCATCTGTAAGGGTTTTCTGTTGACTGTATGTCAGCTTTGGTGTATTGCACGATTTTTTATTTCCCAACAGCAAAGAAAGAGGTTGGACTTTAAACTTTTATGTTAGGGGTTTTTTTCAGGTGGTGTATTCTCTATTTGAGTATCTATTTCACTCAATCTATTAAAGTAGAATTGTGCATAAGTATTGGCTGTATTTTGACTCTTAGTAAGAATTTTAGTCCTTCTTGAAGACACTAATTTTTGAATGAACTGTCTTGGCAGAACAAATGTTTCACGACCTCTGTGGCGTAGTGGCTGAAGGCCCGCCTGAGACGCAGCAAGTAGCAGGTTCGATTCCCGCAATGATTGCATGAATTTTTTGGGTTTAGCTCAGTGAGTAGTAACTCTGCCTTCTGAGCTGCAGGTCGTGGGTTCGATTCCCGCCCTGGTCAAACATTCGTGTGATGAACAAGGATGTTTTTTTTGTGTCTGTGTGTTTTATTAATATGTATGTATATTTATCAGTCTGGTACATATTCATTCAATTTGATTTATTTATATCTTATATGTAGGTACATTATTTGTACATAAAAGCCTGAGTTTGTGATCAGTTGGCCGTGTGTATCTGTATACCTACTTATTTATTTAGTATCTGCAATTTTTTGTCTCAGGCCGGGGTGTTTTCTATGTGTGTTTAGTATGTATGTGTTAACAAAAAAAATGTACTTATAAGTAGTATATTGGTTCCGTTAATACAAGCTCTGCTTAGTTGATGATCCTAAATTATCGATCACACACATAGTACTTATATATTATATTACTCCATCCATCCACACCAGCCTATATCAGTCCACTGCTGGACATAGGCCTCCCCTAATAAAAGGGGATATACCCATAATCCCCACGCTGGGCATGCGGCTTGGGGATCGCAGGGCACAGCTTCTCGCACCACCGACGCTGCTGCCCGTCGGTGGCTAGGGGATTTAGCTGTGCCGATGTAGGCTGTGCTATGCCGCAATCAGCCGCTGCCAGAGCCCCGTTCGTTGTTCACGTGTGCAGGTGGGGTTGGCTTGGGTTCCGAAGATAGGGGTTGGAACCCTGTACACCCCATCATATTACTATTTTTGTCCAACTCGTACGGCGAGTAGCCGGCTGAGGACGCAATAGGTGCGGGTTCGATTCCCGATTTTAAAATATTTAGTTTGTCCCCTAGGTAGGTACTAACTAGGCTAGGCTGAATCGATGTGAGAGGCGCGGGTTCGATTCCCGTTCTGAGACAGATTGAATTTGAATGATTTATTTATAAACTCAGCTTGTTAGTAGTTTGCGCTTGTCAGCTAGAGGCTCGATGTGTGAGGTGTGGGTTCGATTCCCGCTGTGTGACGAACGTTTGCATGATCTGGAAATGTTTAGCTATCTGTCGCGATATGGAAGGTGTAGGTTCGATTTCCGCTAATGGATGATCTGGATGCATTTGTTAGTTTAGGTTCCTCAAAATGGGAGGTGCTGGTTCGATTCCCACTGTAGGTATAACAAAAGTTGCATGATCTGGAAACATACATATTTAGAAAAGAGTTCAGTTTGCCTGCTAGTTGTATTGATGTGGCAGATGCGGGTTCGATTCCCGCTTTTTGAAAAGCGTGTACAAATAAGATTTCCTGTTTAATAAAAAACTAATGCTTAAGAAGACGGCATTTTAAATGCTTTAGGTTTTTATTTCGAGAACTGAATAAGTTAGGTTGATTAGCTACCTACCGTCTTCTAAGGTTAGGTACCTACCGTCTTCTTAGGTTAGGTACCACTTACCATCAGGTCGGAGCTGTTGAGTATTCGCCTTGTGTTAGTGACGCGAGATGTGCAGGTTCGATTCCTGCTGCAGGACAAAATGTTTGTAATATCTGCACATAGTTTGTACCAAGTTCAAGTATTTGCCGTATATTGTACACAATAACAAACGATATCATTTAAGTTACCGAACACAGATGTAAGAGATTGCAGGTTCGATTCCCGCTTCAGGACAAATTTGTTTAAACTAGCGACCCGTCCCGGTTTCGCACGGGTACTAAAACATATCTACACTAATATTATAAAGAGGAAAGATTTGATTGTTTGATTGTTTGTTTGCATTGAATAGGCTCCGAAACTAATGGACCGATTTGAAAAATTATTTCACTATCCCCGGTCGCTACAGTCAATATATATATTTTTTTAAATTAAGGATCCTTACTAAAACTCCAGTAATGTAACCAGAGGTGTAAAAATGTACCTAAAAAATAGCTTACATCGCGA
Source organism: Horisme vitalbata (assembly GCA_951804965.1). Lineage (NCBI taxonomy): Eukaryota > Metazoa > Arthropoda > Insecta > Lepidoptera > Geometridae > Horisme > Horisme vitalbata. The sequence goes on from OX638107.1 coordinate 10,206,437, forward strand.
GCGCTGCGAAAACTATTGATAATAGAACAATATGATGCACTACGTACGGCTTTAAAGAACTCATAATTATCTACAGAAAGTGTCGCGACAGCATATTTCTAGCTATTATATTTATGTCACTAGGAAAGGCTCTTTATTTGAATTGTTCCGTTTGCACCGCGTTCCCGTTAGCCCGCGCTTCATAGGCCCGCGCTCCTTAGAACCGCGCTCACCATAGCACCGCGCTTCTTGTCCCCGCGGCTTCTTATCCTCGCGCCTCATATCAGTGGGCATCTTATCCGTGAGCCCTTTGAAGTCGGGGCTTGCTTTTCCCCGCGGAGTACATTCAGACTCAATAATTATAATGTTTTTATGTGAGGTAAGATGGACGGTAGACATTTTCAGATAAGTTTCTGACCATAAAGTACCAGGAGCTCATAACACGATAGGCTGTGGAAATGATAATTTTACTAAGAAAAGCTTTTTATTCAACCAGTAACCTCCTGGCCGGCTATGTTCTCCTGGTATTTCGTGTCGAGTACTCTACATCAAAGGAATCCGCAAAAAGTTCACCAAAATTTATCAGAACTACCAGGGCAATATAAGTCGTAAGGAGTAAACGGGTGAGCCCTTTGAAATTGGGAGCTTGCTTTCTGAGGTAAGATGGTGCATGGTAGAAGTTTCTGAGCGTAAAGTACCAGGAGAATATAACTCTATAGGTATATACGAAACAACGAGATAAATGAAAAGAGATGCAAAGCTCCTTTCATGTGTCAAAATTCAGTAATCACCACCGATTTAGAAGAGAACTAGATAGTCTTAAAATTCAATACGGCTGATCTCTACTTTCTTATGTCCAATATCATCAGTTAGAAAGGGATGCGCATACATATAACAATGCGACTCCAAAAAGTTTATCGTACGGGTGCTCGAACAAATTTCTATGCAGGTTCATACAAATGCCCTGGTACGCAGTCGCAGAAATCGCATTTAGATTAAGTATGGCATCCCTTTCTAGCAAATTATATATGGACATAAGAAAGTAGAGAACAGCCATATGAGTTAATATTCAGAGCATTTGTAAGATTCATAATTTAAAAATGTGAAAAATAAATACTAAATGCGTTAGCATCCTAGTAGTCTGTGGGGGCTTGCTTTCTGAGGTAAGATGGTGGATGGTAGAAGTTTCTGAGCGTAAAGTACCAGGAGAATATAACTTTGTAGGCTATGCATATGATAATACAACAGTAAAAGACCTACTTTCGTACAGTAGTCCGACGCCTTTGATCTCGCGGTAAATGCCGATAAGTGACACAAAAATGTAGGAAGCAAGGGTTGTCACAAGTAGGCAAACAATGTGTACCTTCCTTTTGTGTCGCAAATAAATAAATTCTTGTCTCGTTCTTGTTCGTGGTTAAGATCAATCATCAAAGTACTAAATTAACTACCTATCATTATATTAGATAGGTACCAAAAAAATATTCCAACGAATTGTGAACCTCCTCCTTTTTGAAGTCGGTTAGTTAAGTCTCGGCTTAAAATGTAAAATCATAATAAAAGCAATAAATAGGTCTTTAAAGAAATGATGAACATGTAGATGGCATCAGAACTACCAGGGCAGTATAAATCATAAGGAGATATTTTCTTAAATATAGAGACTCTTGTCAAACAATACACAGCCATTTTCATGGAAATCACAAATTAAAAGAATAATTAGTAATTAATGCAAATTAAAATTCATTGGGTACATAGTACCTACTAAGATTTGTATTCTATTTCTTATAAAGTTTTTATTTCCAGTATTTTTTCTACATCGCGCTAGCCCTGAAAATTATGTCCCGAGTTGCATACGTTTGAATGTATGTCACTCGAACCAGACCTCTTGCGTCTCGACCCTATCACCCCGCACGATTGCCCTGTTTAGACGCATTCGTTGAACGACTGTATGGATATTTATTCTGTGATTTTATTAAGAAAAACTTTTTATTCCAACCAGTAGCCTGATCAACTATGTTCTCCTGGTATTTCAAGTCTCTGTACTCTCATCAAGGGTATGTGCAAGAATAGCGAAATTTATCTAAACTACCAGGGCAATACAAGTCGCAAGGAGTAACGGTGAGCCCTTTGACAGTTGGGGCTTCCTTTTTGAGGATGGAGGATGGTCAATTTCTGACCATAAAGTATCAGGAGATTATAACTTCATAGGCTATGAAAACGATAATTTTTCTACAGTTAAGGGCCTGCGCACAATGGCGGACAGGACGGCAGAAAATTAATTTATCAATTGTTATACGCACACGTTTTTACCTAGCAACAGTTACAATTAACGACGAATGTGAGTACCTAGTCAAACCTAACAAGGTTTTTAGGTACAACAATTACAAAAATGTATCTAAATGTGTTCATAAAATAAATAATAAAAAAATTATAATAATTATCCAGTCGAAAAAACTATATATTTTCACTGCTCGGTGATCGGCCTCGGAGCACGCTGAAGAATACCGCGGGGGGAGGCGCCGCTATGCACCGGTATGTGCCGGCATGCGGCTGGATGCATCTCATCATCAAAAATTGATATTAGCACTAAACCCACAATCTACCATCATAAAACGAAACCCACAACACACTCTTTCAAAAGCAACTGTTCGACTGCGTAGTCTTTAGTGAATAAATAAATCAAATCCCGGCGAGCGGTGGCTACTCGGTGGATACCGCGGCGTACCGCCGAATGCACCGGCAAGCTGGCAGACGCTTGCGGAATCGCAATGCATTTTACTTGACAGTGTGCGCTGGCGGATAGAAATCTCCTCTCCCGGGGTCCGCCATCATTCCAAACCTATTCATTCTCCTGGTTAGCTATGTTCTCCTGGTATTTGATGTCGAGTACATCTTCATCAAGGGAACGTGCAAAAAGACAGCGTGAAAACAGACGTTAAGAGTAAATTAATCAGGACTACCAGGGCAGTACAAATCGTAAGGAGATATTTTATCATAGAGGCTTGTCAAACAATACACAACATGTACAAAACCACACACACATGCATACAGTTTATCAAACTTGGTATTGTCTAATTGATAGATGTCAAAGTCGAGAACTAGTGATTATAGCATCATAACATTTTTTTATCGATATTATTGACACCACAAATAACTATATATGTAACGATTTTTGTTTATAGATTTAAACAACTGATATCTTTTATTATTAAACTATGATTATACAAATAGACTGTGTTTTATTACGATGTATCGTTTAATCTAAAAGAGCAAATCTCAATGCCTTAACAAAAAAAGTACCATCGAGTTAGCCGACAGGCAGCAGCGCGGGGCGTCACGTCGGGGCGTCGGCGTCGGTCGTCTTTGGTGGCAGCTTTAACATAATTTTTAAAACATAAAAATAATATTTTTGTTAATAAATGATTTGGCCATGAACGAGAATAAATAAATTAATAGGCGCCTAGCTAGTACTATATCCTACCTATATAACGTGCCTTTGCCGAAGGACAGAAGCGCTTAGATTTTAGTGCCAATTATACTTAGCCAAGATGATCTGCTAAAAACATTAAACTAATCCACGCCATGAGCGCGTGATGATGAATTCTGATTTCAGACTACATAAACCGAGAAGTATATTCGATGATCGATTTTTGTTGTTAAATCGCATAACCAAGAATTCGATTGCTGCAATCACTACTTCCTTCAGTGTTGCCGGTGGGGACTTTTCGTCCGTTTCCGGACTTCATTTAATTTTGGCCGAATTTTATCCCCTTAGGTTACTAGCTAGTAACGCATTTGGTAACATTTTTGTCAAAATGATTAATTAATTTAGCATTATTTTCCAATTAATTCTGTCAGATCAATAAAAAATTGTAAATACAAACAATACAATGAACTTATTTTAGTTATCCATTTGTATGATATCTGTTTACCTACTAGGGCATCGCTAATATAGGAAAGTCATGCAATGTAATATTACGAAAAATAATCGGATTTTAAAACAAACCTTGCTTTTGGTTCGGACTGTTGTTGTTATGACTGTTGGTAACATTGAGTTCCAAAATTGAAATTTGGACAGACCATAGCAACATTAAATAAATCGACGATGCATCAGCCTCTGATACTAAAGCACAGAATACAGAGAGGACAGAAGCTTCACTCCGCGCAATCATTTAAATAATTAGCGACTTTAGCTGCTACGCAATAAAGTGCTATTCAGCTCGCACCGAACTCAGTGTCTAACATTTATATTAACCTACAACTTGCATCCCTTTCTATCGTGTAGCTCTATCTCTACTGACGTGGCACGTGTAACGTTAGGGTTGTCTTGAGAATTATTCTGTGACGAATAATAATAACCTGGCCGCCGACGGGCAACAGCGTCGGCGGTGCGAGAAGCTGTATCCTGCGATCCCCAACCCGCATGCCCAGCGTGGGGATTATGGGCATATCCCCCTTCTTATAGGGGAGGCCTATGTCCAGCAGAGGCCCCTATAGGCTGTTGTTGTTGAACATTTTACTATCCAGTTACCTAGCCACCTATTTCTTTTTAGGAACAATGATAATTCAAATAATATCTACCTACCTAGTATTAGATCAGAAAACTATTTTACACTGGCTGGCTGCATTAAGAGCTCAGAAAATAGGCATACCTACTAGGTAGGTACTTGGGTCCTTAACACTTACTTAAGTGTTTAGGTGTCTTGTGTACGAAAACTGAATAATCACTGTTTAAGGTAGGTACATCATGCTAAATCTTAAGAGAAATTTTAGTAGGTAGGTACCTACCTAGATAATTGTTGGAGAAAAAAACAACATTTGGTTTGTAGGTACCCTAGGTATCTAGTTTTAGTTGTTAGTACACCTACCTTTATAATAATAATAATAATAGACGAGTTTACAATTAAATAAAGTGTCATAATAATAATAAGTAATTTATTTCAGGCATATATACCCATACACACATTTAAATTAAAATAAGACAATAAAAAATAAAACAAAATGACAAAAAATATATGTAAAAATACAGATAAAATAAAATAAAATAACATAAAAGCATTAAAAAAATACAGTTACGTACGTCATTTCTTATTTCCGTTCATGTGAACGGATATCCAACTTTTAAATATAGGATTGGACATGTAGTCCATGACAGCCATCAGTATGCTATTCTTAGAGCGACTTAACCTAGCCCAAAAAGACGCTATACGGCCTCGCATAATTGCAAAAAAGTCGGGAACCCCTGCTTCGGAGAACATACTCGACGCGCTGCAGTACCTTGGTAACTTCATGAGAGCACGGTATGCGTCATTATACTGTACTCTAATGCTGTTCATAGCCTTTCTTGTGTGTTTCGACCATAGCTGGCATGCATACATACCGAGACAGTAAGCTCGAAACAAGGTATTTTTAACATCAGGACTGCAAGCTGCGAAGCGACGTGCGAGCATGTTACTCCTAACAGCGAGCGCCCTCCTTTCTCTCTCGATATCACCGTCATCATGTAACGCCTCCGTTAGCCAATGACCCAAGTATTTAAATTGAGATACCTTTTTTATTACATTTCCATCCAAGTATACCTCTGGAACATTCTCTGGATCCTTCCCCGACCTGAACACCATCATTTCCGTTTTAGTAACGTTGTACTTTAACCCGTGACCAATAGCATATTGCTCACAGATTAAAAGTAATTTCTGTAGACCTTTAATGGAGGGGCTGAGAAGCAACATATCATCTGCATAGCTTAAGTTGTTTACGCATACGTTGCCCATATAAAAACCGATTCTGGTGTCTCTCAGCTCCCCGATCAGACTATTTGTGTATAGGTTAAACAGGTCCGGTGAAGTCAGTCCTCCTTGACGAACTCCGCACTCTAGTCTGAAATCACTAGAGGTCGTGTCGCCCCACCTAACCTTGTTCGTTTGATTTCCGTACCAGTACCTCAACAGGTTCCCCACATGATTTGGGACCTTTGCATTTTTCAATTTGGCCCAGAGAATTTTATAATTCACTAGGTCAAATGCGCGGCTCAGGTCTAAAAAGCACGCATAGACCGAGGTGCTCTGTGTGGTGTAGTAGTTCACCGTGCTTTTGAGGCTCATAATGGCTGAATCTGTTGAGAGACCGGGGCGGAAACCAAACTGCGCATCATCTATCTCTAAACTATCCCGTATACTTGGGTAAATAAGTCGCTCCAAAATTTTGCCAAGAATCGTTCCTAAAGAAATAGGCCTGTAATTCGTGGAAGTACTGAGATCTGCTGTTTTATTTTTTACAATAGGCACCACAATAGTCTTCATTAGGTCCTGAGGAAGATAACTATATTTAATACATAGGTTGTAAAAAATTTGCAAATTCTCAAGTAATTTATCGCTACCATAGAGAATATGCTCGATGCTAAGTCCGTCGTGCCCGGGTGATTTGCCTCGTTTGATATGTCTAATAGTCCTCTCTACGTCAGACAGTGAGAACTGAATCGGTGTTTCAAGCACGTCGAATTCAACCTCGGACACACTCTCTGTGGGCAGCGGGGTGGCTTTAAACTTACTGGCAAATATTTCCGCAATCGATGCCTGATCCTGCAAACCATCCATTGAAATCGGTAAATTTTGATTATAGGTAAATTTTTTTGTAGCATTCCAGAATTTTGAAAAGTTTTTGTCCTTCCTATGCGTGGCTAAAATATTCATCTTAATACTCTCTTCATTTTTCTGACCCAATTTTAATTTATTTTTAAATTGAGCTCTACTTTCCCGCATCTTATTATATATTTCGCCTTCGGACGGTTTACCGGCCAGCACCCAATAATTAAAATATAACCTAGCATTCTGATGGCTGTCTTTCACATGGTAGTTCCACCCAATTATCTTTGGTTTACGTTTGTGCATCTTTGAGCGAGAACTCTTGATGGCAGCCGTTTGTAAAACAGTCACTATATTCTTATAAAAATTATCAATTAATTCAAAATAATCTTTTAAATGTGCGCATGACGCAACGGACTCACAGGTACATAATATAAAACTAATGTTATCACAGAATTTTAAGTTATCGAGACAATATTTACCGTATACATTTCTTTGGGCGTCCTCCCTCTCCCCCCACCTAACATTTTTCAAAGAATCATCATGTCTGTCAGGGATGGCGGGCCCACCCGATCAGCCTGCTATATTACACCTTAAACGCATGGGATAGTGGTCGGACCAGTTAACATCATATAAAACGTCAGCGGACACGACGGTATGCCAAGCAGCTTTCGTTACGAGGCAGTGATCCAGCCATCTCCTACAGCCATGCGCTTCACTTATGTATGTAAACGTATCTGAGTCCTTGCCAAGGACGTTAATGTCTGCGCACTCCCACTTAAGGTCGTCACAAAACCTATCCAGTTCTAGCCCAAAGTCAGCGGTGGGGTGCGCGTTAAAATCCCCCATTACGTAGGCCACCTGCACATCACTTTCCTCGATAATAGCACTGACTCGAGCCAAGCAGTCAATAAACTCCGTCAGGTTGTCTGACTTGTCCACCGGCATATACACATTTATAACTAGAAATGACCAGGTTCCCACCGCTATTTTAACTGCCATTATTCGATGACTGTCACACTTTACCATAGTCACATTCGGGAGCTTGGCTTTATTCCATAGTATAGCCAAGCCCCCGTACGGTCTACCCCTTAGTGTTCCGACTGAAGTATCCACAGATGACTTCGCAACACATCCAAACTCACTATTTATATGATGTACAAAATTTAGATCATGCGGTAAGAGCCAAGTCTCTTGCAGTAACAGGATATCCGTAGTTTCGGTCAGGTCACGAACACTCTGAACAGACCTCTTGATGTTTTTACAGTTGTACGTTACTAACGAAATACTTAAGGGTGTACTAAACATATGGTTGGTTATTATCAGTCTTTCTTTTCATTGCGTATTCACGGTATGGTCGTAGTACTTTAGGTAACTTACCACATCGATTTGTCTACCTACACCTACCTACCCGACTGTTTTTAAGTAGATAACCTACACTGCCTACTTAAAGTTAAACCAAATAAAAATGTACCTAGTTTGGGTTTCTAATCTTGCTCTCAGTCTACATAATCAAAATCATAATACCTTCTTACTACAGCACTATGTACCAATGGCACAAAAATTGTCTATGAAAAAAGACCTACATAATAATATTAAGTTTATTTATGTAGGTAGGTACCGCATTCAAATAGAACTTGTACCTAAGTACCTACCTACTTAAGTAAATACGGGAGGCTTTGATATCTAAACAACGCATTATTTGGTAGAAAAACTCTCAGTTCTGTACCTACTATTGGTATTATTTACATTTTCTTATTATTATTCAGGCAACCAAATGCTGTGTAGTATTTTTTTGCCCTCATTTGGCGAAAAATATAGGTACATTAACAAAAACAAACTAAAATGCCGCGGCTGCTCAAGGACACTTTCGTTCCGGGCAGAACGCGGCAACCGACGTAACGAACCACGTTCGCAAGGCCGGCGATGCGTAGGTCTATTTTTAGACCTATTCTGCGGAGTGAAAGAGGCCTGACTAAAGTACTAGGCAATCAGAAAACAGCGGGAGGTAAAAATGACAACTGTTTTCAGTTATACCTTTATAATGTCAGAGCAAAGAGGACAATACCATGATTAAAGAGGTACTATATATGAATGGATTACATACTCCTTATACCTATTGAACATCTTCGCGTACCATCAGACGATGTGTGGTCAAAAATGTCTATCACTGATCACATTTCGTCATCACAAATATTATTACAAATGCGAAAATTTGTGTGCGTGTGTGTGTGTGAGAGAGAGAGAGAGAGAGAGAGAGAGAGAGAGAGAGAGTACGTTTGTTCCTACTTTGTAAAGTCTAAACGGATTTGGATGAAACTTGGAATATACATAGATTGTGACCTGAATTAACACAGGCTTTTTATCCAGGTACCACGCAATCAAAGCCTCAGGCGGAAGCTAGTACTTAATAAAAAAATATTCTGAGCCTGTAGATATGAACCCCGACCATATTGTTCAGAAAGGTAGGTATAAACAACACCGTCACCGTCACTACTAAAACTCAAACTTCTAACTCTGTACCTTCCCCTTATTTTCCCTGTTCACCTTCCTCATACTCCTCCTTTGCTCTTTCTCTTACCGTTACCTAGCTCTGCCTCTCCACCTTCTTTGCCTTCCTCTCACTCCCCCTATTCCCCTCTCTTTTCCTTTAACCATTGCCCTTTCCTCTCCTTCCCTTTTCCTGTTACTACAGCCGAAAACGGAACGGATAGATACATTGGTATGCACCAATGTATCTATCCGTACCCAGCTTCAAGCGATATACATATGCGTGCAAAATTTTAGCTCAATCGAAAACTGGGCAGTGTGTCAAGATTTGATTAATTGTTCTACACTCACAGACAACGGAACGAAACAAACTAAATTACATTTTGTAAAAAAACAGCAATAAGCACTTACACTTACTTACTTACTTACAGCACTTACTTACCGACGAATCAAAGTGATCTTGATCAATAACCGATTCTTTGTGGATAGCCCAACAGGCGTGTCATCAAGTTTTTTAACTTGTAGCTTATGAGTATCACACAAGAGGCGTGCCATTTTTAAATCTATTGTAACTCCCTCACATAAGTTTAATGCTTTTTTGCCAGTTTGGAAAAAAAAAACATGATTTTAAATTTTAAATTATTCTGCCATGGATCGCCGACGTGCTTCTTACTTAAATTATGGAGAGCTTCTGGCCTAGCCAGTCTATTTATAAATAAAAGAATAAATTTCGTCTTAAGTATTTATTTTTCACATTTTTAAATTATGAATCTTACAAATGCTCTGAATATTAACTCATACGGCTGATCTCTACTTTCTTATGTCCATATATAATTTGCTAGAAAGGGATGCATACTTAATCTAAATGCGATTTCTGCGACTGCGTACCAGGGCATTTGTATGAACCTGCATAGAAATTTGTTCGAGCACCCGTACGATAAACTTTTTGGAGTCGCATTGTTATATGTATGCGCATCCCTTTCTAACTGATGATATTGGACATAAGAAAGTAGAGATCAGCCGTGTTGAATTTTAAGACTATCTAGTTCTCTTCTAAATCGGTGGTGATTACTGAATTTTGACACATGAAAGGAGCTTTGCATCTCTTTTCATTTATCTCGTTGTTTCGTATATACCTATAGAGTTATATTCTCCTGGTACTTTACGCTCAGAAACTTCTACCATGCACCATCTTACCTCAGAAAGCAAGCTCCCAATTTCAAAGGGCTCACCCGTTTACTCCTTACGACTTATATTGCCCTGGTAGTTCTGATAAATTTTGGTGAACTTTTTGCGGATTCCTTTGATGTAGAGTACTCGACACGAAATACCAGGAGAACATAGCCGGCCAGGAGGTTACTGGTTGAATAAAAAGCTTTTCTTAGTAAAATTATCATTTCCACAGCCTATCGTGTTATGAGCTCCTGGTACTTTATGGTCAGAAACTTATCTGAAAATGTCTACCGTCCATCTTACCTCACATAAAAACATTATAATTATTGAGTCTGAATGTACTCCGCGGGGAAAAGCAAGCCCCGACTTCAAAGGGCTCACGGATAAGATGCCCACTGATATGAGGCGCGAGGATAAGAAGCCGCGGGGACAAGAAGCGCGGTGCTATGGTGAGCGCGGTTCTAAGGAGCGCGGGCCTATGAAGCGCGGGCTAACGGGAACGCGGTGCAAACGGAACAATTCCTTTATTTGGCCCTTTATATTAATCCTTATCAAAATAAATTATTTCACATTTAAGACTGTTTCAATAACTTCACATAAGTTTTTGAATTATTCAATTCTGACATTCCATTTGAAAGATATCTCGTGTTTAAAAATGTAAGTACCAGAAAAAAGTCGCGTGGTCGCCGCTAACCCCACTCGGCTAGCTATACACCTTAATGAGCTATGTAGGGTAGGCATCACTGGGGTACCTACGGAAGGGGAGTCCACATCTAGAAATAAAGGGTGTATGTGTGTGTTAATTTTTTTGTTAAATATCGGTGCGAGCCGCTTGTTATGCTTGTATGTTTTTTCTGTCCTTGTTGCGTTGAATATCTGGATTAGATTTAAATGCAACGTAATGTCTACACTACTTGAAGTATATTATGTAGATTAATATATATAAAAACATAAAATAAACTTGGCCGCATCAAGCGAGTCCAGTCATCAGTGTGAGACCCGCGCTTCAATTTATTTTCATGCGCATTCGTTTTTATTTGTGATAGCTCCAAAGATATTAATTTGAATTATGTGGTGTAAATTATTCTCATAATGTGCATGAAATTCTTAAGGTTAACTAACGTATTTAATCTGTAAGCACTACCAATCTATCTCCACACTACACAGGTTAACTGGAAGAAAACTCTACTTAGCAATAAGTTCGCGGGTGTAGTTTTTTTATCTAGTACAATAAAGAATTTTCTTTCTATCTATCTATTTAAGTTGATAAGGATGAATACTGTATCCGCAATAGATTTCCAATTACCGCGTTGTACGTGATCATTTTTAGGGTTCCGTACCCAAAGGGTGACAACGGGACCCTATTACTAAGACTCCACTGTCCGTCTGTCTGTCCGTCTGCCACCAGGCTGTATTTCGGTGCCGCTATAACAACAAATACTAAAAACAATAAAATTAAAAACAGATAAATATTTAAATGAGCACCCGTACATCGGTACGGAACCTGTCGCCATGGTGAGCGAGTACGACTCGCACTTAGCCAGTTTTTTAGTGTTCAGTACCCACAGAGTTAAAAGGGACCCTATTACTAAGACTCCACTGTCCGTCTGTCTGTCCTCAGGCATCTCATGAACAGTGATAGCTAGACAGTTGAAATTTTCACAGATGATTTATTTCTGTCGCCGCTATAACAACAAATACTAAAAACAGAATAAGATAAATATTAAAGTGAGGCCACCATACAATGCTACGGAATACAGAACCCATCGTGTGTGAGTCCGACACGCACTTGGCCGGTTTTTTATTTTTAGTTCGAAGGCATGCCGGTTTCCCCACGATGTTTTCCTTCATCGTTTCGTACACGTAACTATTGAAAAAATGGATGTGCGCAGCACACTACATTGTTCATTTGGTGATACCCACTACATTTATCATTTGGTGATACACATTACATTTATCACTTCACGGCCGGGATTTGAGCCCACGACCTGCGGATTGGAAGCCGGGGTACATCACACTAGGCCACCACGGCTCCTACGGGAAATGAATACGAAAACTATGAGTTCTATTTATAGACCTACACTGGCTGCGTATGATTAGGTTAGCCAATTGGTTTTTCTCATTTTTAGTCACCGAACCGGTCAAACGAAACCTTATGGTGCCGCTTTGTCCGTCCGGCCGTCCGTCCGTCTGTCACAGCTCATTATATCAGGAACTAGATAAGCTACAGACTTTAAATTTGTTATAGATTTAAAATGTACTAATTGAATAAGATTGCCAGTAAACAAATAAAAATAATAATTTTATTTTCATCCCCCAAAGGTCCAAAATAAGAAATGTCAAAATTTCAAACTGGTGCCAATAGGTCGAGTGGCATATCATATAAAAGGGGACAATTAGCCCAGGTTAATGCAGTTTTTTATTTTTGTATACAATGCATGGCTTTCCTTTTATGATCAAAACTGACAAAAAAATGACCATAACCCCCCCCCCATTATCTCCGAAGTTTGCAAAGCGAGAAATCTGAAACTAATATATGTTCACGAAAAATATCCATATTTTACCGCCCCGCCGACGCTGCTGCCCGTCGGCGGCCGTTGCATTTAGTTATGCAGGTGTTAGGCTGCGCTATGCCGCGATCAGCTGCCGCCAGAGCCCCGTTTGTTAGTTAGCAGGGTGTAGCACGGGCAGGTGAGGTTGGCCTGGGTTCGGGTAGAGGTTAAAATGAATGACTTACGTACCTAATTGATATATTCTTTGTTCCATAATTCACATTTCCCATAAATTGTAGAAATTTTGGAGAGATTGAAAATGGTTGAATTGACATATACGTTTTTTACGTTTCGTCAGAGACGTCTATTCTTTGCTGCAAAATTCTACCGGAAGTAGGAGCGAATCTGTTGTATGTTTGTGTAACATTTTTGCGGACCAAACACCTAAAATAAGAACACCTTGAATAATGTAACCACATAAAAAGCATTATAGAGAAATAGATAATTGCCCGCCTGAGACGCAGAAGAGTGCGGGTTCGATTCCCGCCGTGAGACAAATGTTTGTATGTTCAGAAAATATTTGTACGTATTTACAAAAAAATGTACAAATAGTATATCAGTGATGTGGTTCCCATAATACAAGCTCTGCTTAGTTTGGGGCTAGATGATGTGTGACAGTATAATTCATTTATTTCCTTTTTATTTTATTTAGTAATTTAGAATGTTAGGTTGGAACCACTACATCACCACCGAGTCCTCTCGACAAAGCTATACATTAACTGAAGAAAAATACGACCCGGTTGTAGTAGACCCCCTGGTTTTGCCGGGGATCCGCTATTCTAGTTGTCTCCACGCACTTCTGGGGTCCACTTGCGAGCGGATCCAGGTAGTAACTGGGAACTTCTAGGAGGTGCATCCACCAGCCACCATGGATTGTTAGCACTTCTGGGAGATCTGCTATTCTAGTTGTCTCCACGCACTTCTAGGGTCCGCTCGCGAGCGGATCCCGGTAGTAACTGGGAACTCCTAGGAGGCAGGTCCGCCAGTAGTTCTTGGAGTATGTGAAATGTTCGTTCTTTCTTCACGCCTGAAAATCTGAAAGGATTGAGATGAAATTTTGCAGTTAAATAGTTTTAAACCAGGAAGACAAATTGTTATTCCGGAACCATATTAAGCATAGTACATTAGGGTTTGAAGTCTCCTTACCTGATTTTCTTACACTTCAAAGTTGAATGGTCTTCTACAGTAGTTAAATGATGCGGGTGCCCACCGTCATACATTATCTTTATTTTTATTAAGATGAAAGTAAATCAAAGTTGGATTATATTTTAGGCGTTTCCTTAAAATACGAACGGTGCGGCTTGGTAGGGTAGGTACCAGGTACTTGTCTCCATCTTTCGCTTTGTCTGGATTATACGGAAACTATTACTATTCTATTTATGCTTAGCTTATAAAGTTTAAGTAAATTGATGGCTAATGGCTATCTGGACCTTAATTCTTATATTTCATCTAATATTTCGTCAAATACTGGCCAGTTAAAATAGAAAGAAAGATAATTATCTGATATTTATGGTTTCTATGAATGATGTGGTTTTAGTTTAGGTCTTTCTTGTTCTTAATTTCTACTATAATAAAGTGGCAATCTCTACTATAATGCAAGATACAAGATATCCATTTGCATAAATAAGTGTAGGTAACATTAGGTCTCAGGGCAAGCTCACCGTCATGCTCATGACACTGCCAAAGCAGTTGTTACTTACTCATCAACGAAGTACAACTATCCTCGAGAACATCTCTCTGAATGACTGAATTGATTGGCCTCGTAGCTCAGTTGGTCGTGAACTCTGCCTTCTGAGCTATAGAGGTTTGATTCCCGCCCAGGACAAACATTAGTGTGATAAACATGAATGTTTGTTGTGTCTGGGTGTTATATGAGTATGTATTTAAGTTTATCAGTCTCCGGTACATAGTACAGGTTCTGTCTAGTTTGGGCTCAGTTGACCGTGTGTGATGTCCCGTACATTTATTTATGTCCTTCAGTCAGCTTATAGTGTGCTCGAATTCTCCAATAATGCTTATTTATCATAATTACAAAGATTTCAAGTGTAAGATCTTGATATATTTAATGACTCGCTTCGTACTAAAAAGAACAAATTGTAGTACGGATCATTAGAAATGGCTATCGTACTGCAATTCTTTAAGTTAAATTCTTGTTTTTGTTCTTTTGTATCTCTAGTTATATAAACACTAGTGTTCCAAATGTTATCTGGGATACTAGAACATTTTATTAGGATCCAACGCTCATATTGTGTTTATTGTGTCAGAAATGTGCTTATGGCATTTGTCAAAAACTGATTTTTTTTTATTGAAATATGTGCGCTGATGGTTTATCTCAAATAAATAAATGTACTTAGATTCTTAATCTGCAGAAAAACATCGTTTGCGCGATCTTGAAAACGACGTCTGATCACAAATAGATCCTTAACATTAAGCTGTATGATAAAAAATTACCTACGCACTTAAAACGTAATTAATCTGATTCACTGAAAGGATATATTTTATAAGAATCGGGCAAATAGAACTCGAGATGCAGCTAGACTGTGTCAATACAAAAAGTAGGCTGACGCCGCTGACGTGAACCTCTGGTTTTTGGGTTCCGCGCCCAAGTGTAAATTTGGGACCCTATTATTAAGACTCCACTGTACGTCTGTCTGTCTGTCACCAGGATGTATCTCATGTACCGTGATAGCTAGACAGTTGCAATTTTCATAGAAGATGTATTTCTGTTGCCGCTATAACAACAAATACTTAAAACACAGTAAATTGAATTCATAAGTTTGGCTCCCATACAACGGTACGGGAACCTTCGTGCGTGAGTCCGACTCGCACTTGGCCGGTTTATTGAGCATGCTGTTAGATACCACAAATTAATTAATATTATATCATCATCATCATCTTCAGCTATTTCTGTGTTCTTAGCGGATCATTAGTAACGGTTTCATAACTCTGTTGGTGCTCTCCCTTCTGCGCTGTAGGGTGCAGGTTCGATTCCTGCCCAGAACAAACATTTGTTATATACGGTGAATATTATAGTTGTTGGTTCTGTTAGTTGACTGTGAGTGATATTTCCTCTAATAATACTTATTTATTTATCTAGGTAAATCTATAATCAAGTAATCTACTATAAGGGACCTTTGCCCACCTGTGGGATGATGCAAGTTGATTAATAAAAACCTACTTAATTGTGCATACAGCCTTCCACTTATTATCATACCAATAACGGTCTCATAACTCTGCAACAACAATAACTGTTGGTTGCAGGTTCGATTCCTGCAAAGAACAAACATTTGTTATGGTGAATATTATAGTTGTTGGTTCTGTTAGTTGACTGTTAGTCAGATTTCTTTAATAATATTTATTTATCTAGGTGAATCATTTATCTATATTATTATCATTTATTTATTATATTATCATTTAATTCAACAGTACTTAAACTTCTCTACTTGTAATGCTGGACTGATCCAAAACAGAAATACATGAATCTCCTTATTACATTCATCATCTACTAAGCGGGTAATTCAGCCAATACTTCTATGTTATTGTTTGTTTGTTGGTTTCCTTGATTTGGTGATCTTGTATTTTATTTGATAATATTAAAAGTTGCTACTCATGTGATTTACAATGGCTATGATATTTCAAAGGGACAATTTCTTGGCATGTTTATTGTTCTGGTTTCTGCTCTATTGTGTTGTAGTTCTTTATTGGTTGCTTGGAGATTGTTCTTGGGTTGGTAGCGGGGTGAGTATTTGTGATTTGTGGACTTGGATTGCAAGTGTGAGCTCTATGATTGTCCCTTCTTTGGTGTGTGTTAATATTGTTGTTACAGTTTGGTTGGTAGCGGATGAGTTCTTGTTTTTGTGGACTTCTGTTTGGAAATTTGATCTCTATAATCCAATATAGGTATGGTCCCTTCTTTGTTGTTGATTTTCTTGTTACAGAGTTGGTTTGTTAACGGATGAGATCTTTTTATTTGTATTCTTTTGGTTGGAAGTCTGAGTTCTATGATCCATTAGTCCTTTCTTTGTTGTTTGTTGATTTTCTTGTTACAGAGTCTGTTCCCAAGTTATTGAAATTTTATCAACAATCAAATGTGGTTCCGATGCTGTTTGCATCCGGTCCCGTTAGTTCTGTGATTGATATCAGTCACTAAATTCTATCAATAGTCATCGCTGTTGCTTGTTTTATTTGCAGTTACAGAAAATATAAGCAACTTTCTATTGGTTCTGCTAATTAATCTTTTGACTGAATTGTTGATGCAAGGTAAGTTCATGTACATATCTGCGGGGATGTAGAGACTATTGGTTCATTGTTGTCAGTTTGTCATGTCATTTGACACGCCACTCTACCAATAGCAGGTGTCATCTGTAAGGCTCTGTCCGTTGACATACAAGTATTGGTGTTCTTCATGATTTTCTATTTCCCAACAGCGAAGAGAGTTTAATGTTTTTTGTCCCGTTTGTAAGGTTTATGTTAGTTTCTCTTGTTTGTGACTTTTTTCAGGTGGTGCCTTCTCTATTTGATTCTATTTGATGTTTTTGTAACTATTTCACTCAATCTATTTAAGTAGAATTGTGCATACCAAAGTATTGGCCTGTAATTTGACTCGCTTAATAAGAATTTTAGTCCTTTTGTCCTTTGCAAGGACACAAGTTTTTTAATGATCCGTCTTGACAGAACAAATGTTTCACGACCTCTATGGCGTAGTGGGTGAAGGCCCGCCTGAGACGCAGCAAGTTGCGGGTTTGATTCCCACCGCAGACAAATGTTTGCATGAATTTATTGGGTTTAGCTCAGTGGGTAAGCAATTCTGCCTTCTGAGCTGCTGTAGGTTGCGGGTTCGATTCCTGCCCTGGTCAAACATTTGAGTGATGAACAAAGATGTTTTTTTGCGTCTGTGTGTTTTATAAGTATTAATTACTAAAAATCTGGAAAGTAGAAGTTGAGACAGTTTTGTGTGTAGATATACAAAAAGTAGGCTGTCGGGAACCTCTGGTTTTTAGGGATCCGTACCCAAAAGGTAAAAACGGGCCCCTATTACTAAGACTCCACTGTCCGTCTGTCTGTCATCAGGCTGTATTTCATGTATCGTAGTAGATAGATATTTAAAATTTTCACAGAAGGTTGCCACTATAACAACAAATACTTAAAACACAGTAAATTGAATATTTATGTGGTGCTCCCATACAACGGTACGGGGACCTTCGTGCGCGAGGCCGACTCGTACTCGGCCGGTTTTATGAGCATGCAGGTAGATACCACAAAATAATTAATAGTATATCATCTTCATCATCTTCAGCCTGTACCAGTCCACTGCTGGACGTAGCCCTGACCCAGTAAGCGCCACTGAGCCCGATTTTCGGCTCCGCATCCACCACGCATATAATTTAATCATTATTGTGGCTGTCAGATAGTGGACACGGATTAACGGATTTAGTAAGCCATGTAGGATACATAGGATAAGGCAGACCTATACTTAGGAGAGTCCAATACCCAGTAGAGAGCCTTTAGTTATTAATAATACACGTATTTTACCTTAAAACTTTAGTTAAATTTTTGTGAATGTCTTTATGAAAATTCCAAGTCAAAATTACGCTCTATTCTTCAATAAAACCTTAAAGAAGCGCTCGCGGCATGGCTTACTCCGGTGCTCTCAGCAGATCATCTTGGTAAAGCAACACTGAAGTCACTACTTGCATGGGTGACCGTTTTGTAGCATTTAGATCTGAGCGCTTCCGTGCTTCTGTAGGTACGTTAAAATGTTGGTGCCGGATTTTTCAGTCAAAGTATACATAACTAACATCATATTGAAATTGAATTGAATTTATTTAAAACAACAAACGTTACATGATAAGGTTACAATCACACTTAGAATAAGTCCTTAGACTAGTATTCCAAGATGGATAACATTGGTACCCAAACTAGGATTCCCTGTTTTAATCATAACACGATAAGTAGGTAAGAAGGTACTTATTTCTAATTCCATTTTCGAAGTAGGTAAACAGGTAGGCAGGCAACTGCTTCGTCGGTGGCATTGTGACGTTATGTGATGTGATTGATGATGTTCAGCGCAGC
This sequence comes from Horisme vitalbata, assembly GCA_951804965.1. Taxonomy (NCBI): domain Eukaryota; kingdom Metazoa; phylum Arthropoda; class Insecta; order Lepidoptera; family Geometridae; genus Horisme; species Horisme vitalbata. The sequence continues at coordinate 10,225,281 of OX638107.1, forward strand.
AACTGTACGTAACGTGTATCACATGCGCTAGTGACACAGTACCATGTTTGACGACCTCGTATGGCGAGTAGCCGGCTGAGGAAGCAATAAGTGCGGGTTCGATTCCCGATGATTAATTTATTTTGCATGATGTGGAGGTATTTAGGAAGAAAATGTTTGTCACCTTAGAACTAAACAGGCTTGCTTCGATGTGGGAGGTGCAGGTTCGATTACCGTTCTGAGACAGTGGATTTTGAATTATTTAGAAGCATTCATAAGCTCAGTTGGTTGTTTAGTTGGCTTGATGTGGGAGGTGCGGGTTCGATCCCCGCCGTGTGACTAACGTTTGCTTGATATAGAAGTGTTTAGGAATATAAATGTTAACTACTGTCTCGATGTGGGAAGTGTGGGTTCGGTTCCTGCTTATTAGGTTAAATAATCTAGAAGCATTTGTTAGATAGATTCCCTTAAAGTAGAAGGTGCTGGTTTGATTCCCACTCTATAATCAAAGTTGATCTGGAAACACACATGCCTATTTAGAAAAGAGAGTTCAGTGTGTCTGCTAGTTGTATCGATGTGGCAGTTCCCCTGTGTTCTCTTCGTACCTAAATGATATAGATCGGAAGAGGTTGAAATGAATGGCTTATCTACACTTTAAGGCCATCTAAGGCCTTGCGTTATAGATGTTTTCTTTGTTCCATAATTCACATATCCCATATATTTTACAAATTTTAGCGAGATTGAAAATGGTCGCATTGACACGTATTTAACGTTTCGTCAGCGTCTTTTCTTTGGTGCAAAATTTTACAGAAAGTAGGTGCGAATAAATATAAAATGAGAACACCTTGTATCATGTAACCAGATCAAGCATTATCGAGAGCAATATGGATTTTTTTTTTGAAGAAAATTAAAAAGAACTATCAAAACGGACGTCCTGTGGCGCAGTGGGAAAATGCCCGCCTGAGACGCAGAAGAGTGCGGGTTCGATTCCTGCCGCGGGAATGTTAGTCTCGGGTCTGGGTGTTTTCTATGTAGGTAAATATGTATGTGCTTACAATAAAATTTATATAAGCAGTATATCAGTCATGTGGTTCCCTTAGTACAAGTTTGGGGCTACATGATGTTATAGAATAATGACCAGCATTATTTATTTATTTCGGTATTTTAAATATTGGGCAGAAATAACTACCACTAACGAATTCACAATATTTGGCCTCTCGACAAAGCAACAAAAAAAGTCTTCCCCGTTGCTATGGAAAGGCCATGTCTTCCAAGAATGTTTTGTCTTTTTGTAATACCGTGTTCTGGTTGGTAGAGAAAACAAATGGTAGACAAATATCTTTGTCTTCTCTATGGTAGACTACAAAAAGTATACTACAACTCAGGCAGGTTAGGGTTTTGCTCCACCACGGAGCCAGGACTCGACATAACTTTCGTAACCTACTTAGACCAAGTACCCTACTATGCTTTTCATAATCATAATGTCTACTGTTGGACATTGGTAGACGTGAAATGTTGCCCAATAAGCTTCGACTAACTGCGGCACATCAAGTGTTTTCTGAACATTAATAGCCCTGGTTTTGCCGGGGATCCGCTATTCTAGTTGTCTCCACGCACTTCTGGGGTCCACTTGCGAGCGGATCCCGGTAGTAACTGGGAACTTCTAGGAGGTGCATCCGCCAGCCACCATGGATTGTCAGCACTTCTGGGAGATCTGCTATTCTAGTTGTCTCCACTTACTTCTAGGGTCCGCTCGCGAGTGGATCCCGGTAGTAACTGGGAACTCCTAGGAGGCAGGTCCGCCAGTAGTTCTTGGAGTATGTGAAATGTGCGTTCTTCCTTCACGCCAGAAGTTCTAAATAGATTGAGCTGAAAAAAAAATGCAGTTAAATAGTTCTAGACCAAGAATACGATTAAAACATTACTATAGTAACTTACATGAATTACTTAAATTTGGATTTTAATGTTTTTTAAAAACAAAAAAACATGGCAAATGTCCCGTTTTAAATAACTTTAAGTGATATACTTATTGTTGCAATAACAGTTGTCGCACGAGGTCTATTGTTCGCAAAACTACTAGTCTTCTTCTTCTTTTTAGTTCGCTAGTGGCCAACTCTGGTGTCGGAGTTTTTAGGCTGCCTGAAGACCTCCGACAAGGACATGGTTTAACGACTGAAAAAGCCAAGACCAACATCTTAACGAGCCTTCCGAAGCACGGAAGCGCGGTCACCCATCAAAGTAGTGCCCGGATGGAGTGTTACTTAACCTAGTTGATATGTGTAGAAAGACTAAAGTACGCCATTAGCGCTTCGAGCGACTGGTTCATTATCATACTCAGTTATATACAGCACATTAAGCATTCAACCAGGCTCAAATCTAGGCTCAAATACAACCATGTGACGTATACGGTACTACTGTAGGTGTATTTCAGCTTAGCACGGGTAATTATTGCTGAGACGCCTTATATGTTTCAATGTCTATTAATCTTTAAGCCACATTCATTGAACCCACAGTAATATGGCATATTTTCCACAAACAATAATTGAACTTTTGGTACGTAATAACTTCAGTGTTTTGTCAAAGTTGGTGTTAAATTCAGTGTTTCATTTCAAGTGATTAATTCAGTGTTTCTAGTGATAGCTTCAGTGTTTCTAGTGATTAGCTTCAGTGTATCAAGAGATAACATCTCAATGGTATTTTAATCTAGATAGACTCATTTAAAGAGTATCCCCATATCTAAACACGGAGTGAAACTAATGGCTCTAGCTACATTTTTTGTATGCTTTAGTGATTGTTATTCGATGTTTATTAGTCTGATAGATTTTAACCGGTTTTAAAAAGGGGAATCCTTATTGGGTGCGTATTTTTTGTTCTGTTTGCCATGGAATTCTATATTATACCGTAACGCCGTTCGCTTTGTTTTCCCTTGAAAAGCTGTCAAAAATTAACGAGACGTCAAATGATTTTTAAATAAATGTCAAACAAAAAACAAATAGAACGAAGCGTCATGGGTAACGGAATATTATAGGAATCCGCCATTAGTGTATTGCTGTGTGTGTTACAGTAGGTAGAGTCGCCTCCGATTAGTCAGGTTGGGATCATGCCACTCTAAAAGCGCTCTCTGATTGGTGGAACGCGGCCGAACCCCGCCCAGGGGCCGATCTCTCTCACATTCCTCGAGTCGTAATCTGAGGCGGAAACGTTCAAAAAGTCTCGTGACAGAAATGACGTCATCGGCCGAGAACTCTGCTCTCGAAACTACTGCGGTCGTACCACAGATATACGCGTGGCGCAAAATTTGACGCGACGTTGGCAATGTTAAGTAGTCCTCACACATCATGATTAAAATTTGCTTACCTTATAATTTGTAATTTAGTATGTTTGAAAAAATATATTTTTTCAGAATGGACTTTAGTTTTAGGATTTAATTTATTGTGATTACTAACAAGTAGCACTACCCGTGTGTTCATTTAATGTCGCCTTTAGAGCGCCACGCCACAATGAAGAGAAATAGATTAGGTCTTAAAATTCACTGCTCTGAAAGTCAACTCATACGGCTGGTCTCTACTTTCTTATATTCATACTAGCGGCCCGTCCCGGCTTCGCACGGGTTAGGGCACTTTTTTACACCTTTGGTTACGTTACTTAAGTTTCAGTAAGGATCCCTAATCTTTTCTAGCAATAAATATAGCCTACGTTACTCAGGGTGAATGTTACTTTCCAATGGTGAAAGAATTTTTGAAATCAGCACAGTAGTTTTTGAGTTTATTCATTACAAACATACACATTTATTGTAAATACTATTTTATTGTAAATATTGACATCAATGAATTTTTATTTTTTGTACATAATTTTGATTGATTTTTGTAAATAAATTATATATTTTTTTATTTTTAAAATAAGTGCATGCTGCTTTATATCTTTTTCGTAGATCTTTAATTATTATTTACTTACTCTATTTTTTACTCGCTCGATCCAAGTGTCATTCTTTTATGCATGTTGTCTATCATCTTTAATTATAGTAGCACTAAATTGATGTCATATTACTTGTTACTACTTAATTTTTATGGGTGTATATTATGTTGATGATTCTTAATAAATAAAATAAAAAATACACACACACAAAAATACAATTTTTTTCCTCTATATTATATTAGTGAAGATGTAGATATCACTTGCTAGAAAGGGATGCATACTTTATCTCAACGCGATTGCTGAGACTTCGTTCCGGTGCATTTCTATCAAACTGCATAGCATTTTATTCGAGCAGCCGCGTACGATTTTCTTTTTATTCTTATTTGAAGTCACGTTGAGAGAAGTATGCATCCCTTTCTAGCTGATATTGGACATACATAAGAAAGTAGAAATCAGTCGTATGAGTTGATGTTCAGAGCATGAAGGAATTCTAAGATTTCATCTATGCTGTAGTCATAGTTCTTTGCGTTATACTAAAACGATGTTTTTATAATGACGTCATCTCAATCACGATTCGAGCGTTTCCGAAACAGTCAAATCTTATCTCAGTTCCCCCAAAAAATCGGTGTATGAATTCTCGCCTTTAAATTAATTTTTTGATTACTACGAGACCAAGTGCTCCACACGTTGACCTCAGATCTGCGGCTCAAACTTGCTGCTTAGATATCCGCAGTTCCAAAAAAATATCCATGTTGAAAGTTGCAAGGATGTTGATAGATATGCACTAGAGATTTGGGTTCGATTCCCCTATGTATATAAGAATTTATGGACTGTTTCTTCTGCGTGATCGGTCACCCATTAGTGATCTTCAGTTGCTAAAACTCTCAGTTGTACAACGATCACTCATCCATTAGCAACCATGCTGACCGTCGCAATTCTGAAACGCCTAAGATCACCTTATTCACATGTTAGTAGTGGTGTCGTTGTGGTAAACGTTTCATCTACCTTTCACACTCCCGGTGCCCGGTGCCTCCCATCCAATAATAGAAAGTGCAGATTTTTTTTCTGAAAATCTGTACTTGAGTCACGACCACCTTTGAATTCAGGTCAACATGGGAATTTCAATTGAGTTTACAAAAAAAAGAATAAACAAATTCTTTCATGCACCAGGTATACCTACACTGATACCTGATGGCAAAGGTAAGAATGCAACTTGCTTAATAATGAAACTTATTACTTTAGTGTGATCTGATTTAAATACATTCCTATATACCTATTATTCATTTCTAAATTAAAAACTCAGTTTACCTGTTTACCATCTGATATTGTATATTTACCTGTGTTTACAAACAAATAAATGAATTGAATTGAAACTCTAAATATTTCTTGTGTTTCAGTCCCAGGAAGCAAATCTACATCATGAATACTTTAAACAGCTTCTGGTTCTCGCGGTTTCCGTTTGGATTGGTGACTGATGAAAATGCTTCCATGCTTCGAAGAAATATGAAAATAAAGAGTGTTGACCTGTCACAAGACTAGTGGGGAAGTAGTGTCAGACAGCAATTTATTCTATGACCAAATACATCAGTCACGGCGGCCAGGAAGACTATTCTAATGACTGGAGATGAACAGAATATCTTTGTCCACTGTTTGTATATTCTTGAAATTTTCCCTTCAAGTAGTAGATCCTCACCTCTACCGCACGCGCCGCTGTTGTTCTTGAAATATCAGTTCTGTAATTATAATTCTCTTATAATTAATCTTGACTGTGGTGTAAAACATAAACTTAATCGTGTGTGGAAGTGCTGATTCTTGTCAGTGATTTATATAATAAACTATCAAGTGTTTAACCGCTCTATTGTGTTTGGAATGATGACCCAAGACCCGCTTGATAAGATGCCAGTTGTCATAAACCTTTCATGCTAATTATTTTAGAATATAGGTGTATTTGCCTAGGTACTTGACGTCTAATGTCAATATAACGTGCAGATTTAGATTACGGAGAGCCTTTAGTTTTACACCGCGTTAAAGTTTTGGGGAAATTGAGTAGGTAGAGTAGCTTCAGTGTTCGTGAATAGTGAGTGAAGCACGCAAGACGAGCATCAGTTGGCGCCTAGTACCATCCAGGCGTCTCACCGCCCTGTCCTTCGTCCGCTGAGCTACGGTTCCGTGTTCTTCTCTTCGGTGGTGAAATTGAGGTATGTTTTTACTAAATATTGCTCATATCCTACGTTTCCACTAGCCTCAACAAGAAGTTTGACAAAGTACCTACATGTTTAAAAAAAAGTCTACATTATTAAACAAACATGTTAGGTAAATTAAATATTATGCTGTACATACGTATGCAGAAAGAAAACCCTTATCTATATTAAACCAACATTGTCAACCGATAAGTTGTGTTTTAATAGGATCTTGATTGACTTGTTTGTTTCATCGCTAATGGAAATGTAAGGATAAAACTATTTGTTCTTTTGGTGTCCAGTATCCACGTGGCCGTAACAAGCTTATTACTTTTTGTTGAAGTATACGTATGTGTCGTTTTGTGGAAATATTAATAAACTATCGTCTTATAAAGCCTCATTCAACCTCACTTTATAGAATGATGTCTGCATACAGATTTTTTAGGCTTCCGTACTGTAACGAAACAGGTTTCAGGAGAGCGTTCCGTCGTTCACAAATATAAGAAAACTTATCTTAATAAACTCAAAACTAAAAACATTTTCATTAGATAAAAATAATAAAGAAAGAATAAGGAGTGACAGTGAAAGTCAGGGGGAGAAGAATTGAAAAAATTCGTTGAGAGGGATGTTTTGGGGCTTTTCAGAGAATAATCAGGATAAAACCATGGAATGTTCAAATCAAAAACAAGGAATGATGAGAGCTGATGTTCTCCATGTCAATTAGCTATTGTACACAATGAAAATGAACGGAAAATCTAGATAAAGATATGTATGCGCGAGTATTAGAATGTAAGATTCTGCTCCTCCTAAGGGATGGAAATGTAGGAGGGTTGAGTACTGATAGGTGCAGTAATGGACCGTTGATAAAGGCAGGTCAGGCGGTTTTAGCTATTGCATAGCTTCTATCGAGGGCCTTGAGCGCGGGGACCGAATCCAGAAATTCCGTAACGAAAAAAAACCTCACGCTCCCCACTCCGACGGGCACGGAGGTGTGGCTTGAAGGCCGTGCATTGTCTAACGTCGTTTCTTTTCGGCAGTCTTTGACATGGTGTTTGTGTGCGTGCAACTAGACGTATTTTTATTTAATAAAAGAAAAATAAATGTTTTCTTATCGGTCACCACGCTCAAAAAGTGTAACTTGAATTAATATCAAAGAAAAAGAAATACTGCATCAATAAATAAATAATTATAATTGCATAAGTTTATACAAAATGCTATGCAATAGCTTTACCGCGGCAGTCCCCGAGTGCCACACGTCCTTTATTACAGCAGAGACTAGATTTGCGTTTCATAGTGAGACAGACGGTCCACTAAGCGGGAGCCAGATAGGAAGAGTGGCTTTTACAAGCTGCGGATGAGAGAGCAGCGGAGTCTCCATCAATCCACGCATTCAATGTTACTGTGTGAAATAAAATTATTATAATTGTTCATTTACTGTTAAAGAAGTGGCACATAGACTGCTACTGTTGGGTGAGTTGCTAATATTTACCTTTAATGTTTTATGATACATTAAAACTCTGAATCATAAGGTTTTGGAAATAGATACAATTTACTGCCATCTAGCGATGAATTATGAAACTAAATAAAATTAAACCTAATCTCATATTCTGGAAGTGAGTGTAAGTTTGTTTGTTTGTTATGTTTTCACACTATGAATGTTCAACCAATTATCATAGCATTTACATTGTCAAAGAAACGAAAGAAATGAAGTACCTACTTTGATCCAGAGGAGGATTATTGTTCCTACGGGATAACAAAATACCTTTTACAGTGCGACAGCGAGCAAAAGCTAGTATCTAAAATATAAATTCAATCTAAGATACCCCTTCTTAACCATGGTTAGGTAGTCCAAAGTAAAGATTCTTCGGGAAAAATGAGCTGTACAGTTCTATGATTCTTTATAAAAATTTCTGAGAAATGAGATTCTTTATATTCACATTAAACCTTGTACCTAAGAGGTAACTGCTGATATATTTGATTAAGCTACTGAAGCTATTGAACCTACTAAGACTAGCATGAGCAGTCCTTATCGTCACAATAAATCCTCACAAAGAAGAAAGAGGTATTTTACAGCCAAAAATATGAGGCTTACTCTACAAAGACAAGCAAATGCAGTTCACTTAGACAATCCTACGGGACTCTTAATGAAATATCTCATTGAAACACATTCTAATATTTAGGACATTTTGTATTGTATCAGCAGACAAATAACTGCTTCATTTTACCTGAAATAAAGGTATTAACCATTAAGTGATTTGATGCATTTTGATGCAGATCACTCCTTACTTCTTTGCATAGCAAAAGACTTACCATAATATAAACATTAGCCAGTAATGAGGCATGCTCCCAATCCCAAAATGAAACTATGGTGGGGGGCTGTCCAGTCTGGTGACGAGGCTCACAGGTCGCGCGGGGCGGAGCGTCATCCTTTGCCATTTAGATTCAGTATGAGAGAGATAAAACTATTCATGATCACATGCCGGTCAACAGAGTCAGAATGAGAGAGAATTAACTAACTGAGAAGAATAGGTATCACTGGTTGTTGCGAAGGTAGATCTTATGCCTGATGTAGATTCGGAATGTATGAGATAATATTTGCACAAAATCTAAGTTGGTTGTAAAATCAGAAAGAAAGATACAAGACTATTCACGAATCATTAGAATCAGAATGAAAGAGATTATTCTACTCACACGTCGATAAAACTAAAGCCAGACTGTGGGAAGAATCTAATAATTAATTCTATGTCAATCTTTATTATGAACTAAAAACATAAAAGTAAGTACATCGTTAATGTTCTTTAGGATATCTAATATTTTATTCCCTAAAACCTACGCCTTATGTACATATTCTAAACAGCGTTATTCTCCTCTATCAAAACTAGGTGTTAGAATGTTCAAGGATTAGTAATTTAATAGGAAAGCTAGAATAAATATCGTTTCAAATGTCTTGAACGATCCATTGAGTTACTACGTTCATTTCCATAGGGTTCTAACTACTAAACTAGACGATTCACGTGGCCATAACAAATTAGTATTCTTAGTACATAGGTTTATTATAAATTAGGCAGGTAAACGTTTAAACAATTATTAGGATATATAGGTATATAGTATATATGTAGATAAATTTACAGTATCCAAAAGGTAAAAATGGGAGCCTAAGATTCCACTGTCCGTCTGTCTGTCGGTCTGTCACCAGGCTGTACCTCATGAACCGTGATAGCTAGACTGTTGAAATGTTCACAGATGGTGTATTTCTGTTGCCGTTATGGCCTCGCGCACGAAGGGCTCCGTACCGTTGTATGGGAGCCTCACTTAATATTTAATTTATTCTGTTGTTAGTATTGTAGTTTTGATGTTATAGCGGCAATATAAATACATCATCTGTGAAAGTTTCCGGCTTCCGCACATCACGCTTTACCTAATTAATTAATTTGCTTGGCGCCGACTCGAAAATACTTGAGTTGAATACTTGGATTAGTTTAAGAACTTAGTTATTTAGGTAAAATTAAAGCGGTTCATTATATTTTTGCTTTTTAGCTTTTTCGGCGGTATAATATTTTTTGTTAAAATGTTTATTATGAAGTCGGTTTTCAGTTAAGAAAACTGAAGTTTTAGTTTTTTATTTTTAGAATTTCTCGCATCAATTTTTCAAAGTACTCCATATCGCCCTCCCCATGGTATTTCCCTGAATTGACTTTATATGGATTATTGACTCGAGGCAGTTTGTCTTGACCGTTTTGTAGTAGTCTGCAGTTGTTGTAGTTCGTCGAGTTGCGTGTCGAAGTCGCAAATTTCACTTCGCACACATCGACACGGTGACAGATTTTGAACGGTGTAGGCATTAGGGTCGGTTTTTGCTTATGATTTCTGTAGAAAAGTAGCGGCTTCGATTTATTTTTCACACATATTAGTAGAAATGCTATATTCATATTTACTCAGGTTACAATACGCCTGGAGTGATGAGCTCAAGCTCACCCCTCACACTCAATTTTACCACCAAACTCACACTTAATCTCACCCTGAAACTAACTTCCACCTTGAAACGAACCCTCCTACTCACATCACTACCCCTCACCTACGACTAATGCCTCGCCAATGTTCAGCGCTTATGTGCGGTGTTCTCATACCCCGCCCTACTAGCGACGCAATATCCCACATCACGCAACCTCACCCGCAAACATAATTTTCCACATGCGTGGAATTTTTTGTAAAAGCGGAAGTAGACGGAGTGTGAAAACCCCGTGTGGTGTGGGATATTGCGTTGCTAGCAGGTGGGGGGGATATGGGAATTGGGGATTAGTTTGCTGAGGTTTTTGGAGCCTCCCACTAGCAATAGATCCTTTCGCACGCAAGCCACCGCGTGAGCGGCGGCGGAAAATTTTTGTATCCCCACCCGCTAACATCGTATCCCCACCCGCTAACACCATATCCCCACCCGACAACACCGATCCCCGTACGCTGCTACCCTTTCCCAGCAGGAAACTAACTCTCCATATACCGCCGCGTGAGCGGCGGCGGAAAATTTTTGTATCCCCACCCGCTAACACCGTATCCCCACCAGCTAACACCGTATCCCCACCCGCTAACAATGTTCACACCTTTGCCACGTCCCTTCCCCATCTAACCTCCCCTAGTGGGAGGAGTTTAGTTGGGGATCCAATATCCCATACTACGTGTCACTGCCCCCATGTATCCCCTCCACTCACACACTATCAGTTTGAGAGGAGCCACAGCTTTGTACCTTTTTTTCATGCACCCCGCTAACACTTCCCCATCTGTGCCGCAGCCCCTAACCAAACTTACCCCTATTCCCCATCTGCCGATATCCCTTCCGTCCCATACAACGCGTCACTACTTCCCTGTAACCCCACTGCTTAATCACTACTTCCCTGTAACCCCACTGCTTAACCCCGCTCACCTATATATGTGCTCAAAATGAGTGGAACATTAATTCCACCAAGGTCACTGACCATCCCCCAATCCCCCAACTAACCCCTGTTCCCCAACCGCTGACATCTCCCCCACGATCTACGCAATATTCCATACTATGCATCACTGTTCCCCTATAACCCCACTGCTTATCCCCGCTTACCCTACTGCTCCCCTCCTAACCACACTACTACCTTTGGACATTTGTTCTTGCACCCCGCTAATACTTCCCACCAGTGCCACTGAGAATCCCCGAACTAACCCCTGTTCCCCATTTGCTACAATCCCCTACCGCGAGCTACGCAATATCCCATACTGCGCGTCACTACTCTCCTTCAACCCCACTGCTCACTTATCCCCGCTAACCTCACTGCTGCCCCCTAACCAGGCTGCTACCTTCAGACATTTGGCTCGTGCACCCCGCTAACACTGTTCCCACCAGTGCCACTGACACTCACTAAGAGTGATAAATTAATTTAATTTAAATGGATATTTGACTCTGGCATGGGCTCTCGCCAGAACTCTCGCGAGGTCGCCCCTGAGTGTCGCTTCGTCCACTCGGCCTTCGCTCCGCTACGGAGGTCGCCGGCTCGCTTCGCTCGCCACCTCCCCCCTTCGCTTCACTCGACCTCGCGGGCTAGCTCCACTCAGGATCTCCCACGCGAGCTTCTGGCTCCGCATTTTTTATATACACTCTAGGGGTAGGGACCACAAGACTAGGTGGCATCGGGGTGCTCTGTGTCGGTTCTGTGATATATTTAGAACCTAATCTACTCAAGTCGGGGTGTCCTAGAACCTACTACTGCGGGAAGGATTTCTGGGTGGTTATAAAAAAAAACCTAGTAACCTACTATCTTTGCCGGGTAAACCATGAGAAATGTCATAGTCGTTGGAGGTAAAGAAACTAACTAGGGTTTCCTTAGTAGCGGCGAGCGAACAGGAACAAGCCCAGCACTGAATCCCGCCATTGTAACGGCGGCGGGAGATGTGGTCATCTCGTCATCTAATTAGTGACGCGCATGAATGGATTAACGAGATTCCCACTGTCCCTATCTACTATCTAGCGAAACCACAGCCAAGGGAACGGGCTTGGGAGAATCAGCGGGGAAAGAAGACCCTGTTGAGCTTGACTCTAGTCTGGCATTG
>OX638107.1:10239929-10247429 GCA_951804965.1 Horisme vitalbata
GATGGTGATGGTGCCGATGATGATGATGATGATGATGACGGTGATCATGGTGACGGTGAGGATGATGATGATGATGATGATGATTATGATGATGATGATTGTGAGGATGATGATTATGATGATGATGATGATGATGGTGATGATGATGATGATGATGATGATGATGATGATGATGATTGATGACGATGACGATGACGACGATGATGATGATGATGATGGTCGTCGTGGATATGTTATATTAGATATTAGTATGTATAATATGTTACATAATTAATGTTATGTTAGGTTAGGTTAGGTCTACCACCGAACCTAACCTAACATAAGTTAGGATGGTTTTTTTTTTTTTGTTACGTACCTAGGGTGACTGGACAACGCAATGTACGAAAGTTGCGTTGTCTAGTCACTCATAATATTTTTTTTTTTGTCATTGGTTATTTTATTTTTTTCATATGTTAGGTTAGGTTAGGTTAGGTTTACCACCGAACCTAACCTAACATATGTTAGGTTGGATTTTTTTTTTTTTGTTACGTAGGGTGACTGGACAACGCAATGTACGAAAGTTGCGTTGTCTAGTCACTCATAATTTTTTTTTTTTTGTCATTGGTTATTTTATTTTTTTCATATGTTTGGTTAGGTTAGGTTAGGTTTACCACCGAACCTAACCTAACATATGTTAGGTTGTTTTTTTTTTTTTGTTACGTACCTAGGGTGACTGGACAACGCAATGTACGAAAGTTGCGTTGTCTAGTCACTCATAATATTTTTTTTTTTTGTCATTGGTTATTTTATTTTTTTCATATGTTAGGTTAGGTTAGGTTAGGTTTACCACCGAACCTAACCTAACATATGTTAGGTTGTTTTTTTTTTTTTTTGTTACGTACCTAGGGTGACTGGACAACGCAATGTACTACGAAAGTTGCGTTGTCTAGTCACTCATAATATTTTTTTTTTTGTCATTGGTTATTTTATTTTTTTCATATGTTAGGTTAGGTTAGGTTAGGTTAGGTTTACCACCGAACCTAACCTTACCTATGTTAGGTTGGTTTTTTTTTTTTGTTACCTACCTAGGGTGACTGGACAACGCAATGTACGAAAGTTGCGTTGTCTAGTCACTCATAATATTTTTTTTTTTTGTCATTGGTTATTTTATTTTTTTCATATGTTAGGTTAGGTTAGGTTAGGTTAGGTTTACCACCGAACCTAACCTAACATATGTTAGGTTGTTTTTTTTTTTTTTTTTTTTTTTTTGTTACGTACCTAGGGTGACTGGACAACGCAATGTACGAAAGTTGCGTTGTCTAGTCACACATAATATTTTTTTTTTTTGTCATTGGTTATTTTATTTTTTTCATATGTTAGGTTAGGTTAGGTTAGGTTTACCACCGAACCTAACCTAACCTATGTTAGGTTGGTTTTTTTTTTTGTTACCTACCTAGGGTGACTGGACAACGCAATGTACGAAAGTTGCGTTGTCTAGTCACTCATAATATTTTTTTTTTTTGTCATTGGTTATTTTATTTTTTTCATATGTTAGGTTAGGTTAGGTTAGGTTTACCACCGAACCTAACCTAACCTATGTTAGGTTGGATTTTTTTTTTTGTTACGTTGGGTGACTGGACAACGCAATGTACGAAAGTTGCGTTGTCTAGTCACTCATAATATTTTTTTTTTGCCATTGGTTATTTTTTTTAATAAAAATCGCGGCTCCCCCTGTAGAGGGGGTCTCACCGGGCCGTGGGTGGTGGCAGGAGTGAGGGCTCCAGCCTCCACCACTAAGCGGACCCGGGGAGGATGGCGGCGCGTTTGTGGAGCGCGCCGCTGTAAGCTCCGCGAAGGCACTGGGGGCGGCAGCTACGGTCGCCCCCCGGGACGTGCATCGGCAGATGCGGGAGGGGTTTTTGGAGGCAATTTGATTCCCAAAAACCCCTCTTTGCGCATCGAGGCTGGACCACCGCGGGAGGTTTAGTGGGTCGGGCGAGTCCGCCTAAACCCCACATAACCCCGTCGCACCCTGCATGCGGCGGGGTATCTGGTCGCAGATTCCTGCCCGCGTTATCAAAAAAAAAAAAAAAAAAAAAAAAAGATTAGGTTACCACCGAACCTAACCTAACATAGGTTACGTTGGATATGTTACGTAGGTCACACATATAAAAAAAATGTGGTGGTGATGATGACGGTGATGATGATGATGATGATGATGATGATGATGATGATGATGATGATTGATGACGGTGATGATGGTGCCGATTATGATGATGGTGGTGGTCGTGGATATGTTAGGTTGGATTTTAGTATGTATAATATGTTACATAATTAATGTTATGTTAGGTTAGGTTAGGTTAGGTTTACCACCGAACCTAACCTAACCTAACATAGGTTACGTTGGATATGTTATGTAGGTCACACATATAAAAAAAAATGTGGTGGTGATGATGACGGTGATGATGATGATGATGATGGTGCCGATGATGATGATGATGATGATGATGATGATGGCCGATGATGATGATGATTGTGACGGTGATCATGATGATGGTGGAGGTGACGATGATGATGATGATGATGATGATGATGATGATGATGATGTTGATGATTACGGCGATTTCATCAAAATATTTATTTTACTACAAAGTTAAAACATTATTATTATTTTATTATACCATGTTCGAAAAAGAAAAAAAAATTATTTATTATTATTATGGTTTATTATGGTTAGGTTAATTTGGCAATTATTCTAAGTTGATTTTTTATTTATATAAAAATAATAAATTTAATAGCAAAATATACAGGTAAAAAATAAAATAAAATAAAATTGCTGAGTATAAAAATCATTATAATTTGTTTATAATTAATTATAATTATTATTTTTTATTTATTTTATTAATTAAGCAGATTATTGAAAGTTGGTTGGTTTTTAATTGGTATGATTGTGCTGCCATCTAGCGTAGAACTGTCGAACCTTAGTAGGTAGCTCCAGTAGAAGGTACCTACCTAGATATTAATTTTTAATTTAATTTAATTTAATATAAATTTATTAAGAGCATTATTTATAGTTAGAACGTTTAGATACTTTTTAATTTAGAATCAATGTGATGCCATCTAGCGTAGGTCTGCCGAACTAACGATGCTTATATTTGTACTAATTAATATGTACATTCAGCAATTTTTAAATATTTTTTACCGGTATTTCTTTTTATCATTATTATTTTTATATAAAATAAGATATTAACTTAGATAAACCTTAACTTAGACTGAGGTTAATTTTCATATAAATATATCAAATCGGAATCGGTAACGTGTGATCGAGGTCTGTCCAAGAGTCCGATGCGCAGCGAGCAAGCAAGCGCGCGCAGAGAAAGAAGTTTTTGATATCGTTCTTAAACGAAACTTTTATTTAATTTTATTATAGTGTGACTGTTTGTTGTAAGCGTTTTAAACGTTTGTATCATCATCACATTGTAATGCTGTGTCTTTCAATAAAAATCCATGTGCGCTGGTCGAGATGTTTAGAAGGGCCATCGTTATAATATCTTTAATAATGCAGCAATTGTGAATTTATTAGAGAATTTTATGCGGTTGGTTCCTACGCTGAACATTTGACTTTTATTTGCGTGTTTGGATATTATTGTATAATATTATTTCATCTCTGTTATGAATAATTATATAACATAATGTTCACTACGGGTGTACGTTTCAAAAGACACGACATGTGTAGTATCTTGCATACTGTTGTAGTCTAGCGAAGCTGATACCTAGTTAGTAGTTTCAGTTTAGCTGTTAAAGCAGTGAGGCGGGGCGCGCATAGCCGCGCTCTTGATGCCCTTGCGCAAACCTGCGGCCAGGAGCTCCGATCTCTCCACACTCCGGGCGTGATCGTATGCGGTGATCGCACGAGGAACGTTATTATTATTAATAAAACGTGGACGGTGACCTGATGGAAAATTCAATGTGAGGCTGTCAAAGCCTGCTCAGTCAAGTCGAGAATGTTGAGCGCCTTGTTTCCGTTACAACTAAGCTGTGCAGACTCAAGGCGTTTTTTCATTATCGCACTTTCAAAGCAAACTCATGCAAACATAAGACAACCCTCGGCGGCCGACCTATGAAAACGGGTCGGCCCTTAGGGTTATTGAATTGTTCGAGTTAGCTCCCTGGTTGATCCTGCCAGTAGTTATATGCTTGTCTCAAAGATTAAGCCATGCATGTCTCAGTGCAAGCCGTATTAAGGCGATACCGCGAATGGCTCAATATATCAGTTTTGGTTCCTTAGATCTTACTCAGTTACTTGGATAACTGTGGTAATTCTAGAGCTAATACATGCAATCAGAACTCTGACCAGTGATGGGATGAGTGCTTTTATTAGATCAAAACCAATCGACGGAGGGCCTCGCGTCCGAAGTCGTTAATTTTGATGAATCTGGATAACTTTTGCCGATCGCATGGTCCAGTACCGGCGACGCATCTTTCAAATGTCTGCCTTATCAACTTTCGATGGTAGTTTCTGCGACTACCATGGTTGTCACGGGTAACGGGGAATCAGGGTTCGATTCCGGAGAGGGAGCCTGAGAAACGGCTACCACATCCAAGGAAGGCAGCAGGCGCGCAAATTACCCACTCCCGGCACGGGGAGGTAGTGACGAAAAATAACGATACGGGACTCTTACGAGGCCTCGTAATCGGAATGAGTACACTTTAAATATTTTAACGAGGAACAATTGGAGGGCAAGTCTGGTGCCAGCAGCCGCGGTAATTCCAGCTCCAATAGCGTATACTAAAATTGTTGCGGTTAAAAAGCTCGTAGTTGCATTTGTGCGCCGCGCTGTCGGTGCACCGCATCCGCGGTGATACTGACACGTTTGCGGAGCATATCGTCGGTGAGCCGGCGGTAACACGCCGGTTCAATATCAAAATCCTATCGCGGTGCTCTTTATTGAGTGTCGAGGTGGGCCGACAATTTTACTTTGAACAAATTAGAGTGCTCAAAGCGGGCTCAAAATGCTGCTTGAATATTTCGTGCATGGAATAATAGAATATGATCTCGGTTCTATTTTGTTGGTTTTCAGAACTCCGAGGTAATGATTAATAGGGATAACTGGGGGCATTCGTATTGCGACGTTAGAGGTGAAATTCTTGGATCGTCGCAAGACGAACATCAGCGAAAGCATTTGCCAAAGGTGTTTTCATCAATCAAGAACGAAAGTTAGAGGTTCGAAGGCGATTAGATACCGCCCTAGTTCTAACCGTAAATATGTCATCTAGCGATCCGCCGACGTTACTACAATGGCTCGGCGGGCAGCTTCCGGGAAACCAAAGATTTTGGACTCCGGGGGGAGTATGGTTGCAAAGCTGAAACTTAAAGGAATTGACGGAAGGGCACCACCAGGAGTGGAGCCTGCGGCTTAATTTGACTCAACACGGGAAATCTCACCAGGCCCGGACACCGGAAGGATTGACAGATTAACAGCTCTTTCTTGATTCGGTGGGTGGTGGTGCATGGCCGTTCTTAGTTGGTGGAGCGATTTGTCTGGTTAATTCCGGTAACGAACGAGACTCTAGCCTGCTAAATAGGCGTCGTCATTTCGGTGTGCATGGCTTCGGTCAAGCAACTCACTGGCGACGTATTAAAATTCTTCTTAGAGGGACCGGCGGTTTCGAGCCGCACGAGATTGAGCAATAACAGGTCTGTGATGCCCTTAGATGTCCTGGGCCGCACGCGCGCTACACTGAAGGAATCAACATGTTCTCCCTGGCCTAAAGGCCCGGGCAACCCGTTGAAACTCCTTCGTGCTGGGGATTGGGGTTTGCAATTGTCCCCCATAAACGAGGAATTCCTAGTAAGCGCGAGTCATAAGCTCGCGTTGATTACGTCCCTGCCCTTTGTACACACCGCCCGTCGCTACTACCGATTGAATGATTTAGTGAGGTCTTCGGACCGACACGCGGTGGCTTCACGGCCGTTTGCGTCGTTGGGAAGTTGACCAAACTTGATCATTTAGAGGAAGTAAAAGTCGTAACAAGGTTTCCGTAGGGGAACCTGCGGAAGGATCATTAACGTTGTGTGCATATATTGTATATATATAAACACAATTTAATCCATCCAAAGATACGTGTTCATGTAACTAGAGAGATGGAGCGTGCTCCAACTCTCGCGTCACGCTCGCGCTCGAGTTAGGACGGGTGAGAAATCCACACCCCGAGCTCAGAGTGCGTGTTACAGTTTTATTACAGCGTGTTCGTTAACTAAACAATTATCATGGTTTAGATTGAGAGGAGGTGTTGTTATTATTAATAATAGTGCCTCTATTTCTCTCGTTCTAAGTGAAAATCTATTATAAAAATTCGTAAAAATTAAAAAAAAAACTAAACTATTACCCTGGACGGTGGATCACTTGGCTCGCGGGTCGATGAAGAACGCAGTTAACTGCGCGTCATAGTGTGAACTGCAGGACACATTTGAACATCGACATTTCGAACGCACATTGCGGTCCGTGGATACACATCCAGGACCACTCCTGTCTGAGGGCCGGCTGCATAAAAACAAAACCACATTGCACACGACCTCGCTGTCGTGCGCTGCTGGCGGCTCACGTGCGCGATACATATGTATGGGCGTGCGTGTCCGTTTAAAAATTGCACACGTTGTACGTTGAAAATTTTAATTGACCAATTAAAATTGTTTACAACACACGATGTAAAACAACACGTTGCGTTGCTGTAAAAGTTTTAACGGTTATTTTTTTTTTTCGTTACTTACGACGTCGTAGGCGGACTCGACGTCCGAAGGGCGTGACGGCGACTGTGCACTCCCATTCGCGTGGGTTTGCGCTGTCGTCGTAGCGTCGTAACGGATATCGTGTCTGCCTCCCATTTTATACGTTGGCCTCAGATCAGGGAGGATTACCCGCCGAATTTAAGCATATTAGTAAGCGGAGGAAAAGAAACTAACTAGGATTTCCTTAGTAGCGGCGAGCGAACAGGAACAAGCCCAGCACTGAATCCCGCCGTTGTAACGGCGGCGGGAGATGTGGTGTTCGGGAGGTTCCGCTTTCTTGTCGTCGTCCACTCCTGTCCAAGTTCGTCTTGAACGGGGCCCATTTCCCATAGAGGGTGCCAGGCCCGTAGCGACGGAGGACGGTGGCGAGAGGAACTCTCCTCAGAGTCGGGTTGCTTGAGAGTGCAGCCCTAAGTGGGTGGTAAACTCCATCTAAGGCTAAATATTACCGCGAGACCGATAGCGAACAAGTACCGTGAGGGAAAGTTGAAAAGAACTTTGAAGAGAGAGTTCAACAGTACGTGAAACCGCTCAGGGGTAAACCTGCGAAACTCGAATGAACGAACGGGGGGATTCATCGTTATTCCGCGGCGTGGTTGCGCACTCTCGATATTGTCGGTTTCGGCCGTTCAGTACGTGGTGCGTCGCTCGACGTTCACGGACGGCGTGCACTTCTCCCTTAGTAATACATCGCGACCCGTTCGATGTCGGTCTAAGCGCCGTTCGGATGC
>OX638108.1:7500-10000 GCA_951804965.1 Horisme vitalbata
TGGTGTCCCATGAGCGTTTTTTGGGCGCCTTAACACTACGTTTGGTTCATCCCACAGCGCCAGTTCTGCTTACCAAAATTGGCCCACTTGGCACCGTCATCAGATCTCCGGCTTCATCGTTCGAGTAAGCCGGAGTTCTCACCCATTTAAAGTTTGAGAATAGGTTGAAGTCGTTTCGACCCCAATGCCTCTAATCATTCGCTTTACCGGATGAGACTGTTCAAATCGACGCCAGCTATCCTGAGGGAAACTTCGGACGGAACCAGCTACTAGATGGTTCGATTAGTCTTTCGCCCCTATACCCAGTTCCGACGATCGATTTGCACGTCAGAATCGCTACGGTCCTCCATCAGGGTTTCCCCTGACTTCGACCTGACCAGGCATAGTTCACCATCTTTCGGGTCCCAGCATCTGTGCTCAGAGCGCGCCTACAATCTCGGATTGGAAACGAGACGCCTCGGGAGTGCGAGAGGCCGACCGAGATCGGCGCACCATCCTCCCTGAGCGGACGACGAGCGTCCACCTTCACTTTCGTTGCGCCTTTCAGTTTAGACATTCTACTCAATGACTCGCACACATGCTAGACTCCTTGGTCCGTGTTTCAAGACGGGTCCTGCGAGTGCCCGAAACTGAATCATCGCAGACACGGGACGCGTACAGTCCGAGACAGCACGGCTGCGACAGCAGGCGCGCCGCACCCCCGCCCGCGCTCGGGCAGGACGGAGATGAACGACGTAGCCTTGCGTCGGGCCGGACGCGCATAAACGCGTACGCGATCCGTTGAAATACCGTCCGACAGCCGGTCGGCGAACCAGTCCGGTCGCCCCTGCACCCCGAGAGGTGCAGGCGCGGCATCCGAACGGCGCTTAGACCGACATCGAACGGGTCGCGATGTATTACTAAGGGAGAAGTGCACGCCGTCCGTGAACGTCGAGCGACGCACCACGTACTGAACGGCCGAAACCGACAATATCGAGAGTGCGCAACCACGCCGCGGAATAACGATGAATCCCCCCGTTCGTTCATTCGAGTTTCGCAGGTTTACCCCTGAGCGGTTTCACGTACTGTTGAACTCTCTCTTCAAAGTTCTTTTCAACTTTCCCTCACGGTACTTGTTCGCTATCGGTCTCGCGGTAATATTTAGCCTTAGATGGAGTTTACCACCCACTTAGGGCTGCACTCTCAAGCAACCCGACTCTGAGGAGAGTTCCTCTCGCCACCGTCCTCCGTCGCTACGGGCCTGGCACCCTCTATGGGAAATGGGCCCCGTTCAAGACGAACTTGGACAGGAGTGGACGACGACAAGAAAGCGGAACCTCCCGAACACCACATCTCCCGCCGCCGTTACAACGGCGGGATTCAGTGCTGGGCTTGTTCCTGTTCGCTCGCCGCTACTAAGGAAATCCTAGTTAGTTTCTTTTCCTCCGCTTACTAATATGCTTAAATTCGGCGGGTAATCCTCCCTGATCTGAGGCCAACGTATAAAATGGGAGGCAGACACGATATCCGTTACGACGCTACGACGACAGCGCAAACCCACGCGAATGGGAGTGCACAGTCGCCGTCACGCCCTTCGGACGTCGAGTCCGCCTACGACGTCGTAAGTAACGAAAAAAAAAGTTAACCGTTAAAACGTTTACAGCAACGCAACGTGTTGTTTTACATCGTGTGTTGTAAACAATTTTAATTGGTTAATTAAAATTTTCAACGTACAACGTGTGCAATTTTTAAACGGACACGCACGCCCATACATACGTATCGCGCACGTGAGCCGCCAGCAGCGCACGACAGCGAGGTCGTGTGCAATGTGGTTTTGTTTTTATGCAGCCGGCCCTCAGACAGGAGTGGTCCTGGATGTGTATCCACGGACCGCAATGTGCGTTCGAAATGTCGATGTTCAAATGTGTCCTGCAGTTCACACTATGACGCGCAGTTAACTGCGTTCTTCATCGACCCGCGAGCCAAGTGATCCACCGTCCAGGGTAATAGTTTAGTTTTTTTTTTTAATTTTTACGAATTTTATAATAGATTTTCACTTAGAACGAGAAAGAGAGGCACTATTATTAAAATAACAACACCTCCTCTCAATCTAAACCATGATAATTGTTTAGTTAACGAACACGCTGTAATAAAACTGTAACACGCACTCTGAGCTCGGGGTGTGGATTTCTCACCCGTCCTAACTCGAGCGCGAGCGTGACGCGAGAGTTGGAGCACGCCCCATCTCTCTAGTTACATGAACACGTATCTTTGGATGGATTAAATTGTGTTTATATATACAATATATATGCACACAACGTTAATGATCCTTCCGCAGGTTCCCCTACGGAAACCTTGTTACGACTTTTACTTCCTCTAAATGATCAAGTTTGGTCAACTTCCCAACGACGCAAACGGCCGTGAAGCCACCGCGTGTCGGTCCGAAGACCTCACTAAATCATTCAATCGGTAGTAGCGACGGGCGGTGTGTACAAAGGGCAGGGACGTAATCAACGCGAGC
>OX638108.1:20000-22500 GCA_951804965.1 Horisme vitalbata
GCGCACCATCCTCCCTGAGCGGACGACGAGCGTCCACCTTCACTTTCGTTGCGCCTTTCAGTTTAGACATTCTACTCAATGACTCGCACACATGCTAGACTCCTTGGTCCGTGTTTCAAGACGGGTCCTGCGAGTGCCCGAAACTGAATCATCGCAGACACGGGACGCGTACAGTCCGAGACAGCACGGCTGCGACAGCAGGCGCGCCGCACCCCCGCCCGCGCTCGGGCAGGACGGAGATGAACGACGTAGCCTTGCGTCGGGCCGGACGCGCATAAACGCGTACGCGATCCGTTGAAATACCGTCCGACAGCCGGTCGGCGAACCAGTCCGGTCGCCCCTGCACCCCGAGAGGTGCAGGCGCGGCATCCGAACGGCGCTTAGACCGACATCGAACGGGTCGCGATGTATTACTAAGGGAGAAGTGCACGCCGTCCGTGAACGTCGAGCGACGCACCACGTACTGAACGGCCGAAACCGACAATATCGAGAGTGCGCAACCACGCCGCGGAATAACGATGAATCCCCCCGTTCGTTCATTCGAGTTTCGCAGGTTTACCCCTGAGCGGTTTCACGTACTGTTGAACTCTCTCTTCAAAGTTCTTTTCAACTTTCCCTCACGGTACTTGTTCGCTATCGGTCTCGCGGTAATATTTAGCCTTAGATGGAGTTTACCACCCACTTAGGGCTGCACTCTCAAGCAACCCGACTCTGAGGAGAGTTCCTCTCGCCACCGTCCTCCGTCGCTACGGGCCTGGCACCCTCTATGGGAAATGGGCCCCGTTCAAGACGAACTTGGACAGGAGTGGACGACGACAAGAAAGCGGAACCTCCCGAACACCACATCTCCCGCCGCCGTTACAACGGCGGGATTCAGTGCTGGGCTTGTTCCTGTTCGCTCGCCGCTACTAAGGAAATCCTAGTTAGTTTCTTTTCCTCCGCTTACTAATATGCTTAAATTCGGCGGGTAATCCTCCCTGATCTGAGGCCAACGTATAAAATGGGAGGCAGACACGATATCCGTTACGACGCTACGACGACAGCGCAAACCCACGCGAATGGGAGTGCACAGTCGCCGTCACGCCCTTCGGACGTCGAGTCCGCCTACGACGTCGTAAGTAACGAAAAAAAAAGTTAACCGTTAAAACGTTTACAGCAACGCAACGTGTTGTTTTACATCGTGTGTTGTAAACAATTTTAATTGGTTAATTAAAATTTTCAACGTACAACGTGTGCAATTTTTAAACGGACACGCACGCCCATACATACGTATCGCGCACGTGAGCCGCCAGCAGCGCACGACAGCGAGGTCGTGTGCAATGTGGTTTTGTTTTTATGCAGCCGGCCCTCAGACAGGAGTGGTCCTGGATGTGTATCCACGGACCGCAATGTGCGTTCGAAATGTCGATGTTCAAATGTGTCCTGCAGTTCACACTATGACGCGCAGTTAACTGCGTTCTTCATCGACCCGCGAGCCAAGTGATCCACCGTCCAGGGTAATAGTTTAGTTTTTTTTTTTAATTTTTACGAATTTTATAATAGATTTTCACTTAGAACGAGAAAGAGAGGCACTATTATTAAAATAACAACACCTCCTCTCAATCTAAACCATGATAATTGTTTAGTTAACGAACACGCTGTAATAAAACTGTAACACGCACTCTGAGCTCGGGGTGTGGATTTCTCACCCGTCCTAACTCGAGCGCGAGCGTGACGCGAGAGTTGGAGCACGCCCCATCTCTCTAGTTACATGAACACGTATCTTTGGATGGATTAAATTGTGTTTATATATACAATATATATGCACACAACGTTAATGATCCTTCCGCAGGTTCCCCTACGGAAACCTTGTTACGACTTTTACTTCCTCTAAATGATCAAGTTTGGTCAACTTCCCAACGACGCAAACGGCCGTGAAGCCACCGCGTGTCGGTCCGAAGACCTCACTAAATCATTCAATCGGTAGTAGCGACGGGCGGTGTGTACAAAGGGCAGGGACGTAATCAACGCGAGCTTATGACTCGCGCTTACTAGGAATTCCTCGTTTATGGGGGACAATTGCAAACCCCAATCCCCAGCACGAAGGAGTTTCAACGGGTTGCCCGGGCCTTTAGGCCAGGGAGAACATGTTGATTCCTTCAGTGTAGCGCGCGTGCGGCCCAGGACATCTAAGGGCATCACAGACCTGTTATTGCTCAATCTCGTGCGGCTCGAAACCGCCGGTCCCTCTAAGAAGAATTTTAATACGTCGCCAGTGAGTTGCTTGACCGAAGCCATGCACACCGAAATGACGACGCCTATTTAGCAGGCTAGAGTCTCGTTCGTTACCGGAATTAACCAGACAAATCGCTCCACCAACTAAGAACGGCCATGCACCACCACCCACCGAATCAAGAAAGAGCTGTTAATCTGTCAATCCTTCCGGTGTCCGGGCCTGGTGAGATTTCCCGTGTTGAGTCAAATTAAGCCGCAGGCTCCACTCCTGGTGGTGCCCTTCCGT
>OX638108.1:27500-30000 GCA_951804965.1 Horisme vitalbata
TGAGTGACTAGACAACGCAACTTTCGTACATTGCGTTGTCCAGTCACCCAACGTAACAAAAAAAAAATCCAACCTAACATAGGTTAGGTTAGGTTCGGTGGTAAACCTAACCTAACCTAACCTAACCTAACCTAACCTTTTTTTTTTTTTTTTTTTTTGGTAACGCGGGTAGGAATCTGCGACCAGATACCCCGCCGCATGCAGGGTGCGACGGGGTTATGTGGGGTTTAGGCGGACTCGCCCGACCCACTAAACCTCCCGCGGTGGTCCAGCCTCGATGCGCAAAGAGGGGTTTTTGGGAATCAAATTGCCTCCAAAAACCCCTCCCGCATCTGCCGATGCACGTCCCGGGGGGCGACCGTAGCTGCCGCCCCCAGTGCCTTCGCGGTGCTTACAGCGGCGCGCTCCACAAACGCGCCGCCATCCTCCCCGGGTCCGCTTAGTGGTGGAGGCTGGAGCCCTCACTCCTGCCACCACCCACGGCCCGGTGAGACCCCCTCTACAGGGGGAGCCGCGGGCCCCCCATCACGGGGGGGCTGGCGGCGCGGGGTGGCCGTTGCCTACACCCCGCCGCCGCCTTCTCCGAGCGGGATCGGCCCTCTCCCGATCTCGCTCGTTGGCCTCTTTCCGAACCATAACGGTCTCACAGAAAGAGGCCACGGCCTGCCACGCCGACTCCTCCGCCAGCATAGCCGCTACTACGCTCGGCGGAGACAGATCCTGCCCGATCCTGGCGACCAGGATTCCGCGCTCCACGCCCCACGCTGGACACTCCTCCAACGTGTGCTGCGCGGAATCGAGGTCCCACCCGCAATGGTGGCATTGCGGTGTCGGTTCGCGTCCGATCCTACTCAGGAACTCACCGAAACAACCGTGTCCGGTGAGCACCTGAGTAAGACGATAGGTGACGTGCCCTACCTCCCTCCCTAGCCAGGCTTCGAAGCTCGGCAGAATCGCGCCGACGGCGCGTTGGCGCGAGTTACGCGGCTCCTCCAGCCGCTCGCGCCACTCCTCCAGCGCACGTCGGCGCTCTTCATGCCTCACTTCAACTGGCGCAGCTCCACCCCCGCCATCGTGACGAAGACGGACGAACACACGTGCGTCCATCCTCGCCAGGATGTCGAGGGGCGGAAACCGCGCCAGCAGTGTTGCCGCCTCAAAGGATATCGTACGATACCCTCTCGCGATGCGTATGGCAATAGGACGCTGGAGCCCATTGTACAGGGCCCGGCAGCGCCTAACACCCGCCAGCCTGTGAGACCAGACGGGCGCTCCGTAGAGTGCCATCGATCGCACGACACCCGCGTAAAGGCGGCGAACACCTTCACTCGGCCCCCCGAGATTCGGAAGTAGCCCGTGCATAGCACCGACCACTTTCCGAACTCGGGGGACGGAGCGACTGAAGTGCTCCCCGAAGTCCCAGCGACTGTCCAAGGTGAGGCCCAAGTACTTGAGAAAGGGCCCCACCTGGACGTCCACGTCACCCACGCGAACCGACATGCTGGGTGGTTCCCGCCCCCTCGGGAGCTTATGGAACCATAGCGCCTCGGTCTTCGCAGGCGCTATCCGCAGACCCAGCTGGTGGATCCCATCCACCACGCATGCCACCCCAAGCTCGGCGAGCTCCTTGGTCCCGTCGAAGGAGTCCCCACCGGCCAACACGAGAGTGTCGTCCGCATAGCAGACGACGTGTACGCCGGCGGGGAGATCGACGCGCAAGACCGCGTCGTATGCGAGGTTCCACAGGAGGGGGCCCAAGACCGACCCCTGAGGAACCCCGCAATTTACTTCCCTCTGGTGCAATGCACCATCCCTGCCTACGTACTGCACACACCTGTGCTGCAAGTAGGAGCCAACTATGCGCTGCAGGTAAGGAGGCACTCCGTGATAGACGAGCGCCTCCCTGATCGCCCTCCAGGGCAAGGAGTTGAACGCGTTGACGAACCTAACCTAACCTAACCTAACCTAACCTAACCTAACCTAACCTAACCTAACCTAACCTAACCTAACCTAACCTAACCTAACCTAACCTAACCTAACCTAACCTAACCTAACCTAACCTAACCTAACCTAACCTAACCTAACCTAACCTAACCTAACCTAACCTAACCTAACCTAACCTAACCTAACCTAACCTAACCTAACCTAACATAGGTTAGGTTAGGTTCGGTGGTAAACCTAACCTAACCTAACCTAACCTAACATATGAAAAAAAAAAGAAAATAAACAATGGCAAAAAAAAAATATATTATGAGTGACTAGACAACGCAACTTTCGTACATTGCGTTGTCCAGTCACCCTACGTAACAAAAAAAAAACCAACCTAACATATGTTAGGTTAGGTTCGGTGGTAGACCTAACCTAACCTAACATAACATTAATTATGTAACATATTATACATACTAAAATCCAACCTAACATATCCACGACGACCGTCACCATCATCATCATCGTCGTCATCAATCATCATCATCATCATCATCATCATCGGCACCATCAT
>OX638108.1:35000-37500 GCA_951804965.1 Horisme vitalbata
GCCAACGTATAAAATGGGAGGCAGACACGATATCCGTTACGACGCTACGACGACAGCGCAAACCCACGCGAATGGGAGTGCACAGTCGCCGTCACGCCCTTCGGACGTCGAGTCCGCCTACGACGTCGTAAGTAACGAAAAAAAAAGTTAACCGTTAAAACGTTTACAGCAACGCAACGTGTTGTTTTACATCGTGTGTTGTAAACAATTTTAATTGGTTAATTAAAATTTTCAACGTACAACGTGTGCAATTTTTAAACGGACACGCACGCCCATACATACGTATCGCGCACGTGAGCCGCCAGCAGCGCACGACAGCGAGGTCGTGTGCAATGTGGTTTTGTTTTTATGCAGCCGGCCCTCAGACAGGAGTGGTCCTGGATGTGTATCCACGGACCGCAATGTGCGTTCGAAATGTCGATGTTCAAATGTGTCCTGCAGTTCACACTATGACGCGCAGTTAACTGCGTTCTTCATCGACCCGCGAGCCAAGTGATCCACCGTCCAGGGTAATAGTTTAGTTTTTTTTTTTAATTTTTACGAATTTTATAATAGATTTTCACTTAGAACGAGAAAGAGAGGCACTATTATTAAAATAACAACACCTCCTCTCAATCTAAACCATGATAATTGTTTAGTTAACGAACACGCTGTAATAAAACTGTAACACGCACTCTGAGCTCGGGGTGTGGATTTCTCACCCGTCCTAACTCGAGCGCGAGCGTGACGCGAGAGTTGGAGCACGCCCCATCTCTCTAGTTACATGAACACGTATCTTTGGATGGATTAAATTGTGTTTATATATACAATATATATGCACACAACGTTAATGATCCTTCCGCAGGTTCCCCTACGGAAACCTTGTTACGACTTTTACTTCCTCTAAATGATCAAGTTTGGTCAACTTCCCAACGACGCAAACGGCCGTGAAGCCACCGCGTGTCGGTCCGAAGACCTCACTAAATCATTCAATCGGTAGTAGCGACGGGCGGTGTGTACAAAGGGCAGGGACGTAATCAACGCGAGCTTATGACTCGCGCTTACTAGGAATTCCTCGTTTATGGGGGACAATTGCAAACCCCAATCCCCAGCACGAAGGAGTTTCAACGGGTTGCCCGGGCCTTTAGGCCAGGGAGAACATGTTGATTCCTTCAGTGTAGCGCGCGTGCGGCCCAGGACATCTAAGGGCATCACAGACCTGTTATTGCTCAATCTCGTGCGGCTCGAAACCGCCGGTCCCTCTAAGAAGAATTTTAATACGTCGCCAGTGAGTTGCTTGACCGAAGCCATGCACACCGAAATGACGACGCCTATTTAGCAGGCTAGAGTCTCGTTCGTTACCGGAATTAACCAGACAAATCGCTCCACCAACTAAGAACGGCCATGCACCACCACCCACCGAATCAAGAAAGAGCTGTTAATCTGTCAATCCTTCCGGTGTCCGGGCCTGGTGAGATTTCCCGTGTTGAGTCAAATTAAGCCGCAGGCTCCACTCCTGGTGGTGCCCTTCCGTCAATTCCTTTAAGTTTCAGCTTTGCAACCATACTCCCCCCGGAGTCCAAAATCTTTGGTTTCCCGGAAGCTGCCCGCCGAGCCATTGTAGTAACGTCGGCGGATCGCTAGATGACATATTTACGGTTAGAACTAGGGCGGTATCTAATCGCCTTCGAACCTCTAACTTTCGTTCTTGATTGATGAAAACACCTTTGGCAAATGCTTTCGCTGATGTTCGTCTTGCGACGATCCAAGAATTTCACCTCTAACGTCGCAATACGAATGCCCCCAGTTATCCCTATTAATCATTACCTCGGAGTTCTGAAAACCAACAAAATAGAACCGAGATCATATTCTATTATTCCATGCACGAAATATTCAAGCAGCATTTTGAGCCCGCTTTGAGCACTCTAATTTGTTCAAAGTAAAATTGTCGGCCCACCTCGACACTCAATAAAGAGCACCGCGATAGGATTTTGATATTGAACCGGCGTGTTACCGCCGGCTCACCGACGATATGCTCCGCAAACGTGTCAGTATCACCGCGGATGCGGTGCACCGACAGCGCGGCGCACAAATGCAACTACGAGCTTTTTAACCGCAACAATTTTAGTATACGCTATTGGAGCTGGAATTACCGCGGCTGCTGGCACCAGACTTGCCCTCCAATTGTTCCTCGTTAAAATATTTAAAGTGTACTCATTCCGATTACGAGGCCTCGTAAGAGTCCCGTATCGTTATTTTTCGTCACTACCTCCCCGTGCCGGGAGTGGGTAATTTGCGCGCCTGCTGCCTTCCTTGGATGTGGTAGCCGTTTCTCAGGCTCCCTCTCCGGAATCGAACCCTGATTCCCCGTTACCCGTGACAACCATGGTAGTCGCAGAAACTACCATCGAAAGTTGATAAGGCAGACATTTGAAAGATGCGTCGCCGGTACTGGACCATGCGATCGGCAAAAGTTATCCAGATTCATCAAAATTAACGACTTCGGACGCGAGGCCCTCCG
>OX638108.1:45000-50000 GCA_951804965.1 Horisme vitalbata
GGCGGCGTCTTCAGGCCACTTTGGGTTACCCCGTCGAACTCTCGCGTTGAAACGAGTGAACGATTATTGAAACGGTTCCGCTGCCGGGTTCCGGAATAGGAACCGGATTCCCTTTCGCTCAAAGGGCGTTATTTATCAAATAAGTAAACACGCCACATCGACATAAGATTTCTCCTTGAGCTTAGGATCGACTGACTCGCGAGCAACTACTGTTCACGCGAAACCCTTCTCCACGTCAGTCCTCCAGGGCCTCGCTGGAGTATTTGCTACTACCACCAAGATCTGCACCGACGGCGGCTCCAGGCGGGCTCACGCCCAGACCCTTCTGCGCTCACCGCCGCGCACGTCCTACTCGTTACGGCTTAATGATATACATAAATGTATATCGCACATGCCGGTAACGGTAGTGTATAGGCAAAACGCTTCAGCGCCATCCATTTTCAGGGCTGGTTGCTTCGGCAGGTGAGTCGTTGCACACTCCTTAGCGGATTCCGACTTCCATGGCCACCGTCCTGCTGTCATGAGCGACCAACGCCTTTCATGGTGTCCCATGAGCGTTTTTTGGGCGCCTTAACACTACGTTTGGTTCATCCCACAGCGCCAGTTCTGCTTACCAAAATTGGCCCACTTGGCACCGTCATCAGATCTCCGGCTTCATCGTTCGAGTAAGCCGGAGTTCTCACCCATTTAAAGTTTGAGAATAGGTTGAAGTCGTTTCGACCCCAATGCCTCTAATCATTCGCTTTACCGGATGAGACTGTTCAAATCGACGCCAGCTATCCTGAGGGAAACTTCGGACGGAACCAGCTACTAGATGGTTCGATTAGTCTTTCGCCCCTATACCCAGTTCCGACGATCGATTTGCACGTCAGAATCGCTACGGTCCTCCATCAGGGTTTCCCCTGACTTCGACCTGACCAGGCATAGTTCACCATCTTTCGGGTCCCAGCATCTGTGCTCAGAGCGCGCCTACAATCTCGGATTGGAAACGAGACGCCTCGGGAGTGCGAGAGGCCGACCGAGATCGGCGCACCATCCTCCCTGAGCGGACGACGAGCGTCCACCTTCACTTTCGTTGCGCCTTTCAGTTTAGACATTCTACTCAATGACTCGCACACATGCTAGACTCCTTGGTCCGTGTTTCAAGACGGGTCCTGCGAGTGCCCGAAACTGAATCATCGCAGACACGGGACGCGTACAGTCCGAGACAGCACGGCTGCGACAGCAGGCGCGCCGCACCCCCGCCCGCGCTCGGGCAGGACGGAGATGAACGACGTAGCCTTGCGTCGGGCCGGACGCGCATAAACGCGTACGCGATCCGTTGAAATACCGTCCGACAGCCGGTCGGCGAACCAGTCCGGTCGCCCCTGCACCCCGAGAGGTGCAGGCGCGGCATCCGAACGGCGCTTAGACCGACATCGAACGGGTCGCGATGTATTACTAAGGGAGAAGTGCACGCCGTCCGTGAACGTCGAGCGACGCACCACGTACTGAACGGCCGAAACCGACAATATCGAGAGTGCGCAACCACGCCGCGGAATAACGATGAATCCCCCCGTTCGTTCATTCGAGTTTCGCAGGTTTACCCCTGAGCGGTTTCACGTACTGTTGAACTCTCTCTTCAAAGTTCTTTTCAACTTTCCCTCACGGTACTTGTTCGCTATCGGTCTCGCGGTAATATTTAGCCTTAGATGGAGTTTACCACCCACTTAGGGCTGCACTCTCAAGCAACCCGACTCTGAGGAGAGTTCCTCTCGCCACCGTCCTCCGTCGCTACGGGCCTGGCACCCTCTATGGGAAATGGGCCCCGTTCAAGACGAACTTGGACAGGAGTGGACGACGACAAGAAAGCGGAACCTCCCGAACACCACATCTCCCGCCGCCGTTACAACGGCGGGATTCAGTGCTGGGCTTGTTCCTGTTCGCTCGCCGCTACTAAGGAAATCCTAGTTAGTTTCTTTTCCTCCGCTTACTAATATGCTTAAATTCGGCGGGTAATCCTCCCTGATCTGAGGCCAACGTATAAAATGGGAGGCAGACACGATATCCGTTACGACGCTACGACGACAGCGCAAACCCACGCGAATGGGAGTGCACAGTCGCCGTCACGCCCTTCGGACGTCGAGTCCGCCTACGACGTCGTAAGTAACGAAAAAAAAAGTTAACCGTTAAAACGTTTACAGCAACGCAACGTGTTGTTTTACATCGTGTGTTGTAAACAATTTTAATTGGTTAATTAAAATTTTCAACGTACAACGTGTGCAATTTTTAAACGGACACGCACGCCCATACATACGTATCGCGCACGTGAGCCGCCAGCAGCGCACGACAGCGAGGTCGTGTGCAATGTGGTTTTGTTTTTATGCAGCCGGCCCTCAGACAGGAGTGGTCCTGGATGTGTATCCACGGACCGCAATGTGCGTTCGAAATGTCGATGTTCAAATGTGTCCTGCAGTTCACACTATGACGCGCAGTTAACTGCGTTCTTCATCGACCCGCGAGCCAAGTGATCCACCGTCCAGGGTAATAGTTTAGTTTTTTTTTTTAATTTTTACGAATTTTATAATAGATTTTCACTTAGAACGAGAAAGAGAGGCACTATTATTAAAATAACAACACCTCCTCTCAATCTAAACCATGATAATTGTTTAGTTAACGAACACGCTGTAATAAAACTGTAACACGCACTCTGAGCTCGGGGTGTGGATTTCTCACCCGTCCTAACTCGAGCGCGAGCGTGACGCGAGAGTTGGAGCACGCCCCATCTCTCTAGTTACATGAACACGTATCTTTGGATGGATTAAATTGTGTTTATATATACAATATATATGCACACAACGTTAATGATCCTTCCGCAGGTTCCCCTACGGAAACCTTGTTACGACTTTTACTTCCTCTAAATGATCAAGTTTGGTCAACTTCCCAACGACGCAAACGGCCGTGAAGCCACCGCGTGTCGGTCCGAAGACCTCACTAAATCATTCAATCGGTAGTAGCGACGGGCGGTGTGTACAAAGGGCAGGGACGTAATCAACGCGAGCTTATGACTCGCGCTTACTAGGAATTCCTCGTTTATGGGGGACAATTGCAAACCCCAATCCCCAGCACGAAGGAGTTTCAACGGGTTGCCCGGGCCTTTAGGCCAGGGAGAACATGTTGATTCCTTCAGTGTAGCGCGCGTGCGGCCCAGGACATCTAAGGGCATCACAGACCTGTTATTGCTCAATCTCGTGCGGCTCGAAACCGCCGGTCCCTCTAAGAAGAATTTTAATACGTCGCCAGTGAGTTGCTTGACCGAAGCCATGCACACCGAAATGACGACGCCTATTTAGCAGGCTAGAGTCTCGTTCGTTACCGGAATTAACCAGACAAATCGCTCCACCAACTAAGAACGGCCATGCACCACCACCCACCGAATCAAGAAAGAGCTGTTAATCTGTCAATCCTTCCGGTGTCCGGGCCTGGTGAGATTTCCCGTGTTGAGTCAAATTAAGCCGCAGGCTCCACTCCTGGTGGTGCCCTTCCGTCAATTCCTTTAAGTTTCAGCTTTGCAACCATACTCCCCCCGGAGTCCAAAATCTTTGGTTTCCCGGAAGCTGCCCGCCGAGCCATTGTAGTAACGTCGGCGGATCGCTAGATGACATATTTACGGTTAGAACTAGGGCGGTATCTAATCGCCTTCGAACCTCTAACTTTCGTTCTTGATTGATGAAAACACCTTTGGCAAATGCTTTCGCTGATGTTCGTCTTGCGACGATCCAAGAATTTCACCTCTAACGTCGCAATACGAATGCCCCCAGTTATCCCTATTAATCATTACCTCGGAGTTCTGAAAACCAACAAAATAGAACCGAGATCATATTCTATTATTCCATGCACGAAATATTCAAGCAGCATTTTGAGCCCGCTTTGAGCACTCTAATTTGTTCAAAGTAAAATTGTCGGCCCACCTCGACACTCAATAAAGAGCACCGCGATAGGATTTTGATATTGAACCGGCGTGTTACCGCCGGCTCACCGACGATATGCTCCGCAAACGTGTCAGTATCACCGCGGATGCGGTGCACCGACAGCGCGGCGCACAAATGCAACTACGAGCTTTTTAACCGCAACAATTTTAGTATACGCTATTGGAGCTGGAATTACCGCGGCTGCTGGCACCAGACTTGCCCTCCAATTGTTCCTCGTTAAAATATTTAAAGTGTACTCATTCCGATTACGAGGCCTCGTAAGAGTCCCGTATCGTTATTTTTCGTCACTACCTCCCCGTGCCGGGAGTGGGTAATTTGCGCGCCTGCTGCCTTCCTTGGATGTGGTAGCCGTTTCTCAGGCTCCCTCTCCGGAATCGAACCCTGATTCCCCGTTACCCGTGACAACCATGGTAGTCGCAGAAACTACCATCGAAAGTTGATAAGGCAGACATTTGAAAGATGCGTCGCCGGTACTGGACCATGCGATCGGCAAAAGTTATCCAGATTCATCAAAATTAACGACTTCGGACGCGAGGCCCTCCGTCGATTGGTTTTGATCTAATAAAAGCACTCATCCCATCACTGGTCAGAGTTCTGATTGCATGTATTAGCTCTAGAATTACCACAGTTATCCAAGTAACTGAGTAAGATCTAAGGAACCAAAACTGATATATTGAGCCATTCGCGGTATCGCCTTAATACGGCTTGCACTGAGACATGCATGGCTTAATCTTTGAGACAAGCATATAACTACTGGCAGGATCAACCAGGGAGCTAACTCGAACAATTCAATAACCCTAAGGGCCGACCCGTTTTCATAGGTCGGCCGCCGAGGGTTGTCTTATGTTTGCATGAGTTTGCTTTGAAAGTGCGATAATGAAAAAACGCCTCGAGTCTGCACAGCTTAGTTGTAACGGAAACAAGGCGCTCAACATTCTCGACTTGACTGAGCAGGCTTTGACAGCCTCACATTGAATTTTCCATCAGGTCACCGTCCACGTTTTATTAATAATAATAACGTTCCTCGTG
>OX638108.1:70000-72500 GCA_951804965.1 Horisme vitalbata
GATTGGAAACGAGACGCCTCGGGAGTGCGAGAGGCCGACCGAGATCGGCGCACCATCCTCCCTGAGCGGACGACGAGCGTCCACCTTCACTTTCGTTGCGCCTTTCAGTTTAGACATTCTACTCAATGACTCGCACACATGCTAGACTCCTTGGTCCGTGTTTCAAGACGGGTCCTGCGAGTGCCCGAAACTGAATCATCGCAGACACGGGACGCGTACAGTCCGAGACAGCACGGCTGCGACAGCAGGCGCGCCGCACCCCCGCCCGCGCTCGGGCAGGACGGAGATGAACGACGTAGCCTTGCGTCGGGCCGGACGCGCATAAACGCGTACGCGATCCGTTGAAATACCGTCCGACAGCCGGTCGGCGAACCAGTCCGGTCGCCCCTGCACCCCGAGAGGTGCAGGCGCGGCATCCGAACGGCGCTTAGACCGACATCGAACGGGTCGCGATGTATTACTAAGGGAGAAGTGCACGCCGTCCGTGAACGTCGAGCGACGCACCACGTACTGAACGGCCGAAACCGACAATATCGAGAGTGCGCAACCACGCCGCGGAATAACGATGAATCCCCCCGTTCGTTCATTCGAGTTTCGCAGGTTTACCCCTGAGCGGTTTCACGTACTGTTGAACTCTCTCTTCAAAGTTCTTTTCAACTTTCCCTCACGGTACTTGTTCGCTATCGGTCTCGCGGTAATATTTAGCCTTAGATGGAGTTTACCACCCACTTAGGGCTGCACTCTCAAGCAACCCGACTCTGAGGAGAGTTCCTCTCGCCACCGTCCTCCGTCGCTACGGGCCTGGCACCCTCTATGGGAAATGGGCCCCGTTCAAGACGAACTTGGACAGGAGTGGACGACGACAAGAAAGCGGAACCTCCCGAACACCACATCTCCCGCCGCCGTTACAACGGCGGGATTCAGTGCTGGGCTTGTTCCTGTTCGCTCGCCGCTACTAAGGAAATCCTAGTTAGTTTCTTTTCCTCCGCTTACTAATATGCTTAAATTCGGCGGGTAATCCTCCCTGATCTGAGGCCAACGTATAAAATGGGAGGCAGACACGATATCCGTTACGACGCTACGACGACAGCGCAAACCCACGCGAATGGGAGTGCACAGTCGCCGTCACGCCCTTCGGACGTCGAGTCCGCCTACGACGTCGTAAGTAACGAAAAAAAAAGTTAACCGTTAAAACGTTTACAGCAACGCAACGTGTTGTTTTACATCGTGTGTTGTAAACAATTTTAATTGGTTAATTAAAATTTTCAACGTACAACGTGTGCAATTTTTAAACGGACACGCACGCCCATACATACGTATCGCGCACGTGAGCCGCCAGCAGCGCACGACAGCGAGGTCGTGTGCAATGTGGTTTTGTTTTTATGCAGCCGGCCCTCAGACAGGAGTGGTCCTGGATGTGTATCCACGGACCGCAATGTGCGTTCGAAATGTCGATGTTCAAATGTGTCCTGCAGTTCACACTATGACGCGCAGTTAACTGCGTTCTTCATCGACCCGCGAGCCAAGTGATCCACCGTCCAGGGTAATAGTTTAGTTTTTTTTTTTAATTTTTACGAATTTTATAATAGATTTTCACTTAGAACGAGAAAGAGAGGCACTATTATTAAAATAACAACACCTCCTCTCAATCTAAACCATGATAATTGTTTAGTTAACGAACACGCTGTAATAAAACTGTAACACGCACTCTGAGCTCGGGGTGTGGATTTCTCACCCGTCCTAACTCGAGCGCGAGCGTGACGCGAGAGTTGGAGCACGCCCCATCTCTCTAGTTACATGAACACGTATCTTTGGATGGATTAAATTGTGTTTATATATACAATATATATGCACACAACGTTAATGATCCTTCCGCAGGTTCCCCTACGGAAACCTTGTTACGACTTTTACTTCCTCTAAATGATCAAGTTTGGTCAACTTCCCAACGACGCAAACGGCCGTGAAGCCACCGCGTGTCGGTCCGAAGACCTCACTAAATCATTCAATCGGTAGTAGCGACGGGCGGTGTGTACAAAGGGCAGGGACGTAATCAACGCGAGCTTATGACTCGCGCTTACTAGGAATTCCTCGTTTATGGGGGACAATTGCAAACCCCAATCCCCAGCACGAAGGAGTTTCAACGGGTTGCCCGGGCCTTTAGGCCAGGGAGAACATGTTGATTCCTTCAGTGTAGCGCGCGTGCGGCCCAGGACATCTAAGGGCATCACAGACCTGTTATTGCTCAATCTCGTGCGGCTCGAAACCGCCGGTCCCTCTAAGAAGAATTTTAATACGTCGCCAGTGAGTTGCTTGACCGAAGCCATGCACACCGAAATGACGACGCCTATTTAGCAGGCTAGAGTCTCGTTCGTTACCGGAATTAACCAGACAAATCGCTCCACCAACTAAGAACGGCCATGCACCACCACCCACCGAATCAAGAAAGAGCTGTTAATCTGTCAATCCTTCCGGTGTCCGGGCCTGGTGAGATTTCCCGTGT